>JAZKJV010010609.1:0-440978 GCA_037367405.1 Ottelia alismoides | reverse complement strand
TTTCGTTTTATTTTTTTTAAAAAAAAATTAAATACGAAGCACGTGCGTCGCACGTGCCTCCCAGGCACGCGCCACGCACGTGCCTCGCTTGCCCCTCTCCCGCCACGTGGTTCAATCACGGCCGTCCGATCTCGGCCGATCGGACGGCCGTTGCTCATCTTCCTCCAGCTCCCCCTTTCCTCTTCTGGAACTCCGCCGCCCCGACGATCTCCTCCGCGATTTGCGCGCGTCGCCCCGATCTCCTTCCATCTCCGGCGCCGCCTTCCCCTTTCCCCCGCGATCCTCGTCAATCAGATCTGCCACCGATCACCCCGATCTCCCAAATCGCATTTCCATCTCCGGCGACCTAATCCTATTTAAACCCATCGCCGCCCTCGTCGAACTTCATCCGCCGATTGCACGAACCGAGGACACCGGTGGTGACAGCCCGGTGCCCTCGTCTTCTCCGACGAGATCCGAGCCACCTCTGGCTCGTTGCAGCCCACGGCGAGTGCCCCCCTCCGACCGTCGCTGCTCCAGCTCTGTTATCCAACATCGAGCCAATGACGCTCCACCGTTCGACTACCTTCGACAACGCTGGCCGCCTACGACGCCATTACTCCGCTTCATCTTCTTCGCCGGCCCTTCACCGACTCCAACCGTCATCTTCGCGCCACCAACTCCAACGCCGCACCACCGGAGGCTCCGCTCCACCTCCGCCCAACCACCGCAGGAGGCGGTGGTTCTCCATCGCCACTGGCCCTCCACCGCTACTCAGCATCTTCATCGTCGAGCCACCACGCCACCACAGAGGGGCTCCAGCGCCACCGCCACCCTCCGCTTTGGCCGGACGCCAGCCAGCATCCCTCCTCCGCTTCAGCCACCGCGCGGCCGGGCACCACAGGCCCGAGACCCCCGCCACGTGCACGACACGTGAGGCCGGGGGACGTCACGTTTCCATCAGCCCCCGGGTCACGTGCCCCCCACGTGACCGCGGGGTTATTTGCAACAGACACCCCCAGTTCCGCCCGATCCGCACTTGAGCCCCCGCCCCCAGAGGGCACGTGCCGCGCACGTGCCTCTCTGGGAAATTTGCAAGAATACCCTCTGGGGTATAGGTAACTACACAAAAGTCCCCCCACTGCAGTCTACTTTATTTCTTTTATTTATTATATTTGCATCTGGACCCCTGTGTTCCCCCTCAGTTTTGAATACTTTCTCTACATTATTTTATCAATCTAAAAATATCATGATGTTTGTTAATTAATTCTCTACTGTTTGACATGTGGTGGGTATTTTTATGACGGACGGTTAATTAATAAATAATTGTTTTGTGAAAATTGGCATATTTTTCCCATTTTCTGCTCTGAAATTGATAAGTGACTAACCGTTGCTCTAAAAATCCCCGAAAAATCACATATTGTAGAGATAATTATTCTTAACATTGTGCCCAAAAAGATTTGCATTTAGATGCATATTTTGTCCTGTAAAAATCATTTTGCATCCTTTAGTATTTAATTTTTAGTAGGTATTAAACCCCACATTTTCAAGGTTTAGGATTTTTCTGAGATCCGTCACCTAGTGGTAGATCTCAGATAATTTTGATTCTCGAAAATAAGTAGGTTTGATATTTATTAAAATTAAATATTAAAAATCATTTTGTTTGCATTTAAAATCCATAAAAAATTCATATTGCATCCAAAAATTCCAAAAAAATTACAGGAGATCCATTTCATTAGAGTTGACATCTCGGCCAAGTTTTGTATTTTTCGGACATCGTTTGAACTTAATTCACATTTTTGTCCCTAGAATAGGCCGAATTTGCATGTGCATCTCCTAATTCATTGAAAAATTCCAAAAAAAGACCGCTTCGAAAACCGAACACGAACTTTGATAGACTTAATTCTAGGTTGTTCCTTTGCCTCCTTGTGATCGACCTTGGGACTTGCCCAAGTAAAATAAACATAAAACCACGAGACGAAAAATTGAATAACTTGTTTGTGGTATTTTCTTGACTGTTTCCGATTGCCGCCTACAACGCACAACACGATAAAAACACATTATTAAAAGCAGTGTTTCCGGATCCGTCAAGCATCATCGCAACATGAGTAGGGGACTACCCCTCTCTACACAAAGATGTCGTCCGAATATGATCGGGTGGCTCTCTTTTCGCCACAAGTAATAACCATTCGATCAAGGGTTACCACTCAACTCCACCATTCAAGACCGCCCCATCAGTGGCCCTTGGATCAGGAAGCATGCTTCATCAGGAGTCAGCCATGTGGCACGCCTAGCACCACACGAATACAACAAAAGGGAGAAGGTCCCTTGATCGAATGGATGGAATGCCAGAAGTTTATCTATGGCGGGTAGAGCGCAGCTGCTTAACACGGTGGTCAGGGGTATTGTGCTCTATTGGGCTGCAGGTGTTATTATTCCTATTGCCAATATTAGGCGCATCGATAAAATGTGCGCTCACTTTCTTTGGGGCTGTAAGCGCCATAATATTGCATGGTCTCGTATTTGTCTTCCCAAAAGGGAGGGGGGTCTGGGCCTCTTCTCCCTCTTATCCATTCGCCGTTCCATGATTGCTTCTTGGGTTTGGAGGTTTCTAGCTGCGGACTCTTCCATTTGGGCTGATTATATGCGTAAGAAGTATATTGCTCGCGGCTCCTTCTGGGATACCTCGCATTCCTCTTCCGCATCAATTATTTGGAGAAAGATGTTGGCTATGCGGCCGAGCTTGAGGGGTGCAATTCGTGGGGATCTTGGGTCAGCTTCTTGGACCCACTCTCGCGCTTCTTTTTCCTTTGCGAGCGCTTGCGACCTTCTTCGGGAACGGGTTGGGCTTGTCGATTGGTATGGTGTTGTTTGGGATAGGCATATCCCGCCCTCGTTTGCCTTTACATTGTACAAGGCCATTCTTGGCAGGCTACCTACTACTGATAGGCTCAACGCTTTTGGCATGTCCCTTTCGCCAACCTGTGGATTGTGCTCTGCTGATGAAGAAACGCACGATCATTTGTTCTTCAATTGTGCTTTTTCCTCGGTGGTCTGGACGGGGGCCTTCCACGCCTTCCACTCTTTTGGCCTCCCCTCTCCTGCAGGTAATGTCCTTCTTGAACAGGTGCACTGGATTATCAACTTGCACTCGGGGTCCGAACGCTCATCCTTTGCTACCATCCTTGCGATCGTGGTTTGACACCTATGGAGGGAGCGCAATCGTAGATGGGCACTCTCGGGCTGCACCTCTTCTGAACGCCTCATCTCGGATGTACATGATACGTTCTCTGCTATCAAATACTAAACTGATTGCTGAGTTCAGTTTACTCTTGGGAACGACCAAGTTTTTGTTTTTTGTTTTCTCACCGTGCATATTCTGATTTCTGGCTATTGTTAGCCCCCACTTTCTTGTTGTAACTAGCTAAAGCCCCATTTTTTGGAATATATGGTTTACTTACTTAGCAAAAAAAAACAAAGGAAGAAATCACGTGTTTGATGGCACGTGATTTGGACTAATCGTGCCTACACCCTCGTGAGTCCTTAGAATTCTACGAAAACCCTGTGTGTATTTTACATAGAAATGCCAACGGCTATTGGATATCGCAAAGTGGTTATTCCAAGGAGTTAAGTGAAGTTTCTTCAACTATTTTATTTCAAATATTCCCTTGCATTCATTTGTGAATATATTGCACATTATTTGTCATGTGATTTTGAACTTTGGACTATCGTGTAGCTTATTTCACTCTCTTTCATTTGACATTTATTTCACTCTCTTTCAATTGACATACAATAGGAATTTATTTAATGTTTCTTTCGTTAATTGAAATTTTTTTGCATGCAACATTGATTCTGAGAATGTTTAATTGATATTAAATTCACTTTATCTCGGGAAAATACGTAACAATATTCATTGGAAAGGGGATCAAAATCACATACTTTTGGCACTAAGATCATTGAATTTAATTATCATTCATGCTTTGAATAAATTAATGGGTGATTTCCTTGATTTTTCATTGGTCCATATTGTGATATATATTGAAAATAAAAATATTCTTGTGTGGTTGAGATATCATTGAGATTTCTATTGAATTTTCTTGAGATTGTTTGATTGGGCTAAAAATTCATTAATTCGAAGGATACTTTGCACTTCATGCATATGATATCTCATTGCATTTCATTCTTATAAAAAAAACTAAAAAAACATTGCATTATTTTTTTCTCTCATATCTCTCATTGCATTTGTTTTCTTGCATTAAAAGATTTAAAAATTCATTTGCCTCATATTTCAATTGGCTGCTTTTATTGTTTGTATTTCTTATTTAAAAATCCATAAAAAAGTACAGAATTCAAAAAACACATCAAACAATTACCACATTTAAGTAAGTGAATAATTTTTGTGTGGTTTTGATCGACCACTGATTTTCATGGTACACTAAAATGATGGATTAATCAGGAAAGAGGAAAAGATATACCATTACAATGCATGATTAGGCTCTCCATTTTACCCAAGCACATATTTATTCGAGAGGGGCCATTTTCCCCGAGTTAATACCACAAGCATAATACACCAAACAAATGTTGATCATCGGCGAAATCTAGGTTGCTAAGAACATAATTATTTTTTTAAAAAAATTTGGACCTATTATTGCATTTGTGATGTTACACATGACAACACATCCTAGATGTCTGCGTGTGAAATAATGTTCTACTTGAATTCATACGTGTTGAGTCGACCGACATGGGTGTAAATATGTATTATTGAAAATAACGACAACTCATTTCTTCATGTTGGTGTCTGACACGACACCATTTATCCACTTAATATACTAAGGAAAATCACAGTTTCCTTCATTGAAAAGTAGCCAATCATCTTTAAATTTTGCAATAAAGAGATCCACTTATGATTTTCATCTTTGACCTAGTGTTTCCTATGTTGGTATGAAATTGTGATCGAAGCATAAAAATAGACCATTATAGTCCAAATTCATCCAAGCAACACAATGACTCTTCAGAACCTATTTGATTTAATTAGCAGCACAAATTACTGATCATCAACTAGGATTTTCAGAGGGAGAGAGATCAGTGAGATAGATGGAACTTGAAGAACTTGATTTTATTGAATTTAATTTTGTTTAAGCACAAGAAGTTGCAAGCATCTATAAATGCTTGCATTTTAGAAAATTTTCATGAAGCTTTGATGGAAGTTGCTTATCCAAATCATGTGCTTGATCCTCATTGAGATAGATAACAAGAGACAAAGGGATTTTTGTGTGTGGTTTTTGTACCTTAGAAAACTCAGACAAAGTAATATTGGCTAGAACCCCTCTAATGGTCTGGTAGTAGAAGCAGTGACTCCCACTTTAAAGGAACATGGTTCGAATCCTACTAGTGAAAAAAGTAATATTGGCTAGAAATCAGAAAATAAACTACCACTAATAAATTCCTGCAAGTTGTTTAGTCCTCAACAATAACAACGGAAAAAGCACAAAAGTTTGACGCCAAAACTATATTTTTCAGGTGTCTATGTAAAAGCACATGATCTTCACTGAATTTCGGACAAATTATCACAAATAAAAGCTAAGTTACGAAAAATGATGTAGATGACAAGTAGATCAAAGATTAACATGGAAAATGTATCTTATGCATATTTTTAAAACTATCTGTGGCATTTTTTTCACTTAATGACTCAATTCAAACTCATATTTTTCCCAGTGTTTAACATATGAAACACATTAAATCATATGCCACAATGGTATAAACATTTTAGTTTTTTAGGTTTTTTTTGATATTAGATTTTGAGTTTTTTCAAGATTCGGTGGCGTAAGCATAATATTTGTGAAATTTAGATGCATGTTTGAATTAAAACTAAAAACATGGGACCTTTTTTTTCCGATTCCCAAGACTAGCGAGGGTGGGCAAAATCCTTCATTTTTATTTTGTTTATTTTTGGCAAACTACAAGTAAAATAAAAGTAGATCACAAGATTATGAATAGGTCCTTGTATGGACTCGACTATAAATTTTTTTTTACACTTGTGTCCTGAGTTTTCAGACAACACTTATATTCTCACAAATTTCAAAGTATTCTCCTTTCGTTAAGGTAATACATGGGTACAAGTGAAATGATGGAAGGACAATGCTATAAATTTTATAAGGGTATAAGGGCACTAGTGTAATTGCAAAAAAAGTTAGGGGCACGAGGATTATGGGGAAAACTCAAAAGAGCACAAGTGGAAAAATTCCCAAAAAAAACTATGAAATGAAAAGTGATTTTTTGCGATAAATTAACTAATAGAATGACAGATTTGCTAAGAGATAATGAACTTTAACTTAACATAAATATAATTATTACAAATATGCCCAAAGGCTAAAATGCATGGGCCTCCAAGTAGGGATGCAAACCGTTATAGATATATCCGTATCCGATCCGTCATCTTATCCGTTTTATACAGATTTTGACATTCATATTCGTATCCGTTTTAAAATGGATACGTATATTGATATTGTTTTGATATCCGCAAACATCCACATTCGTATCCGTATATCCATTTTCGTATAAAAATATAGTCATATATTTATTTTTAATCCTATATAACATAATTCTATACCTTCTTTACCATATTTGTATAGTTGTTATGATACAAACACATTTAATAAATTTATATCATGTATTTTCCATCCAGTTGTATATATTTAAGTCGATTTTATAGAGTATTTCTAATATATCTCGTATGCAATCAATATCTGTTTTTTAAGAATACGGTAAGATAGTTTTACTATCCGTATCCACATCTGTATCCGTATTCAAAAACAGATAATGTTGGGAAACGTGAATGAGTTGTTTATTCCATAGCCCTAGGCTCTCTTATATAGGAGAGTAGCCTATGGGTAAATTACATAAAGGGGATAACAAGAAAATAAAATAGCAAAGAGATACAATACTAAATATGCGTCAACACTCCCCCTCAAGATGGAGCATAGATGTCAATCATGCTCAGCTTGGAAGCACACTTCTGAAATGGGCCACGTAACAATGCCTTGGTGAATATATCTGCAGTCTGGTTCTCTGAAGTAACATGGGATGTGATAATGAATCCTTTCTGAATCATATCACGTATAAAGTGGCAATCCACCTCAATATGCTTGGTCCGTTCATGGAATGCAGGATTGTTTGCAATGAACAAAGCAGCCTGATTATCACACTCCAAGTTCATAGGAAGTGGTATATCTAAGCATAAATCTGTCAGCACCGCTTTCACCCACATCATCTCTGTAGTAACCTGGGCCATAGCCCTATATTCGGATTCAGCACTGGATCTAGCTACCACAGTTTGCTTCTTGCTCCTCCATGAGACTAGAGCATCTCCAACATAGACAGCATACCCTGAGGTGGACTTCCTATCCTTAGGACATCCTGCATAGTCTGCATCTGTGCATGCTGAGACAGAAATCCCCTTTCCTTTCTTGAATAGCAGACCTTTACCTGGAGAAGATTTGAGATATCTAAGTATCATGTGTATTGCATCCATATGCACCTGACGTGGTTGCTCCATGAACTGGCTCACACGGCTCACTGCAAATAATATATCTGGCCTAGTGATCGTGACATATAACAATTTGCCTACCAGCTCTCTGTATCTTCTCCTGTCAACCTCCTCTGTGTCATCATCATACAGCTTCATGCTAGGGTCCATTGGTGTTGTGGCAGGACGACACCCTAGCATACCTGTCTCACTCAGTAGATCTGTGACATACTTTCTCTGTGACATGACTAATCCATACGGATTTCTGGCAAACTCCAGCCCCAGAAAATATCTAAGGACTCCCAAGTCCTTGGTTACAAACTCGGTCCCCAGCCTTTCCTTTGCCTGCTTAATGCCCTGGTCATCATCACCTGTAATCAAGATATCGTCAACATAAACCATGATTACAACAATACCTCTTGCCGTCTTCTGTACAAACAAGGAATGATCAGCATTGGAGCGTTTATATCCTTGTTTCTCAAAGAGGTCTGACAGCTTCTGGAACCATGCTCTGGGGCTCTGCTTAAGGCCATAGATAGCCTTATGTAATCTGCAAACCTTGGAACACTCCCCCTCAACAGCAAAACCTGGTGGCTGTTGCATGTAGACTTCCTCCTGCAGGTCGCCATACAGAAAAGCATTCTTCACATCCAGTTGATAGAGTGGCCAGTCCCTAGTAACTGCAACTGATAAGAGGATCCGCAGAGTGGAATGACGAGCCACCGGGGAGAACATGTCAAGGTAATCTACTCCATATGTCTGTGTGAATCCCCTTGCAACCAGGCGTGCCTTGTACCTGTCAATGGAGCCATCTGCATTATGTTTCACTGTAAATACCCACTTGCAACTTACTGGGTTGACATCCGGTGGTATAGTAACCAAGCTCCATGTTCCTCTAGACTGAAGTGCCGCCATCTCTTCCTCCATGGCTAGCCGCCATCGAGAATCCTGCAAAGCCTCATGGTGGTTCCGTGGAATGTCTGTAGCTGAAAGTGCCAATGCAAATGTCCTGAATGGTCCAGATAGCCTCTCAAACGAAACTGCTGCTGATACTGGATACTTGGCACAGCTTCTCTTTGGCTTGCGTAGAGCGATTGGAACATCCAGATCCTCTGTGGTATCACCATGCTCCTGTAATGCATCCTGCTGAGAAATGTCGTCAGATCCATCAACATTAATATTTTCATTACATACCATAGGCGAGCTAGTTGACTGGTCAGGACCATGAGCTTGATTCGGCCGACGGGTGTAATGGAATGGTAACGGAGAAATTATTGGTGGCGGTGGTGGTGGTGGTGGTGATGGTAATGGTGGTGACGGCTGTGATGTTGGTGGTGACGGCTGTGATGTTGGTGGTGCCATGAATACGGTATCAGGAGATAATGGTGGCGGCTGCATGTTCCCGGGTTCTGAAAAATACATAATGGATTCAAAGAATGTAACATCCGCACTGATCATATACCGCCGACGCACAGGATCAAAACACTTGTACCCCTTTTGGGTTCTGGGGTACCCCACAAAGACACACTTGACAGCCCTAGGAGAGAGCTTGTCAGAACCGGGTGACAACTGATGGACAAATGCGACAGACCCAAAGACACGAGGGGTAAGAGTGAACAGCTCCTTGTCAGGATATATAATTGAGAAAGGAACCTGTTCATTCAAGACAGACGAGGGCATACGATTTATAAGATAACATGCAGTAAGGACTGCATCACCCCAGTATGTATACGGGACATGACTCTGAATGAGAAGGGACCTTGTAACGTCAAGAAGATGACGGTGTTTTCTTTCTGCAACCCCATTTTGTTGAGACGTATGAGCACAGGATGTTTGGTGAACAATCCCTTTTGAGGAGTAGTATTTGGCTAGATTGTTGGTGCACAACTCTAAGGCATTGTCAGTTCTCATAATTTTGACCGTTGTGGAAAAGACAATCTGAATCTCATTTAGAAAGTGAATAATAATATCTCCAGCTTCAGACTTATTTTTCATTAGAAATACCCAAGATGCTCTAGAAAAATCATCGACAAATACAATATAAAACCTGTGCCCCTGATGATCGGGAACACGACTCGGACCCCAGACGTCGACATGAAACAACTCAAACTTGGAGTTACTACTCCGACCTTGACTACTGGGAAAAGACGACCTGTGATGTTTTCCCAACTGACATGCCTCACACTGGACAGTTGTGTGAGACAGACTATAGGGTAGGACAAGACGTAACTTCTGAAGTGGTAAATGACCGAAGCGCAGATGCCACAGGAGAGGAGATACTTGTTCTGCGGGAGAGGCTATGATTCCGGCAAACGGGTTCTGGTTCAGACGATAAAGGCCTCCTTGCTCATAGCCATGACCAATCACGTTGCCCGTACGGATGTCCTGAAAAATCAACGAAGATGAATCAAAAATAGCTCGACAATGGAGATCCTTCGTAATCTGACTAATCGACAACAAATTCATGGAAAAGTGCGGTGCATGTAAAACATTCTTGAGCTGCATCGAGGATGTCAATCTAATCTCCCCCTGACCCGTGATAGGGGAGTGTGTGCCATTGGCAATCACTACTGTCCGTCCTGGAGGGATCTGAGTATATCCTGTAAGTAGACTCTGGTCGCCACATAGGTGATGTGTAGCGCCGGAGTCCATGATCCACGGCAACGTATCTGATCTACTACTATGAAGAGCAAGTGTACTACCTGAAGTACTCGTAGAGGCAGAAGCAGAAGCAGCGGCATCAGTTTGATTCTCTGTCGACGGTGCTTGGCCAGATGGTGGTATAATGCCCCTGAGACGGGCAACCAGATCATCAAATCG
Organism: Ottelia alismoides; assembly: GCA_037367405.1. Taxonomy (NCBI): domain Eukaryota; kingdom Viridiplantae; phylum Streptophyta; class Magnoliopsida; order Alismatales; family Hydrocharitaceae; genus Ottelia; species Ottelia alismoides. Next base: position 430,654 of record JAZKJV010010609.1, on the reverse strand, counting down.
TTGATCCAGTGTGGAAGCGGATGGTGGCTCTATCTGCTCAGCAGCTCACGCAGATGCAGGAAATCCATGCTTGGAGTAGCATGTGTCTTCAGTATGGCCGACTCTGTGACAATATGAGCATGTTGGTCTAGTGCGACCACCCCTTCCACGGGGAACACGTCCACGGCCCTGGTATTGAGAACCACGACCTCTGTTGGCTGCCATGGCTGATGGATTCTGACTAGTGGCTGCTGAAGGTACAGTAATCCTGCTCAATCTGTGAAAGGCTTCCTCCATGGGAGGAATAGTCGAGTCCGCCAAAATCTGTGAACGTGCTGCCTCATACTCTGGATCGAGAGCAGCGAGAAACACACCCACCATCGTCGCATTCCTGTATGTCTTCTGCTGCTCTGGTGTGGCGGTAAGAGGCATGAAGCTATGCAGCTTCTCAAACATTCCCCTCAAAGATGTGTAGAGAGAATGTAATGGGCGGCCATTCTGCTTAATTGTGAATATATCATGTTGAAGTTGCAGAATCTTGGTCTCATTCTTCGCCTGGGAATATGTTGCTGCTAGGATATCCCACATGTCTTTGGCTGTGGGTTGATGTAGAATGTCATTGGCGATCTCAATAGCCAATGTGCCAGATAGCCACACCTTCGCATATGCATCGTCAGCCTCCCATGAGGCATGAACTCCAGTCTTCTCTGCAGGCTCGGGCTCTGTGAGAATATGCTTCTTGCCCGTGGACTTCATCATACTCATGAACTGCATTGCCCACAGTTCATAGTTCGTACCATCCATCTTGACGATTGGCGCTGGACCACGAAACGCGTCCATAGATGGAATATCAGCCTTGCTTTCTGACATACTGGAAGACTGGATTGACCAAGAGACAGTAATCTTTGTCTACAATGACATAAACGGGATTGGTTGCATGTGTAGACGTCAAGCAACCATCCCCATATGTATCACGATCTGAGCCCTAGAGTTTAGGGCGTGGATGCTGCACGTTGCGCGGAGGCTGCGCGCAAAGTGCGTGATCAGGGCTGCGCGAAAAGTGTTCGTTCAGGGCTGAGATCCAGAGTATGCGCGCGAGAGAGTCTCCTTTCTGGGGCTTAGAAATGCGCGCAACTTGTTCCGATCAGCGCTGGAGGATCGGCGCGGAGAAGGTGCGCTATGCGCGCATGCGCTGGCGATCGGAGCGCTGGAGATCGGAGTGCTGGAGACCGATCAGCGCGAGATGCAGATCAGCGCGAGATCGATCAGCGCTGGATCGATCAGCGCTGGAGCGATCAGCGCTGGAGCGATCAGCGCTGGAGGAGCGCCGCAGTGAGGTAGATCAGGCGCCGCAGATCAAGCGCAGGAGGATGCGCGATGGAGATCGGTGATGCGCGCTTGGAGATGCGCGCTGGAGATCGGAGGGCGGCGCCGAGAGAAGAGAGAGAGAGAAGAAAGGGCCGGCGGGTGGGGCGGGTTAGGGTTAGGGTTTCGAGAACTCCGGTCTAGGACCGTCGCTCTGATACCATGTTGGGAAACGTGAATGAGTTGTTTATTCCATAGCCCTAGGCTCTCTTATATAGGAGAGTAGCCTATGGGTAAATTACATAAAGGGGATAACAAGAAAATAAAATAGCAAAGAGATACAATACTAAATATGCGTCAACAGATAAGAATATGACAATACTTATATCCGTATCCGTATCAATCCGTTTGCATCCCTACCTCCAAGGCGATGATTCACGTCAGGGTGGCCTATTGTAATTGTGCCCGGGCAAACCTATATTTGGACAAAGAGCAAGGAAGGGTTAGATGACTACATGTCGGCGTGGACGATGCTTGAAGGAGCACGACTAAGGCGACGATGGCCTAAATGTGGCACTAGGCTTTTGTTCATCGGAGAAGGAGATGGGTTGGCGGTTGTTGCATATGAGAGAGGGGGAACTCGACCCCCTCCTCATTGACTTGGCTTGGGAGAGAAGCCCGATAAGCCATTAGGTATGCAATGAAAGTATAATATAACTTTAAAAAAATGGGCTTTAACACTTGTTCATTTATATGTAATTTGCATATAAAACATATTTGTATCTAGATGTTGTGTCTGTGTATAAGTAGTTCGGATATCTATATATATATAGATAAATTAAACATTTTATTTATTTTGATTTATAACTTTATGTATGCTAATATATAATATTTTTATTATGCAGGCTTGCAATTCTATTGGCACATATATACTTATAGCATTCAAGTTGCACTTTTTATACCCCAATAATAATCATACATCCATAGGTTTATATATTATACGTGTATAATTATTAGGGTAAAATGGGGCTGTCCCGAGGGGGGAGCTAATTTGGCTCCCCCGTCCCATTTCCCCTCATTTTTTACTCTTTTTTTAAAAATACTTATGTGAATTTTTATCATTATATCCCTATATCATGTCACTCAAATTTCATGTGAAACATAGACTCCTACGCCTTCCATCTAGACGGGGTCGATTTCGACAATTCTGCGACCCTTAAAAAATGACTGTCTATTGGAGGCTGTTGGAGTATCTGCTCACGAAACTTGAATGGCATATTATAGTTATATAGAGATTAATTTTCATGGATTTATTTTTAAAAAAAATAAAAAATAGGAAAAATGAGGCTGAGGAGCCAAGTTAACTCCCTTGGGGGCAACCCCATTTCTTCTAATTATTATCACGTGTATATATATATATATATATATATTAGTTCGAGAAAAATAAGATATACATGTGTGTTTGTATTGTAGAACGAGTCCATATGAACTCGTGGTCAAAGAATCAACACTAAATCTTAGTTTTTTATTTAAAAAAACTTCTTTAACAAAAAACGTGACTCCCCCTTTTAAAAAAACGTAGGGCAAAAAAAATTTTAAAACCAAGAGAATAAAATGCACGTGATGTCTAAAAAAAGGTTTTATTATTTTTTTTTATAAAAAAACGGATCAAAAAATTTAAAGAAAACAAGACTGAAGTATTTTTTTAAAAAAAAACTTATTTGAATGTTAAAACAATCTTGACTTTGATATACAACAAAATTTTAGCTAAAATAAATAGACCTTCCCTTTGTAAAAACAACGTAGTCAATGGGGTTTTGATTGCAAGGGCAAATCAACGCAATCAGTGTAGCTTTAATGGCAAAAAAACTAATGGCCGAAACTTGATTGGCAGGCCAAATCAAAAGAAATCACATGACCAATGGATTTAAAAAAAATGTGACAAAGGAATAGCTGCAGCCACTAATAAAATAAAATAAAACCTGGGTTGAGACCCGTTAGGGTTTTTGACGTTCGCCGAAAAGAGGAGTGGCCGCCGCCCGGGCTGGAGACAATGATCAAAGGCGTGCCCGCAGGGAGCAGTTGTGCGTCGTGGCGAATCTAACCTACGAGGGAGATCGAGGGCAGTGCTCTGATACCAGTCTAGAGTCGAACCCAGGTACGCCGTTCCTTTTGTGCGAGAAAACGAGAGAGATATGGTGGATAGGAGAATGGGAGAGGGCTCCCTAGTACGAGGAAGAGCGTGTGTTCTTCCCTTCCCGGAGGAGGTATTTATTTATAGGGCGTGAATGCCCCTCGCGCTAGTCCGCCCTTACTCCCCCACGCCCGTCGGATCCCCGCAAGACTCGGTCTTGCCGTAACCGTCGGCTCCGAAGCCGTCGGCGGTCAATTTTTTAAGGAACTTTGTGTGTTTTTTTTGTTCATTTGCACTCGTAGTACCCTTTAGGGGTATTTTTGTGTTAGACTTTTATAGAAATATTTTTTTAAAAAAAAATAACATTTTTTTGTGATTCAATCACATTGAACATGGATTCAATTCTTTAACGTCGGATCTCTTCTAATTGAGGTTGTTTTTTAATTGAGATCCCTTACTTTTTTTGTGAAAGTTTTTTTGATAGTTCTACAAAATCATTGCGTGTTTTCTTAGAAAAAAGGAGGCTGATTACCGTTTAAAAAAGGGGGGGTTGCATTTTTATTAAACCTAAAATTTAGTGAATATTTTTTTGTTTATTTTTTTAAGAAAATGGTAAAAGTCAAAGTTTTTTTAACATCTTTTATTAAATACCTTTGAACCGTTAAACCTCTTTAAAAGCATCTCAAATTCATAAGAAAGTTATTCAATTTGGATTTGTTTCAAATAAATTGGATAACTGTGTGTATGTCATGAAGGGTGGGAACATGTTTGCAATCATGTCATTGTATGTAGATGATATTCTGCTTGCAGGTAATGACATACAAATGCTCAATGAAATCAAACAGAAATTGAGCAATGAATTTGAGATGAAGGACATGGGCGAAGCATCCTATGCTCTTGGAATTCAAATAACAAGAGAGAGGGACTCAAGGACATTGAGCCTTAGTCAGGAAAGATATTTGCATACTGTATTAAGGAGATTTGGAATGCAGAACAGCACTCCAGCTCCAACACCACTTGTGATGGGAAAGAGACTCAGTAAGAGTCAGTGTCCCGGAAAGGGGCAGAAACCTTTAGATGTACCATATGCGCAAGCGGTGGGAAGTCTAATGTATGCAATGATGTGTGCTCGACCTGATTTAGCTTATCCAGTAAGCTTAGCCAGTAGATATCAAAGCAATCCCGGTCCAGCACACTGGGAAGCTGTAAAGAGGATTCTTCGATATCTGAAAGGGACAGTACATCTGAAACTTGTGTATCAAGCAGAATCGCTTGAGGTAGTAGGATACTCCGATGCTGATTTCGGAGGGGATGTGGATGATAGAAAATCTACATCAGGTTACCTGTTCATGCTTGGTGGCGCAGCTGTTTCTTGTGGTAGCAAGAAACAAGGATGTGTATCTCGACATACACAGGAAGCTGAGTACATTGCATGTAGCATGGCCACCACTCATGCTGTGTGGATCAGACGTTTCCCAGAGAATCTAAGCCTCGAATTGGTCAAAGGGCTGATTGAAATGTATTGTGACAATCAAGTTGCGATTAGCTTGATCAATAGTGGGGCTAATAGTTCTAAAGGAAAACACATTGAGATCCAATATCACTATATACAAGATATAGTGGCGAAGCAAGAAATTACGGTAACCTACATACGTACCAGTGACATGTTGGCTGATTCCCTTACCAAGAGAATAACAGCAGGAACATACATTAAACATGTTGCTTTAATGGGATTCAGGAATGTATGAGTCAAGGAAGAGGTTTCATAGATAATGATCCTCACATGATAAATCTCCATGTATATACTACACGAATAGTGGAAGCATATATGTTTTTGACAACTTCGGTCAAGTGGGAGATGTAGCACGAGTCCATATGAACTCGTGGTCAAAGAACCGCTGACGGTTTCGGAGCCGACGGTTACGGCAAGACCGAGTCTTGCGGGGATCCGACGGGCGTAGGGGAGTAAGAGCGGACTAGCGCGAGGGGCATTCACTCCCTATAAATAAACACCTCCTTCGGGAGGGGAAGAACACACGCTCTTCCTCGCACTAGAGAGCCCTCTCCCATTCTCCTATCCTCCATATCTCTCTCGTTTTCTCGCACAAAAGGAACGGTGTACCTGGGATCGACTCTAGATGTATGCATAGTTATACAAATGTACATATACGAGATTTATGTGCTAATGTCGTTAAAATAAGGTGAATATGAGTATGACCATTTGCAAATTTTGATATGCCATTGCAAATGAACTGATTTTTTAAGGATTTCATTTGTATGCATTTTCTTAGAAGTTTTATACGAATGTTTATGTAGAACGTGCAAGATGTGCATGTGATACGAGCTACTTGACAAAATGAGGCGAAGTACTTTGAATTGATTTTTTTTTCACAGCAACAAATTCATTATTCATCAGGTATCTCAAGCGGGATATTATTGTTGGTATAACTCATATGTTTCTTTACATTCGAGAGGAAAAATATGACAAATATAAAATAAGACGAGGCAAGCATGCACTCCCCAAGCAAAGCACCATTTGAATTTTGAACATTAAAGCAGATTGAAAAATCATATATGCATCGCGGAATTAGTAATATCCTTCGTGAATAGCACTGAAAAAGACGTATTATATTTAGTAGACAATAATTGTCCAGGCATGAGGTTATTTCATCTCCTTATGTTTCAAGCAACTATTAATGCTCAAAGGATGAAAATCTACCAAGTTCATGAACCAAAATTAGTAAAGGGAGTCAAATATTATAAATGTTTTTTTTTTACATTTATGCCTTCTTAACTTATGCAGTATTAGTATGCTCCTCCCTTTTTTGGAATATCATTTATGCTCCTACCTTTTTTCACTGTTGTCACTTGTATCCTCCCGTTAGTTTTACCGTTAACATAAATGGAATCATGGTTTGTCAAACAAAGGTATGGTTCACTTAGTAACTTTCGGATTTCAATACTTGCTAAGTTGCTAGTAATTGTTGGTTCATTTGCAAAGAAAAGATGTTGCAGAGCTTTCGAGGGAAAAGAGACTCCTCTTGATCCTTACTTCGTGAATTAAGTAAAATTCTCTGGATGCAGGTCTCTACCACATAATCTGTGGAAAATTTTTATGTCTTTGTATACCTCAAATCTTCACCGGGATTTGCTTCTTTACCAACACCGTCAACACATGATGCGGAAAGTTGCTCCCTAACAAAGCGTCAACCTATGAAGCAACGAAATCATGCTCCGGGTGCCCTGGACTCTTTGGACATGTTTGGTAACTGGGTTATATTGGGTTGGCGTAACATGTTGTGAGTAGTAGATGTTTGGATGGTTATGAGGGTTGGAATGATAAATGTGATGTGATGTCATATTAGTTTGTGATTCAATTCCAACCCAACAATGCAGAGGGGTAAACCGAGTTATCCTGAGGTAACCTGGTAATCAGACAAGCCTTTAGGACCACAAAAAAGTCTGTTAGTTATGGTCTTTTTTCTTTTCTTCTTTTTTTTGTACCGTTGGTCCTTGATAAACAGATGCCTAATTAAAATATTTGGGAGGTTTTTAATCTATCTTTTGGTTGGGAAATGCCTTAAAAATGGTTGTTTTCTTTTTGGGAAGACTCTGCAATGCAGACACTAAACACAGAAATGTGCTATTTTGTCCTTATTTTTAATGAATAAAAATGAACTTTTTCCGAAAAATACTAAGTTTTTTTTTGCAATGGTAACCCTACAATTTTAGGAGCAGAGGATTGCTTGAGATGGGGACGAGGAGTCATCATCTTCACGGTCGCTAACCCCTTCCACCCGCCGCTACTTTCGACCCTTGCTGCAGCTTGGGATGCAACGGGAGAGGCTGATGTCCCTCAGCGTGGACGCGCCGAACGACACGAACTACACATAGCACACGAGCCCCCCCCCCCCCCCCCCGCCCCCCCCCAAAGCAAGATCATCGTCGCCAACCTCCTCGCCCCCTCTGCGTCGTCGCAGATCTCCACCTGGAGCCGTTCGATCTCGTCACCACAGGTATGCGGATCGTCTAGACCCATCTTCTCAAACATTTACCTCAACCTCTCCACATCGTGTATGACCTTCCGTTCCGGATCGACGATGGCATCCCCCGGGAGTCCATCGGAAGACAGAGCAGTCTTCCCATCACTTCTTATACGGGCAACAAAACCCAGAAAAATTCCTGAGACGTTGGAGGTATACGGGAACAAAACAAAGGAAAATAAGGTTTACACGCGTGATGTTGGCGGGAAGTTGGAGGGGGCTGGTGAGGGAGATCTAAGAAGACCTGTTGTTTCAGACGTGGTCGTGATGGTCATTTCCTGAAGGAGTGTAAGAGTGAGGTTATCTTCCTTAGATGCATGGCCTTCAGGAATCGTCGGTACATGCGTCAACTTGGATCTGTTCGTCGGAACCCAGCCCGAACTCACTCCATTTAAGGACATAAAGCTTGTCTTTTTTATTTTTTTATGAGTTTGGAAGGTACACTTATGTATGTGCTTGGGTTGGGATGTACTTGTGGGTACCCGAACTTGCCCCGAAACTGAACATATTGGGAACATATTAGGATTTCTTGTACGTAGGTTTTGCACATTAGTCGAACTAGTCAAATCCAACCGCCCATGTCTGACAGTTCTTAATTTGCATACACAAAAGTTCCATCTTTCCCATCCCCTCTTTCTCCATTTATTGAAATCTAACTCCGTTTTGTATCTTCAATGTATAAAAGTTCCTAACCTAACAGGGATAACAGCCTAATCAGATTCAAATGCCTTTTTGTATTTGTACATATCGCACCTCTTAGTGCCCTAGCATATTGCATGTTTTTCTTAGTAATTCTCACGCATTGTATTTTTTGCATGAGCTACATATCCATGTGTCACACATCGTTGATGTCCCCATATAATGTACATTTTAGATGTCCACAAACAATTCATGCTCCAAAGAGTTTAGATTGACTCTATGTTGGATACATGGGTGATGATCCCGCATGACTTGATTTTTTTTGAAAATGTACATTTTTTAGTTTATAATTGATTTTATGTTGGACACATAGGTACACATTGGAGGCATGTATATCCGTCGGGTATAGATGCACTCGATAGGAATTATACCCATCTAATAAATGAGCTGGTTTGGATATTGATTTCAGGGATATTTACACCCTTAACTTTGAGTAATTTCATAATTTCCCCATGAACCCTCGATAATTCATAATACATGAGAAACCTCGAATAGTTACTCCGTCTCACACCCATAACCACCGTTTGTTTAAACCATCAACCTAACCACATCATCGAGTTAATCTAACATATCTTCAATCCAACGGCTATGATATATAAAAAATGTACTAAGCCTTCTCCCACTATAAGTAGGTTCGGCTACATAGATTCTTGCTCAAATCCATGTTGAAAGATTCGACTATTTTTTACGCTGGCGGTCGACTACCTAACGCAACCCCCGCGAGAGTGGGATTTGAACCCTGGTCTTTTGTGTGGTAGACACACTGTGCTACCAACGACTATGATATAATCTCAAAAAAACAACAAAGAAAAAGGAACCCCACCCCTCCGCCTTCCTCATCCAGCCCCTTCTTCCTCCATCCACAACCCCTCTGGCATCCTCCTCTATCCTCCTTCCAGCCCCCTCCTCTACCCCCTCCTTCACTGCCCTCCAGCCTCGTCCGCCCCCTCTGACTGTCGACCTCCATCCCCCTCCTCCACCCCCTTCATCACCGCCCTCCAGCCCCTTCTGCCCCCTCCGCCTGTCAACCTCCATCCCCCTCCTTGATCCCTCTCCAACCCCTTTCGCCCCCCTTCGCCCGTCGACCTCCATCCCCATCCTTGACCTGTGAATCTCACGGTCATGCCACCTCGTGTGGCGAGCATCGCGGTGGATGGTGTGATGGCAAAGAGCTTTCAGGGGAGTTGAAGTTGTGGATGAAGAGGGTGGGATACTATAAGAGGGTGATCGGCGAGCTAGCGAAACCCAAGTTGGCGTGCTCCGTGAAGGTGAAGAGCATCACAGATCGAATGTGGTGGGACTCCAAGTTTGCCGATCAAGAGGATGGGCCATTGGTGAGGGAGAACATCCTGGTGGCTGTGAAGCAGTACTGGTGTTGCCTAAATTGGAGCAATCATAAACAACCGTAGAATTAATGTGATTACTCTTACATGATAAATTCTCCGTTCCTTTTTTTGTTTTTTCAGATTTCTGCGTTGTTGGAAATCCCTCATTTATCTATTCTTTTTGGGCTTTTAATTGATATATTGATGGGATTTTTAATGGAACATGAGGATATCTTTTGGATGTTAAATGATTGATGTTGATCCCAGAGGGCCATAGCAAATTATTCTGTAATATTTGAAGAAATATTACAGAATATTCGTCTTCTTCAACCTCTTCCTCAGCTCCGTCTTCTTCTATTGCCTCACCTTGCCGGAGGAGAGCATCGGGACGGGTATGGACAACGACGACGCGTTGAGGTTGGTGCGAGCCTTGCAACCACAGAGGCACCTGGTGGCGGCATTGTAGGCCCTGAGGGCCTCGTCGGGGGTGATGAACGTGCTGAGTCAGGGGCAACACCATCTGATGCAATCGTGGATCTCGACCGACCAACGGTTATGCAGTGACGCTTAGGTGGAGTAGGAATGGGGAAGAGAATGAGAGGACATGATTCACAAATAAGACTGAACAATAGGGGTATTTTTATCATTTTTTAATAGAAATCGTCAAATATAACGGATAAAACAAACGGATCATAACACATGGTTATGGCTTGCAAGAGTTAAGCGTTATTTGGGATTTCTCATGTAATTATGAATTATTGAGGGTTCTCGGGGTAATTACGAAATTAATCAGGGTCCTTTGATTTTAAAAATAGGTCTTTAATTGTCAACCCTCATGTCCAGTGCACAGTGTTTGGTGTCGCTAATCTCTGACTGCAGTAGAGGAGTCGCCACGAGTTGTTGTTGAAAGTAAGGTTGTGAGGACCTCCTTTGTTGTGTAGCTTTAGATGAGATGTTGCTAAGGGATGGGGATGTCGATGATCTGCATGCAACAATAGCTTTGGTCAGTGAAGTTCTTAGTGAGCCTTTCACCGAAGATGTTTTAAGTCCTAGGATCTGTCTTTGGTGTTCTCGGGTGTTGTCCATACTACAGGTTGAGTGTTGTTAAAGGCTGATGTTAGCGATGCCATACCACTGATAGGGTGGATGAAACCTCTATTTCATTATGGCGTTGTTACTCGAGGCCCTTACTATCTTTGTGCATGATGCACGATGATGGGTCTCCCTTTTCATTATTGAATGGCCTTCACGCTTTTGGGGAGGTCATGGTGGTCATCCGAGATGGAATGTCTCGTAGAGATGAGTTGGATGTGCTTGTGGAACTAGAGGGTCCTCCTAGCCTCTTTTAAGCAATAGTGCCGATGTTGGTAGGATAGACGTGTTTCTGCCTTAATGTAGCTATGATGACAATGAGAGGCGACTATTTGATGATGATCTTTGGCGCCAAAGCAGTAAGGGCTTTGCCGATTGTGAACATGGCAACATCACACTTTCTACCGTCAGTTAGAGGAGGTGGGTTTGCAGTTAAGGGACCATGACATTGGAGCGATAATTAGTGACTATCTTGTATTCTCAAGAGAGAGTGGCAGATATTGGCCCGGTGGATAGGGAGGTGGACAAGGAGTTGGAGAGGTTACTTGGAAAGTGGAAGATTTCATGGGTGTTATTCTGCCTGGAGGAACTCCATTAATGTCCCAAAGAAGTTTGTCTCATGGAATATTAGAGGCTCGAGTAAACTTGAAAAACATGTGGTCATTAGTTTTATTTGGGCTCTCGGCTTGTGGATGTGGTACATCTTTAGGAAGCGATGATTATGTGCTGGACAACTTATAGAAGTTTGTGCTGGGGCCTTTTTTGTCTGTGCTTAGTCCTGTTGAATCAGTAGGGAGCTTCGATAGCTTTATTCTTGGTTGGAATGGGTATTTTTTTGGTATTGGAGGAGTTATCAAGTTGTCCTCTCTTGACTCTATTGTGGCAGGGCGTAAAGGAGTTTAGGTGGTGGTCACAGACACATATACATGCAGAGGCTTTGCAAAGTGGGGATTTCTAGGAGTTGCTGCTTGTTGATTCTCACTTTTCCCCAATCTTATGGATTGTAGGGAGAGGCTTTAATGTCACATTGCTTGCAGAGGATTGTCTGTATAGGGGAACAAGATCATGCAGTCAGAGATTTGCAGTCTTTATTATTGAGCTTTTGTCGAAGGTCATTCATGTGTACACATGGAGGATTTTTCCTTCCAAATCTTATATCGATCATTTTCTTTTATTAGTTGAGATGCTTTATTTGTTCCAGTTTCCATTGGTGAAGCCATTGCCAAAATCTAGATCAAAGCATTATTGATTGTTTCGGACTCAGGGGAGGATCACCACCTTTATTTTTTTAGATTTGAACGGTCCTTGTTGTTGGTGGATGGTTTTAGGGCTTTGGTCACTACATCTAGGACTATTACTATATAAAGAGGTTAGCGACACAGAGGGTGGCTTTAAAGTTAGTGGTCTTGAGGAAGTTGTTGACATTGTACATGAAGGAGATACGCTTTCAGTAGGAGGTAAGAGGGGTTGGTCTCAAATGAAATTGTCAAACTTGACAAGCTTGAGGGTGATAGAGAGCCGAGTAGCATCGAGGTGAAGACTCGTTGGGGGGCATTAGAGGATCATTTTAAAGGAGGACATGAAGCAAGAGATGGAATGGAGACATAGGTCAAGGCATATGTCGTTAAAGGATGGAGTCACGAGCACTAAGTTTTTCCATATAATGGCTAGCATGAGGTGTAGAAGGAACCTCACTTATTCCCTCTATGTTAGTACTAATGATGCAAATGAGAAATTTGCAACGGTAAAATTTTTTTTAGCAGTGGAAATATTTGGTGGAGAAGAAGTTAGAGGGAGGAAGAAGAAAAGGCTCACTAGATGCGAGGGATTTAGGGAAAAAGAATCGTACAGATCGCACGGAGGGATAAGAGAGAAAAAATGAGAGATATGAGATAAATCTCAATTTTCAATTGACTCTCAATTGCCTTAACACCAGATTACCATACCCTTATATACGAGGGGATGGATTACAAAAATAGCAAGCGAATACATTTTCAAATCTTAACTTATTTCTAATTGACTCTAAATAGACTCTAAACATCTCTAACCGAATAACTAGATACTATAACCAACTAACTAATTTGATTTGAGATCGCATTTGATCTCTTTATTTAAACTAAAACTACAACGAACTCAAAAAAATAACTCGACCCTAATTTAATTAACAGATGAAAAATAGAGTCTTATTTATGTGTTTTACGTTGCATCAGCTCTCTGTCGTTTTGAAAAATTCATCTCCTGATGAGTTGCTTTGCCTTGAGTTGCAACATACTGGAGTCCATGCGGAAAGAAGAAATAAGGCGCATGTAGCGGGATCCAAGCCGTTGTCGCATCCCTCGTGGAATCGACATCAAATCGGAGAGGATAATGGTCGAAGAACTGATGTAGCGTGTGCGAAGGCATCCGTGTCGTGACAGAGATTCTTACAGAGTCGTTATGTAGGAAAAATTGATGTGGCATCTTCATAGGTGAAATTATGGAATTGGGGAAGGCCATGACTGATAAAAGACCCCATATTGTGGTGAAGGGAGATGTGAGTAAAGTATCTAGCCTCCGTGTACTTATATAAGGAGGTCCAATATTCCTAATCCCAATAGATTTTTCAATTGTATTAGAATTGAATTGCCACTTTCCTATTTCAGTATTCTGTTTGTAATTTTTGGGCGGGCGTGCATGCAAAATTCATACCAATTCACAAGAAAAATTCCCTATTGCCTTATTCTTCACTTTAACCTTTTTATAAAAGATTTTGGTATGGGGAATATAGGTGTAAAACTTCCAAAAGTTAGTTGACTCCATATTCTTAGAGAGAAAGCATCTGATCAAGTAGGAAGTTTTTCCCTTTTTAGGGTTTGGGCCTTCCAAATTCAATGGCGACGTACTAGCGGAGGCGGCGATGATGGTCGCGTTGAACATGTGGAAGGTAGTGGCGGGGCTCGCGCGAACGTGGCTCCATCGAGAAGTGAGGTCAGCGACGGTGGATCTATCGGGAGCGGATGCTTGGTGCGGTAGAGGTGAGGTCAGCAGTTGTTGGGGTGTTGGCGGCGAAGGGCGGGCAGCGTCGGTGCTACTGCTTGCAGCAGTGGCTTCAGACTCCAGAGCTGCACATAAGGAAGGTGGGGTGGTGGCGGGGCTTTGGGCAACGGGAAATGAAAGATATGTTGTTGTTGGCGATGGTAGGGTTATGGGGAGGTGGTGTGGCTATAGGCAATAACAATGGGGTCGGTGGTGATGGGCTCGACACGGATGATGGTGGAGCAGTCGAAGGAGTTGAGGATGGTAGCGAAGGGTCAGTAGCAGGGTTGGGGGGAGGCCGCTGGAGGCGCAAGGGCGGTGAAGGACAACTGCGGATGGACTGTCGAGGCTGTCAGTGACATCATATCAACAGGAGAAAAAGGTGGAGGTTGGGGGTCCTCCTTGACAACAATGTCGAGTTTGAGAAGTGGTGCTTTGTTACCTTCATATGTGGCTATTTTGGCAGCATTTTCCTCTAGTTGTTGCGTCAACGATTCAACATTCCACGGATCTCGCATTTCTCTCGCCAAAGTTTGCACATCTGCGCACACTTGGAGCATATCAGATAGTGTTTTTCCAACCTCAGCACGCTATGCACGGTCCGTTGAACGAGATTCTTTGGATTTATGTCCACGTGGATGCCTGGATGGATTGTCAGATCGCGAGGACGATTTGTAGGCAATGCTCTGATACCAATTGATGCGAATGAGAAATTTGTAGGGATAACAAAATAAAATTTAACGGTGGAAATATTTGGTGGAGAAGAAGTTTGAGAGAGGAAGAAGAGAAGGCTTGCCGGATGTGAGGGATTTGGGGAAGAAGAACCGCGGAGATCGCGTGAGGGGAGAAGAGAGAAAAGAGGAGAGATATGAGATAAATCTCAATTTTTGATTAAATATGGAATTGTTTTAACACTAGACTACCATCCCCTTTATATAGGAGGGGTCAGGGGAGGGATTACAAAAATAGCAAGCGGACAAATTTTCAAATTCTAACTTATCCTAATTGACTCTAAATATACTCTAATCGACTAACTAATTTGATTTAAGTTCACATGCGATCTCTTTATTTAAAATGAACTGACTCAATAAAATTAACTCAACCCTAATTTAATTAACGGACAAAAAGTAGACCCTATTTATTTGTTTCGTGCTGCATCAACTAACCTCATCCTTGAGGTGTATGATGTGGGGGCAATGATTATGGATCCCGCTCGGTAGTTGAGCATGCATGTTTGCAATTGTGGTGGGCGTTTGTTGGGTTGCTGAGTGAGTAGATTATTCCAAGAACATGCAGATGTTCTTGTTAGGATGTTTTAGGAATATGAGGTTCAAGCCAACATTTTTGATATGAATGTGATGGCTCTCCTAGTCTTGATGGATTTCTATTTTTCTGTTTAAATGAATTCAAGGAGGTAGCTTAGAGCAACATTGTGGAATTGGTTAGGAGTTCAATAGGGAAATGACAGTTCTGATAGGGAACTGATTTATTTTTTCTTCTACTCATGGCCCTTCAGGTGGAAGATCTTCAACTGATTACACTCTTAAATACCCACGGTAGCTGATAGCCAACGCAAAACAGTCTGAGACAAATTCCTAAATAATGTTTTTATTTGAGAAACTATTTATGAATTTGCCTCAAAATAGTCGAATCTTTTCAACATGGATTTAAGCAAACATTGGAATTTCGTTGGGACATTTACTACTAACGACACGTTACATCACCCATATGCAATGAGAAATTGACAAGGATCGCTACTTCGTTGCCCGGATGTAGTTCAAAATTTGTACGGGTTCTCGCATTCGGCATGAATGCGATGCGAGTAAATAAGCTAGTTTCGCTACATCGCTATCCAGATGCAGTTCAAAATTTGTAAAGGTTCTTGCATATAGACACATGTGAGTAAAGAAGTTAGTCCATACAAGGTTGCAAAAGAAGTTGAGGACATATAGTTGTAATATTGGTACTTTGATTGGCGAATCGATGGAGATAGTAGATACTATGGAAAGAAGGAAGATTCAAATTAGAGATAAAATGAGTTGGAGAGAAAGTAAGGGAGATCGAGAAGACATGCTTTAAATTGTGGTATTTATGTAAAGAGAATGGTAGAAATGGCGTGGTTCCTAAGGATTTGAAGGATAATGTGGTTTAGGTGCAAAGATTTGAGGATCGGATTATTTTGCTAAATTGGTGCTGGAAGAAGAAATTATGAATATAATCTCAGTTTATGTGCTGACAAATTGGTTTAGAGGAAATGATTAAAAAAGTTTTTTGGGAGGATTTAGATAAGATTATGCAAGGAATCCCACAAAGAGAAATGATTTGCCTAGGTGGAGATCTTAATATAGACATGTGGGAAATGATGCTTTAAGTTACATTAGTGTTCATGGAGGACATGGCCAAGGGGATAGAAAATGAAGAGGGAAAAGTCATTCTGAATTTTGTAACGGCTTATGGCCTTTTTTCATAGCAGGCACTCTCTTCAAGAAGAGAGGAGCATTTAATTACTTATAAGAGTGACCCGACTGAAAAACAGATTACTTTGCGATGAGGAGAAGACATCAGTTTTGTTATAAAGACTGCAAAGTAATTCCAGGAGAGAGCTTGACATCTCAACATCACTTGCTAGTTATGGATGTGCAAATAAAAAGGTTGAAAAAGAAATGGATGGTTCCCAAGATCATTAGAACTAAATCATGGAATCTTCAATTGAAGCAATCAAACTTCAAGGACAATGTTTTAGATTATTTATCTTGGCATTGTAACGAAAGTGTAAATGAGATGTGTGAGGCGGTAGCATCTTATATTTGAAGGATAACCAAAGAGATTCTAGACAAGTCTAAGGAAGAACTAAGCTTTTCATTAGGGAAGGGAATAAAGAGATTACTTTGGGAGATTTTATTGGTGGTAAATGTTACCTGAATCGTGCAAGCTATAAATGGATAACATTAAGGAAGTAAATGAGGCTTTAAAAGTTATGAAACCCGGGAAAGGGTCCAACTTCATTAGTTTCAGCGATAACTTGACAGTTCTAATTGGCATGGTGGGACCTCCCTCCAAAGTGCAATGAATACTATAGAAGTTTGGAGAGTTCTAGGTGAACGGGGTTTGATTTGGCTCACAAATTTATTCAATGTTATCTGATGAAGCAAGAAAACGCTTGAAGAATGGAGGAAAATCATTGTGGTGCCTCTTTTTAAGAACAAAGGAGACATTCAAAATTTGAATTATAGAGGTATCAACTAATGAATCATACTATGAAAATTTGGGAACGTGTGATCTAAGGAAGATTGAGACAAGTTTTCAAAGTAACTGAAAATCAATTCAGATTAATGGCAGGTCACTCAACCATTGAAGCTATTCGCTTGTGAGGAGAACAATGGAGATTTATAGACCTAAAAGGAAGAACCTCCATATGATTTTTATAAATTTAGAGAAGGCTTATGATCCCGTTCCGTATGAGATATTGTGGAGAGTTTTGGAAAAAAGACAAACATGGCTTTAAAAAACGTGCTCGAGGCAGTTTTCCATCAAAATGGCCTCGAGGCGGTCCCATGGCGTCACCTTGGTCCGTTGTGCATTTTTTGAATAAATAAATAAAAACTATATAAAGCTGTACTTTTGCAATAATATTAAAGTTATAAAGCCATATATTAGTCACAAACATACAAGTCACAATCACAGTATTGTATTATAATATCATTATATGTTACTTTCGAATATAATATTCATAAATATATAATTAATACATTTAATTTGTGGTTGAAGTGTAAAGATTCAGGGATTGGAATATTTTGCTAATATTGATGCTCGGAGAAGAAATTCTGAATATCATCTCATTTTATGCACCACAATCTGGTTTAGATGAAAGGATTAAGCAGCTTTTTGGAGGATTTGCGTAAGATTATAGAAGAATCCCCACAAATAGAGATGATTTGCCTATGTGGAGATCTTAATGGATATATTGGAAAGGATGCTCCAGGTATGCTAGTTGTAGAGATAATTCTTATTATTATTATCTCTTTATGTATCTTGTCGTTATTTCTTTATCTTTTATAGACCTCTTTGTAATTTACCCTTAAGGTCTCTCCCTATATAAGAGAGCTTTAGTTTTCTGAATAAGTATCGAAGTCTTTTCTCCCAACATGGTATCAGAGCCGCCCTAGGGCTCTCCCTACCCGCCGCCCCTTCCCACCCGCCACCCTCTCCATCTTGGCGCCGCCCTCTCCATCTCGGCGTCGCCCTCCCCGTCGTTTCTCTCTCTCCAGCCTGTTACAAGGTCCCAGGCGGCCTCCCAAGACCGCAACCGAACCTCCCAGGCGGCCCAAGCCCGCCGCCGACTCTCCCCAGGCGGCTCCCAGCCCGCCGCAAAGCCATCCCAGGCGGCCCCAACCCGCCGCCGAATCTCTCAGGCGGCTCCCAGCCCGCCGCCGCCGATTCACACAGCGGCATCCCAGGCGTCTTGAGCGTGACCCTGTTGCGAGAGCTGTAGGCCTCATCCAAGGCGTGCCCTAGTCTACCTCTTCTCTTCCGCCGATAAATGGATTTTGAGTGCGTAACGTCTACATATGCACTCAAATCCGATGCAGTTGGTGTAGACAATCATTATCTTGTCTACAAACCCTAGTTCTATTCCAACGGCAGTATGTCAGAATCGAAGGTCGATATGCCCTCCACCGGCGCATTCAAAGGTCCTGCGCCAATAGTGAAGATGGACGGGTCTAACTACAAGCTCTGGGCTATGCAGTTCATGAGCCTCATGAAATCGAATGGTAAGAAGCACATTCTTACCGAGGATGAACCCGCAGAGAAGACAGGGATATATGCCTCGTGGAGGGCTGATGACTCCTACGCAAAGGTCTGGTTGTCTGGTACATTGACGATGGAGATTGCTAACGACGTCCTCCATCAGCCCACTGCCAAGGCAATGCGGGATATTCTCGCCGCTACATATTCGCAGGTGCGAAATGAGACCAAGATGTTGCAGCTTCAGCATGACATTTTCACAATGAAGCAAAGCGGCAGACCTCCCCATTCCTTATACACATCCCTAAGAGGGATGTTGAGAAGCTATACAGTATTATTCCACTCACTGCTTACTCCTGAACAACAGAAGACGTTTCGGAACGCCACTATGGTGGGTGTTCTACTTGCGGCTCTTGATCCTGAATATGATGCCGCCCGGTCTCAGATCCTAGCTGATGCAGTTATTCCTCCAGTCGAGGATGTTTACAGGCGACTCAGTCGCATTCCAGTTTCTTCCAGCTCTTCTACTCCACCCCCATCAGCGATGGCAGTTTCGAGTGGGAGAGGGTGGCCCGTCTTCTGGTCGTGGTCGTGGACGTGGACCCCTGGGAAGGGGGGGTCGCTTCAGTCAGACATGCTCCTATTGTCACCGCACAGGACACTCGGAGGAGACATGCTATTCTAAGCATGGATTCCAGCATCGGCACGTGTTGCAGAGCATTCTCAGTCCCCATTACCATCTACTGCAGATAATCGATTTGACGAACTTGTGGCACGTCTCCTAGATATTATGCCACATTCATCTGGTGATTCGTCTGGTGGTCCTTCAGATGTTGCTGCTACAGCCTCCGCCAGTTCATCTGCCGCTGCTAGTACCTCTGGTAGATCTACTGCATTCACACCGTCCTCATGATATATCTGACTGGGTTATAGATTCGGGAGCCACACATCATCTCTGCCGAGATAGAGATAGACTACAGTCCTACAGGGACATTCCTCACGGCCGTTCAGTGCAGATCGCAGATGGTACTCATTCACCCCTTGTTGGACAGGGGAGGTCTTCCTATCCTCCACTATGTAGCTACAGAACGTCCTACATGCTCTTGAGTTCTCAATGAATCTGTTATCTATTAGTCAGATTTCGAATGATTTGCATTGTCATGCTATATTTGACCCGTCTTCTCTCATTTTTCAGGACATACTAACGGGCAGGGTGATTGGCTGTGGCTCTGAGCAGAATGGTCTATATCGGCTGGTTCGGGATTCCTATGCCTGGCGTCTCCTCTCATTCTGTCGGACCAGTCTCTCCGTACATCTGGCATCTCCAATTTGGTCACCTTCCGCTCCCAGAAATGCGCCATCTTTTGCCCCAGATCTCTCCTAGTTCGTCTTTCCGCTGTGAAGCATGTCAGTTGGGAAAGCATCATAGGTCGAGCTTCCAAGTCGTCAGAGTCGGAGCAGTAGCTCCCCATTCGAGTTGTTACATATAGATATATGGGGTCCGAGTCGTGTTCCCGATCATCAAGGGCACATATTTTATCTTGTGGTAGTGGATGATTTCTCTCGTGTGTCATGGGTCTTTCTTTGAAGAATAAATCTGAAGCAGGAGATGTGATCAAGAATTTAATTAATGAAGTGCACAATGTTTTCTCTTCCTCAGTCAAATATGTTCGGACGGATAATGCCCTAGAATTTTGTACACGCTCACTTTCTTAATTTCTTTCATCAAAGGGTATTATTCACCAAACCACTTGTGCATATACATCACAGCAAAATGGTGTGGCGGAAAGAAAGCATCGCCATCTCTTGGATATTACTCGAACCCTGTTGATTCAGAGTTGTGCTCCTATTTCTTTCTGGGGGGACGCTGTGTTCTTACTGCATATTATCTGGTCAATCGAATGCCATCCTCTGTTCTTGGTGAGAAGATACCTATCTCTCTTATTTTTCCAGACAAGGAGTTATTCTCACTGACTCCACGTGTCTTTGGTACTGTGGCTTTCGTTCATTTTCTATCTCCCGGACTTGACAAAATCTCTCCTAGAGCAGTCAAGTGCGTCTTTGTGGTTATTCCAAGACTCAGAAGGGCTACCGGTGTTATGATCCTACAAATAAGAAGTACTTCGTGAGTGCTGATGTCACTTTCTTTGAGTCTGTCATGTATTTCTCTCCTGCAGGTGACAGACTGGTACCATCCACTACCAATGATGATGTCTATGTTCCTCCACCACCTACATGGAGTTCACTTGAGTCTTCACCTGTTCCTGCCTCCACGCCAGCACCACCACCACCACCTCCTCCTCCACCCCTTCCACGGCCCCTCGTTTCACCGCTACCAAAATTCTATACGCGTCGGTCAGGTCCTGCTCAGACTACACATCAGCTAGTCATCACGCCTCAGTATGTTCAGATGGCATTACTACTGACGGGTCATATTTGGTACATGTGCAGGATTCTTCAGTACCGACGACACTAGCCCATCCAGTGCAGCAGATGATGATCTTGATGTTCCGATTGCTATTCGGAAGCAGAGGCGGCTATGTGCCTCTTATCCATTTGCCTCACAGGTTTCCTTTCACCGTCTCACTAGTGATTTTCAGAGATTTGCTTCAGCCTTGTCTTCCGTGGATATACCACGGACCTACCAGGAAGCTTTGAAGATTGATTGCTGGAGATTAGCTATGGAAGAAGAGATGAGTGCCTTGCAGTCCCGTGGCACATGGTCATTGGTTCCTGCACCTCCTGATGCATCCGTTGTGAGCTGTAAGTGGGTCTTCACAGTTAAATATCATGCAGATGGCACGTTGGATCGGTACAAAGCACGCTTGGTCGCCCGTGGGTTTACACAAACCTATGGCGTAGATTACATGGATACGTTCTCTCCAGTGGCGAGACACTCTACCCTTCGTATTCTCTTATCTGTGGTTGTGGTTCGTGAATGGAGTATATCTCAACTAGATGTCAAGAATGCCTTTCTGTACGGGGACTTACAGGAGGAAGTCTACATGCAGCAGCCACCTGGGTTTACTGCTGAGGGGGAGAGGCAGATGGTCTGTAGACTTCACAAGGCAATATATGACCTCAAACAGAGTCCGAGAGCATGGTTACAGAAGCTTTCCAACCTAATTGAGCAACATGGATTCAAGAGGTCAAATGCAGACCACTTGTTGTTTGTCCAGAAGTCATCGGCAGGTACGGTTGTCATTATGGTCTATGCGGATGATATTCTTGTTACAGGAGATGATGTTCAAGGCATAGAAAGGACGAAGGCATTCCTAGGCCGTCAGTTTGTTACAAAGGATCTTGGAACCCTAAGATATTTTCTGGGATTGGAATTTGCAAGTAATGCACAGGGCTTGGTGATGACCCAACGGAAGTACATTACTGACTTCCTGATTGAGACTGGCATGGATGGATGCAAACCATCAAGTATTCCCATGGACCCTAGCATGAAGTTGTATGATGGTGATACTGATGAAGTAGATAAGAGGAGATAGAGAGAAATGGTGGGAAAACACCTTTACATTACCACAACTCGTCCAGACATTGCATTTGCAGTTAACAGGGTGAGTCAATTTATGGAGCAGCCAAGACAAGTTCACATGGATGTTATACACATGATACTGAGGTATCTGAAGTCTTCTCCAGGGTCAGGGCTGCTATTTAGAAAGGGCACAGACTTATCCATCTCAGCGTGTGCAGACACAGATTATGCAGGATGCCCTAAGGATCGAAAATCAACCTCAGGGTTCGCAGTGTTTGTTGGAGGCTCTCTGGTTTCTTGGAAAAGCAAGAAACAAACTGTTGTGGCAAGGTCCAATGCCGAATCCGAATATAGGGCCATGGCTCAAGCCAGCACGGAAATGATGTGGGTTCGGTCCGTACTAGAAGATCTACATGTAGCTGTGCCCCTACCTATGAAGCTTCAGTGTGACAATCAGGCAGTATTATTCATTGCCAACAATCCAGCTTTTCATGAAAGGACCAAGCATATTGAAGTTGACTGCCATTACACTAGAGACTTGATCCAGAGAGGATTGATATCTACTGCACATGTGAGCTCAGGAGATCGGACTGCAGATGTATTCACCAAGCCGCTGCTCAGAGGACCTTTTCAGAGATGTTCATCCAAGCTGAGCATGATAGACATCTATGCTCCACCTTGAGGGGGAGAGTAGAGATAGTTCTTATTATTATTATCTCTTTATGTATCTTGTCGTTATTTCTTTATCTTTTATAGACCTCTTTGTAATTTACCCTTAAGGTCTCTCCCTATATAAGTGAGCCTAGGGTTTTCTGAATAAGTATCGAAGTCTTTTCTCCCAACACTAGTGTTCATGGAGACCATGGCTTTGAGGATAAAAATGAAGAGGGAAAAGTCATTCTGGATTTTGTGAAGGCTTATGATCTTTTTATAGCAAACACTCTCTCCAAGAATATGGATGAGCATTTAATTACTTATAAGAGTCGCCCGACTAGAACACAGATAGATTACTTTGCTTGAGAAGGGATCGGTTATGTTGCAACGACTACAAAGTAATCACAGGAGAGAGTATGACAATCCAACATCGCTTGTTAGTCATGAATGTGCAAATAAAACGATTGGAAAAGAAAAGGACCGTTTCCAAGATCACTAGAACTAGGTGGTGGAATCTTCAATTGAAGCAATCAAGCTTCGGGGAGAAGGTTTTAGAACTTAGAAGACTTATCCCTGAGATTATAACGGAAGTGCAAACGAGATGCGGGAGGCGATAGCATCTTGTATCTGAGGGTAGCCAAAGAGATACTAGGAGAGTCCAAGGGAGGAGTTCCATGCCAAAAGGAGGCTTGGTGGTGGAGTGGAGGAATGCAAGAGAAGCTCAAAGTTAAAAGAACATTGTTAGAGCAAGAATACTCTGTTGTCTTTATTCCATAGGGCCCTAGGGTCTCTTATATAGAGAGTAAACCCTTGGGTAAATTACATAGATGTACATGAGATAAATGAGAAATACGTAACGGTACATCATAACATAACGTAAACCTCTACACTCTCCCTCAAGATGGAGCATAGATATCGATCATGCTCAGCTTGGAAGAACATCTCTGGAAAGGTCCTCTGAGCAGTGGCTTGGTAAATATATCAGCAGTCTGGTCCTCTGAATTGACGTGTGAAGTGGAAATCAAGCCCTTCTGGATCATGTCTCTAATGTAGTGACAATCTACTTCAATGTGCTTTGTTCTCTCATGAAAAGCTGGATTATTGGCAATGAACATTGCTGCATGGTTGTCACATTGAAGATGCATGGGTAAAGAGACATCTTCTTTCAAATTTTCCAAGACTGCTCGAACCCATATCATTTCTGCGCTTGCTTGTGCTGTGGCCCTATATTCGGATTCTGCACTGGATCTTGCCACAACAGTTTGTTTCTTGCTTTTCCAAGAAACCAGAGAGCTTCCTATAAAGATAGCGAAACCTGAAGTAGACTTACGATCCTTTGGGCACCCTGCATAGTCTGCGTCTGCACAAACGGAAATGAACAAATCTGTGTCCCTTCTAAATAACAAACCTGAGCCTGGGGAAGACTTTAGGTATCTCAGTATCATATACAAGGCTTCCATATGGACTTGCCTAGGCTGCTCCATAAATTGACTCACCCGGTTTACTGCAAAAGCAATATCCGGTCGAGTTATGGTGATGTATAGAAGCTTACCCACCAATATCTTCTTTTGTCCACCTCTTCAGTATCATTGTCGTATAGTTTCATACTCGGGTCCATAGGAGTGCTCGATGGTCTGCATCCAACCATTCCTGTTTCGACTAGCAAGTCTGTAACATATTTTCTTTGGGTCATTACCATACCTTGTGCATTTCTTGCAAACTCTATCCCCAGAAAGTACCGTATGGTACCTAGATCCTTCGTAATAAACTGACTCCCCAAAAATGATTTAGTCATCTCGATTCCCTGAGCATCATCTCCTGTAACCAGAATATCATCAACATAGACCATGACGACAACTGTACCTCCGGGAGTCTTCTGGATAAACAATGAGTGGTCCGCATTTGACCTTTTGAATCCCTGTCTTTCAATCAGCTGGGAAAGCTTCTGGAACCATGCCCTTGGACTTTGTTTAAGGCCATAAATAGCCTTATGAAGTCTACACACCATGTGAGTCTCCCCCTCAGCAGTAAAACCCGGTGGCTGCTGCATGTAGACTTCCTCCTGTAGATCACCATACAAGAATGCATTCTTGACATCTAGTTGGAAAATGAGCCAGTCACGTACCACAACAACGGAGAGTGAGTGTCGAGCCACTGGCGAAAAAGTATCCAAATAGTCAACCCCATAGGTTTGGGTGAAGCCCCGTGCAACCAGTCTGGCCTTGTATCGATCTAGACGTCCATCCGCGTGATACTTAACTGTGAACACCCACTTGCTACTAACCACAGAAGCACTAGGAGGAATAGGAACTAGGGACCAAGTCCCCCGAGATTGTATAGCCTGCATCTCTTCCTCCATAGCTAAACGCCAGCAATCAATCTTCATGGCATCTTGATAGGTCCGTGGGATCTCAACCATCGATACAGCAGTGACAAACTTCTGGAAATCCCCAGTAAGACGATGAAAAGACACCTGAGACGCAAGAGGGTAGGACGCACATTGCCTCTTCTGCTTCCTTTGTGCAATAGGACGATCAAGATCATTATCCACTGTACTGACTGGCGGATCCTCCCCCTGTAGCAAGGATTCCTGCACCGGTACATTATCTAACCCATCATTAGTGACAGCATCGGAGCATACCTGAGGCGTGATGGATGGTTGATGTGTAGCTTGAGCAGGCCCAGACCGTCTTGTGTAGAACTTAGGGAACGGTGGAATGGGATGATATGGAGGTAGTGGTGGTGGTGGTGGTGGAGTGGATTCAGAGTGACCCAGACTTGGAGGTAGAGGAACATAGACATTATCGTCCGGAGATGCAGAGGAAACCATCCTGTCACCGGCTGGGGAAAAGTACATAACTGGCTCAAAGAAGGTAACATCAGCACTCACATAGTACTTGTCGTTAATAGGGTCATAGCAACGATAGCCTTTTTGTGTCCGAGAGTAACCCACAAAGACACACTTAACAGCTCTAGGAGAGAGCTTGTCGAGTCCTGGAGACAAGCAGTGAACAAAGGCGACTGTTCCAAAGACATGAGGGGTAAGTGAAAACAAATCTTTATCAGGAAAGAGAATAGAAATCGGAGATTTTTCTCCAAGAATCGAAGAGGGCATGCGATTAACCAGATATCATGCTGTAAGTATAACATCTCCCCATAAGGCTAATGGTGCACAACTTTGAATAAGTAATGTGCGAGCAATATCAAGAAAATGTCGATGTTTCCTCTTCGTGACACCATTTTGTTGTGATGTGTAAGCATATGTAGTTTGGTGAATAATGCCCTTAGAGGAAAGAAACTGAGCAAGAGAACGAGTGCAGAATTCCAATGCATTTTCCGTGCGTACATATTTAACAGTAGAAGAAAAAACATTGTGCACTTCATTGATAAGATTCTTGATAACAGTTCCTGCTTCAGATTTATTCTTAAGAAGAAAAGTCCAAGAGACGCGAGAGAAATCATCAACCACAACAAGATAAAACCTGTGTCCCTGATGATCAGGAACACGACTTGGACCCCAAATATCTATATGAAACAACTCAAAAGGGGAGCGACTGCTCCGACTCTGATGACCAGGGAAGCTAGAATGATGATGCTTCCCTAACTGACAAGCTTCACAACGAAATGTAGAATTCGGAGAGATCTGTGGCAGGAGGTGACACATTTTCTGGAGCGGAAGGTGACCAAAGCGAAGATGCCATGTATACGGAGAAACGGATCCCTGAGAGTGAAGTGAGACGCCAGCATAGGAATTCAGGACTAGTCGATAGAGGCCGTTATGCTCAGAACCACAGCCAATCACCCTGCCCGTTAGTATGTCCTGAAAAATAACATATGATGGGTCAAATATAGCACGACAGTGCAAATCTTTTGTAATCTGACTAATTAATAATAAATTCACGGAGAACTCGGGTGCATGTAAAACATCCTGTAAGTGCATGGTGGGTAATAAGGAAGTCTCCCCCTGACCCACAATAGGAGAATGAGTGCCATCAGCTATGAGCACAGACCGACCAGCCTGAATATCCCTGTAAGACTGTAGTATATCTCTGTCACGACAGAGATGATGGGTGGCTCCAGAGTCTACAATCATCCTGATAGATCGTGGCTATGACGAAGGGCAGAAGTACTACCTGAGGTACTGGCAGCAGTAGAGGTACTGGCCGATGCAGAAGCCGCAACGTCAGATGTATCAGCAGCCTCTGATGATGACTGAGGCATAATGTCACGAAGTCGTGCCACAAGCTCCTCGAACCTGTGATCTGGAGTAGAAGCTGAAGGAGTCTGAACATGATCAGCTACACGTGCCGAAGGAGGAAATCCATGCTTGGAATAGCATGTATCCTCGGAATGACCAGTGTGACGGCAAAACGAGCACGTTGAACGTATACGACCCCCTCGGCCACGTGCACTACCTCCACTGCCACGAAAAGAAGACGAATTCCCTCGTCCTCTGGAAACCGCCATTGCCGAAGGAGGTGGTGTAGCTGCACTGGAGGAAACAGAGATACGATTGAGCCTCCTGTAGACTTCCTCCATTGGAGGAATAGTAGCGTCGGCAAGGATCTGAGAGCGGGCAGCCTCGTATTCCGGATCAAGTGCAACAAGTAAAACTCCTACCATAGTAGCATTGCGAAATGTCTTCTGCTGCTCGGGGGTGGCTATGAGTGGGATTGTGCTATATAATTTCTCGAACATCCCTCGTAGGGACGTGTACAAAGAATGTAGAGGTCGTCCATTTTGCTTCATGGTGAAAATATCATGCTGCAACTGCAGCATCTTAGTCTCGTTCCGTACTTGAGAATATATAGTAGCCAGAATATCCGATATCGCTTTGGCGGTGGGTTGATGAAGGACGTCGTTGGCAATCTCCATCGTAAGCGTCCCTGATAGCCAGACTTTGGCGTAAGCATCATCAGTCTCCCAGGAGGCATATATCCCTGTCTTCTTGACCGGCTCATCTTCGGTAAGAATGTGTTTCTTACCACACGACTTCATTAGGCTGAGGAACTGCATCGCCCAGAGCTCGTAGTTCGTCCCATCCATTTTGACGATTGATGCCGACCCTTTGAAGGCACCTATGGAGGGCATATCCACCTTTTGTTCTGACATGATGCCGGAGAAGAAAACCTAGGGTTGATAGACAAAGGGACTGGCGTCTACAACGACCTGATTGGATTCAAGTGCATATGTAGACTCTATGCACTTGAATCCATGGAGTAATAGGGACCTGTCGACGAACAAAGTAGCCCTGGAGAGAGGGCTGGTCGGCGGGAGGCGGTGAGCCTTCGACGAGAGGGAGGCGGCGGGAAGAAGGCTGCCGCGGTGGGAAGGAGGCGGCGGCTGGAGGGCCTCGGCGAGAAGGAGGCTGTCGCGGGAGGGGAGACGCCGGCGGGAGAGGATGCGCCGGTGGAAGGGGAGGTGGCGGCGGAAAGAGAGAGAGGGACGGCAGGCGCGAGAGAGGGGGGGGTGGAGAAACCCTAGGTTAGGGTTTTGGCTCTGATACCATGTTAGAGCAAGAATACTCTGTTGTCTTTATTCCATAGGGCCCTAGGGTCTCTTATATATAGAGAAAACCCTTGGGTAAATTACATAGATGTACATGAGATACATGAGAAATACGTAACAGTACATCATAACATAACGTAAACCTCTACAAACATGCTTTAAAGCTATGTCTAAGGATAGAACGAGAGGAAACTGTTACAAACTACAAAATAACGAAGAAGGAAGCAAAGAAGGCTATAAGCGAAGCTAAGTCAAAAGCTTATTAAGTTTTGTACAACAATCTCGACTCTAAGGAGGGCCAGAAAGATATATTCAGGTTGGCCAAAGCAAGAGAAAGAAAACCAAAGACCTTTCTCAAGTGAGATGCATTAAGATGAGGAAGGTCATGTGCTTGAAGATTGGAGGAGAACCATCGTGGTGCCTCTTTATAAAAACAAATGAGTCATTCGAAATTGTTCAAATTACAGAGGTATAAAGCTGATGAGTCACACTACGAAATTTGGGAATGTGTGATCGAAAGAAGGTCAACTTAAGTTTCCAAAGTAAAAGAAAATCAATTTGGATTCATGTTAGGTCACTCAACTAGAAGCCATCCACTTGTTGAGGAGAACAATGGAGATTTATAGAGCTAAAAGGAAGAACCTCCATATGATTTTTATTGATTTGGATAAGGCTTATGATTCTGTTCAAAGGGAGATATTGTGGAGAGTTTTGGAGAAGAGACAGGTACCTGTCATATACAATAACCTCCTAAGGTTTATGTATGATAGGGCTTCATCTTGTGTAAGGATACAGTCTGGGAAGACTGACTATTTTGACATCAACATTGGTCTGCATCAAGGTTCAATTTGAGTCCATTCCTTTTTATTTTGATTATGGACGAGTTGATAAGCCACATTCATGATGAGATACCTTAGTGTATGTTATTTGTTGATGATATTTTATTGATTGATGAGACTAAAGATGGAATAAATGAGAAGCTTGAGGACTGGAGACATGCATTGTAGACTATTTTCGTATAAGTAGGGCTAAGACTGAATATGTGGAATGTACTTTTGATGGAAGCAATGGTGAAGGAATCGAGGTGAAGATTGATGACGATAACATTCAGAAGAGAGATTATTTTAGATACTTGGATCTATTTTGCAACATGATGGGGAAATTATTGGAGATATTACTAATAGAATAAATACATGTTGGCTAAAGTTGAGAGGAGCCTCTACTGTTCTCTGTGATAAGAAAATTTCTTTGAAAATCAAAGGAAAGTTTTACAAAGCAGTTGTGAAATCTGTTATGCTCTATGAATCTAAATGTTGGCCTTTAAACCATAGACATGTGCAGTGAGTGACAATAACAGAAATGAAAATGCTGTCGTGGATCTGTTGACACACACGTAAAGATCAGATTTAGAGTGATGAAATCAGAAGTAAAGTTGGTGTAGCTACGATCGAGTATAAGATGCGAGAAAATCGCTTAAGGTGGTTTGGCCATTTGCAAAGGAGATCAGCTGATGCACCAGTTAGGAGATGCGAGTTTTGGGATATTGAGCCATCTAAGAGAGGGTGAGGAAGGCTCAAGAAGTGTTGCAATGACACGATATGAAGGGATTTTAGTTTTTTGGATCAAAGCTCGATAATGACCCAAGATAGATCTGAACGACAGTAAAGAATCCATGCAACCGACCCTACTTAATGTGGGAAAATGATTTGCTGTTGTATATAATTATACATTTATTTTACAATCATCATTGCATCAAAGAAATCATGCAAGTATACAATGATTGTTCGTAGTTAGTATGAACAAATTTTCTATCAATAAATGGTATTTAATTGCTTGTATCGCTACAATGAGTATAATGTATGTTTAAGAGACTGTATATTTTTGTAAGATTATTAAGAATTCACGTATTTACAATATTAATATTACATAATCACAAATCAAAATGGCATATATGGTTAATATGGTGTATTTTATACATCTATTAAATTTGAAATATTGAAATTTAGGATTGATGATCATATATTATGTGAATATTTGAAGTTTATGATTTATGACAATATAATTATGTTTAAGAATAGTGTTGACATGTATTTTCTCTATAAATGGAGGCTTACACCTCGACCGCCTCAAGGCTTATGCCTCGTCTCAATAACGAAAAACCGCCTCGATCCACCTCACGTTTTTAAAATATTGGAGACAAGTATCTGTCCTATACATTAACCTTATAAAGGATATGTATGATGGTGCTTCTTCTTGTGTAAGAATCCAATCTGGGTAGACAGACTATTTTAACATCATCATTAAGGTTCAACTTTGTGTCCATTCCTTTTTATTTTGATTATGGACAAGTTGACTGGTCACATTCAGGATGAAATAGCTTGGTGTATGTTGTTCGTCGATAAAAGATATTGTGTTGATTGGTGAGTCAAGAAATTGAGTAAATGAGAAGATGGAGGTTTGGAGACATGCCTTAAAGACTAAAGGATTTTGTATAAGTAGGGATGAGTCTGATTACATGGAGTGCACATTTGATGGAAGCAAAAGTGAGGGCTCGAGATGAAGATTGGAGACAATAAGATTCAGAAGAAAGATTGTTTTAGATACTTGGGATCTATTTTGCTACAGGATGTGGAAATTAATGGAGGGTGTTACTCATAAAATTAATGCAGGTTGGCTAAAGTGGAGAAGAGCCTCTATTGTTCTTTGTGATAAGAAAATTTCTTTGAAAGTTAAACGAAAGTATTACAAAGTAGTCATGAAACTGGTTATGTTCTATGGATCAGAATGTTGGCCTGTGAACCACAAACATGTGTAGGGAATGACAATAATGGAAATGAAAATGCTAAGGTGGATACGTGTACGGAAAAATTGAATTCAGAATGATGCGATCAAAAGGAAAGTTGGTGTAGCTCCGATAGAGGATAATATGAAAGAAAATCACTTAACATCGTTTGGTCATTTGCAAATAAGGTTGGTTGATGCACCAGTTAGAATATGCGAGATTTGGAATGTTGAACATGCTAAGAGACGACGAGGAAGGTCCAAGAAGATTTGAAATGAGACTATCTTAAGGGATCTTAGTTAGTTAGATGTAAGCCCGGGAATGACCCAACATAGATTTGAATGAAGGCAAAGATTCCATGTAGCTGAACCTACTTAATTGTGGGAAAAGGCTTTGTTGTGTTGCACTCTTAAATGCTCTCTCTCTCTATCTATATCTCTCTATCTATCTATATATATCTAATTGTGGATGCGCTTCTATCTAATCGCCTTACTGAACACCGGATTCTATCATTTCTTCACATCAACTGACTTTCATCTCGGACAGACAACTCATAGATAGCATGGTGATGACTTCTAATATCATTGTTGATTGTAAGCGAAAAGAGGAAGGATGGCGTCTCGCGAAGCGACTGGAAAGGCGACTCGGGAAGCGACTGAAAAGGTGATCGCGCAAGCCTCGCGGAAGTTCACTCCGCACGAGCGGGGAAAAGGGAAGGCATCGAGTCAGCAGGGCTTCAGCCCCCAGTTCGTTGCTGCTGAAGGGGAGGAGAGGCAACATCAAGCTGCTGGTTGGATAAAGGTGGAGCGCAAGAAGCAAGGCCGTGTATGCTGGAGATGCGGTGTGAGGGGTCACATGGCCTCGGTGTGCGTTGCGAGGCCTCGCTGCTTTGCTTGCGGTGGCCTGGGGCACAAGCAAGCGTCTTGTAATGCAGGATCCAGGGGGTCTGCGGATGGTTTCTCTCTTAGTGGTCGGCTTCCTGCAAGCTCTGCAGCAGGTGGTCGACATGCTGGTGATGTGGCAGGGTCACATGCAAAAGGGTTCTGCTCGGTTACTGCAAGCAGATCGTTCGCGCAGGTCGTCGCGGGGGGGAAGCGCTCTTCTCCGGAACGTGTTTGGAAAGAGGGGAGGCAGGGTTCGTGCTCGCATGCTGCGTCCTCTTCCAGGGCAGTGCATGTGGCTGCATCCACGTCCAGGGAGGTGCATGCTGGTGGGGGTTCTGCGTCCTCGACGAAGGGGTTCAGGGTGGCGGAGAACGCTGTTTTCGCTATGGGGGGGAATGTAGAAGCGGGTGGCGAGGCTCTTGGTCGGGTGTTGGTAGGGGTTTTCCTGAGCGAGTGCTTGTCTTTGGAGGAGGTGAAGCTCATTACTCTTGAACTTCTGGGGCCAGATTTCTCGGGGGATTTTTTCATGCTGGGACCGAAAAGATGTGGCGTTCGAGGCCTTAGCCTGGGCCAAAGGTCTCGTTTGATTCATGCGGGGCCTCATGGAGGGATTGTTTGGAGGGATTTACGTTTTGCTGACGGTGCTTGCTCCGATCTGGAGGTTTGTGTTGCTGAAGTCAGGGGGGTGCCTTTTTTGTCAAGAACTGTTCATCGCCTTCGCCGTCCGCTGGGAAGATGGGGGGAGCTGCTGGCAATTACAAATGACGGATTGGTTCCGGGTGAGGATCCGTCTGTCACAAGAGTTCTAATGGAGTGCACCAAGAGCTTCCTCGACCGGGCAGTCGGACGAGTGTTCTTCGAGGTGTTAGAGTTGGGAAGATTTTTTTGTAGAATTGAGCTGTCTATACTGCTGCCTCCGCCGCCTCCCTCCTCTTCAGCCAGGCGGATTCTCGGGAGGGAGTCTGGCTATGAGATCGTTCCGTTTTCCGAGGGTAGGCAGCCGCTCGGGGATTTTCCTTCGAGGTTCTCGCCTCAGCCCGTTGCTTCTTTGGAGGATGCGCCATGTTATGATGTTTACGTAAGGCGTTCTTCCGCTCTTGTACGTGACTCCCA
Organism: Ottelia alismoides; assembly: GCA_037367405.1. Lineage (NCBI taxonomy): Eukaryota > Viridiplantae > Streptophyta > Magnoliopsida > Alismatales > Hydrocharitaceae > Ottelia > Ottelia alismoides. The sequence continues at coordinate 397,891 of JAZKJV010010609.1, read as the reverse complement.
TCCCCCCGCATGGAATCGATGCATGGTGGCCGCCCTTGGGAATATGCGGGGTGGCGTGGCGGGTGGTTGGGGTGACGTGGAGGGTAGGGGCACGTCTATCGGTGGAGATTTGACATTCTCGGTGGGGTCGCAACGATCTGAGGTTCGGATCTTCTCTCCTGGATTTTCTTTCCTCGGTCGCAGCGCCTCTCCATCTTTCGCTCAGGGGCGCCTTCCCGGTTTTCGGGTTGCTGAGGTTGATCCGGCATACGCCCCAGAGGCGGATCTCTCGGCGGATCTTCAGGCGGATCCGGGTCGTCTGTGTGTTGGCTCGGGTTTGGAAAGGGCTGCGGTCCCTCCTATCTCGGGGGCCGAGGAAGCATTCGCGTTTTCATCGTCGGTTTTCATGGCTCCTATCCTTGACAACCAGCAGGCGGAGCCTTCCTCTTCCTCTCCGATGCCTGATTCCTCGTCTCGGGGGGTGACCTCCCAAGGGCTTTCTCGGTCCGCGGAAGAGTTTCTGGAGGAGATGGGTCCTGAGGTCGGCTCTGCGAGGAGATCTCTCAAACGGTACAGAAGAAGACGAGGAGCTCGTTCGAGATCCAGGGAGCACCTCTCTTGCCAGACCTTCGAAGAGGCGGTGGCGGAAGCAGCTGGGGTGGTGCCTGCACGGGGCTTTAAGTTGTGTCCTAAATGAAGATTCTCTCCTGGAATATTAGGGGGCTGGGGGATGCGGCTAAGCGGAAGATCGTGGGGACCAGATTCAGGGAATGGGGATGTGATGTCGTTCTCCTGCAGGAAACCAAGTTGAGCAATCTTGATGGTGACGTTTGGCGCTCTTTTGGGGCGGGGGACCTTGATGAAGTCTCCGATGTACCAGCTTCTGGGTCTGCTGGAGGGCTGCTTATCGCTTGGAGGTCAGATCGATTCTCCCTTGTTTCTGATGTGAAGGGTAGGCATTCTCTCTCCATCCTGCTCTTTAGGAAGGAGGACTCTCGGTCTTTCGCTTTCTCTTGCGCCTACGGCCCGTGTGACGCTGCTGGAAGATTGGAGCTTTGGGAGGAGCTTCGGAGCTTCTACTCGTTATTCGCGGATGTGCCATGGCTTATTGGGGGAGATTTTAACGTAACTTTGCGCGCGTCGGATCGGCCTTTGTCCAGGGGAGGCGCCGATCCGGGATCGGCGGATTTCGCGGATCTCGTGAGTGAACTGGCCTTGCAAGACTTATCGGCTTCGGACATAAGGTTCACTTGGAGGAGCTCCTCTTCGAAGTCTTGTATTGACAGGTTCCTCGCATCGATGGCTTTTATGGACCTTTTCCCGCTGGGGGTGGTGCTCTCTCGGCCTCGCGCTTTCTCTGACCATACTCCTATTGTCTGGGCTTCTGAGCTATCCCCTTCAGTGGGGGGTTTCTTCAAATACGAAAGGTCCTGGCTGATGGAGGAGGAGTTCCGTGGTGTCGTCTCCTCCTCTTGGGGGATGCCATGTGAGGGGCGGTCAGCGGTGGGGAGATTCCGAAAGAAGCTTGAACGTCTGAGAGGCGTTCTCTCTCGGTTTAAGAAGAGATCCAGGGATGCTCGAGTGGCGGCGTTGAGGGAGGCGGAGGCCGTTGTTGCTGAGCTGGATTCCGTGGAAGGGATAAGGGAGCTCTGCGCAGAGGAGTTATCTTCCAGGGCTGCGGCGATGGCTAAGGTGCAGTTAGAGGAAAAGAAAAGGGTGCTGGAGTGGCGTCAGCGGGCGAAGTTGAAGTGGGTCAAAGAAGGAGATGTAAATTCTGCTTTCTTCCACAGGGTTGCTTCAAATAGGAAAAGGTCAAACCGCATTCATTCGCTGTCGATCGGGGGTCGCGAGATGGTGGGTGAGGAGGCGATTGGGAACGCGGTGGCCGACTACTTCAGGGATTTCTCTTCGATTAGCTCGCCTAGTCGCTGGCGCTGGTTGGGGGTGGATGCCCCGCGGCTCTCTGCCGCGCGATCTGAGGAGCTGGCCAAGTCTTTCTCCTTCGCCGAAGTCAAGGAGGCTGTTTGGGACCTTAATGCGGATGCCTCGCCTGGTCCAGACGGCTTCCCGATTGCCTTTTACAAAGACTTCTGGGAGGTGGTGGGGGCCGATGTCTATGAGGTGGTGTCGGAATTCTGCGCTGGGAATGTGGGCTTCGATGGGATCAATAGAGCTCTGCTCGTCCTTATACCTAAAACACCCTCGCCCCATTCCATTGAACAATTTCGGCCGATTGCTGTGTCCAATGCCGTGTATCTGATTGTTGCGAAGGTGCTGGCGAGAAGGCTTGCAGCGGTACTGGTTGATATCATTCATCCCTCGCAGGTGGCGTTCATCCCTGGACGCCAGATCTCGGAGGTCACGGCGCTTGCTTCTGAGATGGTCGCCAGCTGGATGAGGAACGGGAGGCGGGGCGTTCTATGGAAGGTGGACTTCGCGAAGGCTTACGATTCCTTGGACTGGAAATTCCTCTGGTCTGTACTGCGAGCGCGGGGTTTCCCACGGATCTGGATCTCTTGGATGCGCCGTTGCGTCACCACTGCATCCTTCTCCTTGTTGCTTAATGGGCGCTTTGTTGGGAGCCGATTTCAGCCTAGGAGGGGCGTTCGGCAGGGGTGCCCTTTGGCACCCATGCTATTCGTTATCGCCGCTGATGTGCTTCCAAGGATGGCGGGTCGTGTGATTGAGCGTGGCCTATCGTCGGGGTTCTGCTGCAGCTACAATAATACGCCAACACTCCAATATGCGGACGACACTTTGGCTTTCATTGAGGGGGGATTGGATGAGGTCAGAGGGATGGCCGTGACTATGTCAATCTTCTCTGAGCTCTCGGGGCTCCATATCAATCAATCCAAATCGAAGATGGTTCCTTTCGGGTGGGATGATCGGTCTGCGACGGCGTGCAGCGAACTTCTGGGCTGCCAACATGCCTCTCTCCCAATCGATTACTTGGGTATGCCGCTGGGTGCGAGAAGGGCGAAGCTGAGTCATTGGAAAGGGGTATTGGACAAGGCAGAAAAACGGCTTGCTGGCTGGAGTGCGGCTTTGCTCTCCCGTGGAGGTCGACTGGTGCTTATTAGGTCGGTCCTTGCCTCTGTTCCCATTTATTTCCTATCAAACTGGGCCTTGCCGGTGGGAATCAAAAAGAGACTGGATGGCCTTATGAGGAGATTTCTCTGGGGGAAGAGGGGATCAGAGTCGCGGGGTATGAATCTTGTGGCTTGGGAGGAGGTGACGAGAAGGAAGAGCGAGGGGGGGCTCGGCATCCGGAGACTGGATCTTGTTAACGACGCTATGATGCTTAAGTGGATCAACAAGCTTTGGGGTAAAGACGATGGTTTCTGTTCTTCCATGTTGCGGGATATTCTTTCGTTAGGAGTGGACATGCTGCGGGACGCGGTCACTATGCGTTATGGGACCCCCCTTTGGAAGGGGATTGCGTCGGCGGTTAGGCGGTTCTCGCATTTGTTCCGACCGGTTTTGGGAGATGGCACCTCTTTCTTATTTTGGCGCGACCCTTGGGTGGAAGATGCCTCTCTCGCTGCTTCCTTTCCACGTCTATGTGCTCTGGCTTCAGATTCTGAAGCGACGGTGGCATCGGTCTGGTGCGGGGTCGACTGGTTTCCCTCCTTTGCGGGTTCTCTCTCCGACGAGCGCTTTGATGATTTGCTGAGCCTTCTGCGGAGGCTGCGGGAGGCCCCGAGGCCCTCATCGGGCAGGGACCACTGGGTGTGGCGCGACGGTGCCTTCTCCTCTAGACGGGCTTTCAGGATACTCTCACAGCAAATCAGTCCTGTCCGGGACACCTTACGCGCTGATCTGGGCTGGCTGTGGCGCATTAGGCTGCCGGAGAAGGTGATTTTCTTCCTTTGGCTTCTGCGGCGTGGGAGGATACTCACGCGGGACAGGTGTGCCAGATTACTCTCAGGTGTTGAATCTATGGAATCTATGGAATGTGTTTTGTGTGAAGGCGCTTGGGAGACGCTGGAGCACCTTTTCTTCTGCTGTACGACTTCTGCCGCGATCTGGGAGGATGTAGGAGTCGCATGGGTTAACGCTTCCTCGGCCTCTTCCTTCTGGGATTCCTTGCGCTCAAATGCTGATCGATCAAGGAGGGAGATACTACGTCCATTCGCTCTCATTTGGGCGCTGTGGCTCGCCAGGAACGCGAAGATTTTCAAGGCGCAAAGATTCTATAAGGAGAATGTCCTTTTTCATATGGATATGCTTTTGCATGACTGGCTCATGATGTAATGATGTGGCCGTGTGTTATCTTGGGGTTTGGGATCTTCTCGATCCTTGTTACCTGTATCCCTTCTCCTCCTCCTACTCTGCTTCGCTGTTTTAATCAATAAATTTTGGGGCGAACACCATGCTGTGTCTCCCCCGAAGTGTTTTGACTTCAAAAAAAAAAATTGTTGATTGTAAGCGACAAGGTTAAATGGATGTTTTGGAAAGTGAACTTTTTGAAGGCATGTTATGGCATGGATTGTCGGTTCATCCGGGCATTCCTTTGCAGACATGGCTTCCGGGATGTCTTGACCGCTTGTATGAAGAGTCACGTTACTATCATGTCATGTTCAGTGTTGGTTAATGGGCGATTGGAGGGGGTTTTCCTTTCGTCCCAGATGGGTTAGGTAAGTATGCCCTCTTGAGCTGCTTTTGCATGCTATTGTGGTTAATGAATTCTTTGTAATGGTTTAGGCAGCGTGAGCGGAGAATTTTTCAAATGTTTTGGAGAGATGAGCTTCTACTTTGATCAAACAATATGATGTCAAGATTACCTTCATGAAAGGTAGGGAGATAGAGTTTGCGGGGATCTCCCTGGTCTTTGAGTTTGTTGTGATATTTTGGACCTCAGGGACAACCATCACAAATATACTTTTGCACTTTTTGGAATTTCAAAGGAGGAGGCAATTGGATGTGGGGTGAGTTGGGTACCCTTAGAGCATCTTTGCTCCTTACCTTCTTGGATTTGCCCTTGATTGTCAGCATGCTTCACCTGATTAATTGGATACCTCTAGTAGAGAGGCTGGAAAAGAAATCAGTTGGCTGGAAGGCCAATTGTTTTTCAAGAGGTAGTTGCTTGGCATTCTCAAGTCGGGTACCCTTAGAGCATCTTTGCTCCTTACCTTCTTGGATTTGCCCTTGATTGTCAGCATGCTTCACTTGATTAATTGGATACCTCTAGTAGAGAGGCTGGAAAAGAAATCAGTTGGCTGGAAGGCCAGTTGTTTTTCAAGAGGTAGTTGCTTGGCATTCTCAAGTCGGTGTTGTCTGCCATTACCGTGTTCTTCCTCTCTTCCCATTTATTGCTATCTGGGGTTGGACTCGGTTGTAGTCTTTAATGCTAAGGTGATTGTTTGGGCCATCTTCAAGAGGGAGGCATTGGACTTGTAAGCCATTGGCGATCCACTAATGCAATAAAAGTTATTATTTTATTATATGCCCTTATGAAATGAATGATTGTGAATGCACTTATTATATAAGGTCCCTTTGTACAGTTAGGGTCATGTACTATTGCCATATTGAATACCATGCAATTGAGAGGACATAATTGATGTTAACATATTCTATTCAATAAAGATCTCAAGTCTAAAAAAGAGATGCAAATCTTTTTTCTAAAGACCGATTTCCGACCGATTTCTTGATGCAAGTCTTCTATATAGGAATAAACATTCAGAAGTGTCGAAATAATCAAGTCAAAGAGTTGACTTGATGAGATTGAGATAAACTAAGATCTGAATCGTAACTGTCATGATCACCACACATCCTTTGACCGGAGATAGATATACATCTATATGCCTGAATGTACACATTTGACAGACCAATAGGTTGGTGACGTAACCAAGGTCCATATACCAATGAGTTGGTGTGTATATGAAGAAATATGATGAGTATGATCTCTCAAAGGAATCATACATGTTCATAGTTGATGAATCGGGAGACAGAGCTCACTCATGAGATAATTTGATGTCATGATGAATTCCATGCATGATCGTCTTGTTTATGAAATAAGACACGTATTCGAATATTAAAATATGCTTTTGGAAATTATATGATTATATTATCGCCCAATTATCGAATGAGAAGAATTCATTGATATGTTCCGAAAAAGACAATCAAACTATGGTTCGGACTTCGGATGTAAGTCTTCCAATACGAAGGATGACCGAGTATTGAGAATACTCTGGATTAAATCTACCATGGATCATCTACTATGACACTTCCATTCCGAGAGAATGATGGAACATGATCGATTTTAGTGGCTCTATTTTTTAGCTTAATGATTTGAGAGTTAATTGGATTAACTCTCATCTCATTGAAATCCAATATCCAATTTCAATTCTAGTTTCAAAGTTCAAATGTTAGAAAGTGAAATGATGATGAAAATGGAAATAAACACACTCCTTGAGCGCATTTCTATACTCCAAATGGTGTGGACTTTGAATAGAAATGGTCATGGAAGCTTGATTCAACTCACTGATATTTTCTCCAGCTCACAGAGAGTGTGATGCGTTTCGTTGAGCTCACTTAGAGTGTGAATTATTTCAGCTTGAGCTCAATATTCGTAAGTGACACATTTTATTAAAAATGTTATAAATCATGAAATTGAGTAGTTATCCAAATTTTAAGTCATTATACGCGGATAATATGATCTCCCCGACATTATCTCCAGGTATCCAAGATTTCTGCTCACGAGTCCTAATTGGATTAGAACTCATATTTAATGATATCAATAATATGATAATAATTGGTATTATCATGGATATGTTTATATACATAGTTTTGTGGATATGATTCACATTATATATGTATTTAATTAACATGAATATTGATTCATAATAATTGCTATATATATATATATATTAATTTATATGAATATGATTCATATAATTCTTTCAAGCACATTTGTGAATATGATTCACATTGTTTTTTGAATGTAAATTGGGTTTATATTTTTGTTTGGATTTATAAATATGATTCATAAGCTATGAGGAGTTTTTCTCATAAAATTACTAATTATGATGATTGGATTATCATGATAATTAAGCAACACATTCAATCATATTTTTGGTAACAAAAAAGGGGCGCTTGTGTGTGACACGTGAAGCCGCCATTGAGAGTCCTGCTCTCAGTTGGTTGATTGATTTGTTGCATTATTTATTGATAACTAAGCAACAACCTCCATCCATATATGGAGAGAGGGGAGGCATATGCGTGACACATGTCGCCACTATGTATAGTCCATGAATTGGACTCTAAATTGATTTGTTGCTTAATTCATTAATTAATTTAATGGGTTTTTATCAGTTGCGTCCCTCTGAGATATTGCAATATCAGTTATACCCCTCCCTTTTTAGGAATATCCGTTGTACCCCTAACTTCTTGTTGTTCTATCACTTCTGCCCCTCGGGTTAGTTGACGTCCATCCCGAATGCAAGCTGACGTTAATTTTGGCGACACAAGCGAAAATAAATTAGAAAAAAGGGACTGAATGGTCTTTGTTGATCCTCCTCACCCTCACCCCCTCCCTCCCTCTCCTCCTCCTCCTCCCCAAGCCGACCCCCTCCTCTCTCCTCCTCCCCAAGCCGACCCCTCCTCCCTCCTCCTCCTCCCATTGCCGATGCCCTCCTCCCCCTCCTCCCCTGACCTATATCCTCCTCTCCTCCGTCTCCAAAGACGAGCACATCCTCTTCTCCAACCTCGTCCTCCGCAACCCCGTCGAGGCTCTCGCCCTTCTCGCCTTCGCCACCGCCCGTTGCGCTGCCCCCTCCTCCCCCCCTCCTTGCCACACCAAGTCCACCTTCGTGACTCCTCCTCCACCAGCTCATCGACGACTCCGCCCCCTCCCTATCCCCTCTGTCCATCGTCGCCCTGCATGACACCTTCGATGCTATCATCCTCCTCAAGTCACTCCTAGAGACCTGCCTCTACGGTAGCAGGATCGTCGTGTTGATCCTCGTCGATGCCTTCACCATCGATTTCCACCACGCGATCGAGCAGATGTTCGATGTGCTCGTCCTTCTTTGGAAACTCTTCAATTCCCAGAGCTCAAGGATCTCATGAAGATCGTACGACACCTGTGCGCTTAAAAGTCGGTCTAAATCGACAAGTTTGACATGGAGATATGCGTAGAGATCGTGATCAGCATCGAGGAGAAAGAGAGTGATGCATTTCCCGACGGATTGAAGGTCATGCGGTTGTTCGAGAAGCTCGAGATCAACGAACCGTGAGGAGGGGGAGGGGTGGTTGAGTGTCTGGACACTTGTGCCCCTCTTAACCGCACCATGATTTGAAAAAATCATGGTTAAGTTCAACTTATTGACGGTTAAAGTAACGGAGGGGCACAAATGATAGAACGGTAAGAAGTCGAGGGCACAACTGATATTCCCCAAAAGTGATTGGCATAACTGATATTGCAATATCTCGGAGGGACACAATTGATAAAAACCCTAATTTAACTGGCGATTAAACGGAGATAACTCTAATCATATTTCGTGATGAACAAGGACTAAATCATAGCTCTTGATTTCTCATCCAAATGCCGTCATCATAAACATGTCCTCTTAGAGTAAGACTCCAAGGGGACGCCTACATTGAGTATAAAAGAGAGGGCATGCCTCTCTTTGAGACACATGAAATAGATGAACGCCTTTACCTTTTGAGAGCCCAAGTTGCCTTGATCTTTGCGAGGGAATTCTTTAGAGTTTAAAACTTTCAAATACACATCCAAGGCCACTGTTGTAAAAGTCCCCCGACTGGCTCGACTAGTAGGTCCTACTAGTATATTCGGTGATGTGACCGGTTGAGTATTAACTATTTCCGACTAGGCCAACTAGTCGATTGATTTTTGCTTGGAGATACAATATTTTTTACCTTTTTTAAAGCAAACTTATTTTAATATGCTTAATATTTTATTTAAATTCAATTACTTCTTTTCTTCCATTATGATAATATAAAAAATACAAATCTTTGTAAATATATAAGAATATACGTATAAAAAGATTTATTTATTTAAAATAATTAAAAAATTTAAAACTGATTAAAGCGCAACTAAATTCGATTAGTCGCCTGACTGCCGATTAATCCTTAGTCAGTAACCCAACCGATCGAGTACCGACTATCGATTTTTGCAACCTTGTCCAAGGCCCTCTCTCAACAGCCCTATACATCCACCACTAAGTTTGCATTTTCTCTTCATAGGAATTGCCCTGTGAGAGAGAAAATCGTCTTCTTTGTCCTGCTTTGCGTACATGCAAGAGGACTCGATTTCGCGAGACGAAATTAGAAGCTTGAGATTTTCTTGATCTCATCCTTGGGTGGACACTTTCAAGAAGAAGTAGATATCAAAATTCGTGGGAAGCAACGCGACTCGTCATCGCTCCTGCGAGAGGATAGTCCTCGGATCGAACTTCATTCGGGAGGTCTTTTGTTTTAGAGACCCATGCTTAAAGAGGTAACCCTGATCTCTTCTTAATATTCATTAAAATATTTGAAATCATGTTTGGAAATTGTTTCTTTGAGAATATTGTCTCTTTGCACAATTTTTTATGCTAAAACTAGCGTTCATATGATGAACACTTCGAATATGCAAATTGTTTGCTACTCTTCCGCGTTTCCGTGATGCGAAGTTCAGAAATAGTATTTGATTCCTTCAGGAGGTAACTGTGATGGTTTGAGTGTCCTTCGACTTAAAGGAAATGGACAACGAACTGGTGGCAAAATGGGCGCTGAGAATTTGCGGAGTTGGCAGTAATCTGCTCTGGTATTTTGTGCGGAAGATCTATGGTGTCAGTTCCAGCTTATCAGTTGAGTCAGGGGCTGTTAATTCACCTTCTACGTTTTAGAGGGCAGTTCACTTCGTGCTTCCTGGGATATATTGCTGTTCTCACATGTGATGGGTAACACCGATAATTTCAGACTGGCGGGATGATTGGTTTGAGGGAAACCTTTGCGATAGGTTCCCACATTTGTTTGTTTTGGCTTCCTATAAAGATCTGGTGTTGGTGAATGCGTGGTTGAATGAAGTATGGACCCCATCTTTCCGCTCAAGGCTCTTTGATCAAGGGTCGCAGATTCCTCTGGATGAATGAGTTTCTGGAGACTGCAGATGGACCAAATGACGGATGTGACTAATGGTGTTGGAGAGGTGAGAACATACGATGGATGTGACTAATGGTGTTGGAGAGGTGAGAACATACGATTAAGAAGGTGGTATAAGTTTCTCTCAGCTTCTCTTGTTTTTGATCCTGGGATTTTGACTCAGGAGTGTAGAAGTATTTGGATTTAGAAGATTTCCCTCTGAGTGAATATTTTCTAGTGGCTGCTTCAACATGGCCAATGTGATGAGTAGGGATCGTAGGGCCAAGATCTTTCAGGGAGCTGTTATGTCTGTTCTGTGATGTTCAGAATTATGAGAGGGCTTGAACTTTTTTCTTGTGTGGGAGTCCTAGGGAAGTCTATGGGGAGGCTGCTAATGCTGGGGTCGATATCCCGTGAATAATGAACTTTTGGATCTCTATCGGGGCCAACTAGGATGGCTCTGACTGTGACAGGCTCATGACCTTGACCATCATGTGTGCTTTGTGGCTAGTTCAGAACGGCGTGATGTTCTTTCAGGAGAGATTCTATGTAGAAACGTGATAAAACATGTTAGGGTTCTTTTGGAGTCCTGGTCATTGTAGATTTTTTAATCTGGTCATTGTAGATTTTTTAATCTGATAATGTGAATATAAAAGGGTGGCTGTGCATCACTTTGGATGCTCACATTCCCCCCCTTAAAAACATGCCATTTTAGTTTAGTTATCTGATAACATTGGTTATTCTGTTCACATATTTAGATTTTTAATGACATGTGCGATAGCCTTGTCTTTTTCTCATGAATTATTCTGACCTAGTTCTTGTCATCTTTGGATTCTAAAAGAAAGTTCTTGTTATCTTAATTGTAGACTTGTAGTCTTGGTATTTCAAGCGTAATCTGGTCTTTAAGACTGCTGGTGGTTCTGTATTGATTTTCTTTCTTAATAAATCTTTGGGACGGATACCTACAAGTGTTTCCTCCTTTCTTGACTAAAAAGGGTCTCCCGGTGCTTGTTTGATGATCTCATAATATTTTCACATTGATTGTGCATCTTGCAGATTCCGTCGCTTGTGGATTGAAATCACCAGTTTCTCAATACCATGGCAACAAGGCGTAATGTTAGGTACTCTCGACTTGGCAGTCAGGAATCGGACAGTGATGGTGAACATGAAAGGGAGAAAGATCTTCGATTTGCCTATGCTCCCAAATCCTTGGACAAGATCCCCTGGAAGTCCATAGCACTCGCATTATTTCTTCTTGCACTTGGATGTGTCCTCATGTTCCTTTCTTTCTTCATATTCACTGGTCATATGGGAGGTGATCACTCCCAAGCATATGGTTTCCTGTTCCTTGGCTTGCTTGCATTTCTTCCAGGTACGTAAATTAATATTTTGTTTTGTTGCCCAGCTTTAGAGTTTGTTCTATGACTGTAGAATTTCTTAAAAGACAAGTGCTGTTGATGATAGCATTTAACAAGCATAACGGTGTAGCTTATACTTGTATACTTATTATATCGTTTATATTTTCTATGAAGGTTATTTCTTTCAATATGACCGCAATTAAAAATTTTCAATAGGATCACAAATTCAACTTTTTCAAGTAGAATTTACTTCAGCTAGAGTATAATCTAGTGTTCTGACAAATGGCAATGGGTCAGCATGTGGATTATATGAGGGTCATATAGTTGTTTCCGTGGTTAGGTTAGAGATACAACATGGAATCTCAAGTTAGACTATGTTTTGATTTATTTGAGTCTGGATTTGTTTAAACTAATTGGATCCTACACATACGATCAAAGGCATTGTGTTTTCTGGCTCCTTAAAGGATTCTAATTGTCTAAAGAGGCTTTCCATTTGTTATTGGCGATCATTGGGGATTCGATATCTTAATAAATCACGTGATTTAAGGCACAGAAAAATGAAGAAAGAATTGTGACGCCCAACCCTTGTCGGTCACCAGGATTCGGTGTTGTAAAAGTCGCCTGATTGGCCCGACTAGTAGGTCTGACTAGTCTAATTAGTGGGGTGGCCGACCGAGTACCGACTAGTTCTGACTAGGCACACTAGTCGACCAATTTTTGCTTGAAGATAACATATTTTTTATATTTTGCTTTTTTCTATAGGCAAACTTATTATAATATGCTTAATGTTTTATTTAAATTCAATTACCTCTTTTATTTTATTATGATAGTACAAAAATGTACAAAATCTATGCAATAAAAATGAGTTATATATTTAAAATAATCATAAAATTCAAAGCCGATTAAAGTCCGACTAAATCCGTTTAGTCGTCCGACTGCCGATTAATCCTTAGTCAGTGACCCAGCCGACCGAGTACCGACTTTTGCAACCTTGCCAGGATTGGTATAAAAGGATGTGTATTTTTAATAAAATGCCCAAGCTTTTCCTAAAAAAACCACTACCGAAGATCTATGATACTCTATAAACTATCAACACATGCATTTAGACTAACATTTGAAATATAACAAGTGAACAAGTATGAAATGGAAATGCATTCCATCCATATAATAATCTACAACCACAACATCTACGACAACAACAACAAGGCCGTCTCCCACATTAAGTTGGGTTGGTTGTATGGATTCTTTGTATGGTCTCAAATTTCAACGAAATTCCACCGAACTTCTCTGAAATTTTCATTTCTCCAAGTCACCGAAATCTAAATGCTATCTTATTTCTTTTTCTAGGATTTCAACGAAATATCATCGAAATGTCAATGGAATTTCATCGAAATTGCTTGTTTTTTCGGTGAAACAATAAAAATAAGAGAATCTATCTTTTGCTTTCATTAAAGTTTACATATATTAATGAATTTTCACTTATTTATTCATCGATGTGTTGAGTTGTTAGAGTGCTTTACATTGTTTGAAGAAGTTGCTTTAGTTAGTCTCTAAATTTTAGATCTAAGTCCAAACCAAATAAATTAGATACAAGATTTAAGAGTCAAATTCAAGTTTCAACTAAAGAGCTTTATAATTTTTGTTCTTTTTTTGTTCTTTCTTTATGTTTTGATTAGTTGTTGTTAGAGTTATTATACTTAAATTTATGTCCGTAACCCTTCGGGTTCCATAACCCCTCGGGGGTATTTATGTATTTTTCCTTTTGTACTCTCTAGGGTTTTCTCTCCATATAAGAGATCATAGCCTTATGGAATAGATATTTCATTCGTCTCTCTTCTCCACATGGTATCAAGAGTAACGGTCCTAAACCGAGTTTCTGATCTAAAATCCCCACTGCCACCTTCAAGCCTTGCAAAAGCTTGCGTGGGCCCTCTTCCCCTAATTAGGGTCTCGCGCAAGGCCTTCCAATCGCCTCCAGTGCAGCAGCTCAACCCCAAAGGAGCATCTCCAACACATATTGTTGCTGTTGGAACCACCTATAGAGGCTTGCTAGTGTCGCCAGGGGGCCACAACCCTCCCTCTAGCGCTGCCTGACGCTTCAAGGAATCCAAATCTGCTGTTCGTTGAGGTTTTTTCAGCCTTTCTTCAAGGGCAAACATGAGTTTTAGGGTATTTTCTAGCCATTTGCATCCCTAGTTGATAACGAGGTCTTCTTTCTATTTTAAGACCACCGTGGCACATTCTTCTACCGAGACAAAGCCGTTGGCCACGAATATTATGGCACAAGGCACTACTATCAAATCAAAGGCACAGAAAATTACGTGCTCTGGTCTCGATCGTTTATGGTGTTCGTTGGTGGTCAGAGGAAATTCTACATTCTGACTAAAGATCCTTTTGATGAAAAGAACAAAGAGTACGACAACTGGCAGACAGACAACTACTTGGTTATCAATTGGATAACCAACAATGTTGAGACTCACATTGCCTCAAATCATCTTTACAAAAATACAGCCAAGGAAATGTGGGAGGATCTCGAGCAAACATACTCCCAGAAGAAGACAAAGTCACGCCTTGCAGACATTTACATGCGAATCTGGTCGGCGTCTCAAGGTGATTCCACCCTCATCGAGTACTACAATCATCTCTCTAGCCTGTATAAGGAGCTTGCAATATTCCATCTCTCATGTTGAACCAAACAGATACAAGAGCATTCTGACTAGCAGGTATATCGCTTCTTGATGGCTAGATACCATGCAACAAAGGATCAATTTCTTATACCAGATACGCTGCCAACAATGGAGGCCATCTTTGGCCGAATTCAGGAACTCGAGACATCGGCTGCCAAGCCTCCCGTCTTACCTTCAACAGAGAACTTTGTACACATCGTCTCATCTGGACGAGGAAACATATACAACTTACGAGGAGGACATGGTCGTGATCCAAGTCGTGGATGTGGACGGGAATCTAGATGAGGCTGTGACTTTGGATGCGACCGTGGGCGAGATTCTACTGCCCCATGCACTCACTGACGTGGAACCACCCGACTGAACGATGCTGACAGAAGTTTGGCGTACCTTTTTATCACGTCAATAATGCCTATTATGATGTCTATGATATGGAAGAGGCATCGTCTACGACAACCTTCAATGGCAAGACTATTCATCTTATTGACGTGGATTACTCCCTCCTGATGCAGATCCTTCAAACTCTAGGGCCTACTACCACTAGTAACACTACCACTGATGCTCTGGCTACTCCTTCAGGTACAATAGCCAAATCTATTGTCACTCGTGCTCCAGCTTGGATTATTAATTCCGGTGCCTCTACTCATCTCATTGGAGAAGGTAGTCTGCTTACCTCTTCCGTACCATCTACCTCTATGAAGTTAGTTCGACTCGCTAATGGGACTCAATCACCGATTACTACGGTCAGAACTATGGAATTCTCTTCCATGCTCCGACTTTCTGGGGTTAACTGTGCTCCTGATTTTCCTCTTAGCTTGCTGTCAGTTCACAAGCTTTGTGTTGAGCTTCATTACCGTGTGATATTTGGTGAGTCTTGTTGTTATTTTCAGGATGAGGCAGATTTTTGGTGGGGATCATGAGAAGAACGACCTATATTATCTTGATATACCCTCGGATTCCAATTTTGTTGGTGTTGCGTCCATCTCCGAAGATCCGCTCCTATGGCATCTGCGCCTTGAGCATCCCTCTGCCAATGCCATCTCCATGATGTTTCTTGAACTCTCTGCTCCGAAGCCCTTTCAGTACGAGTGTGAGTTCGGGAAACACCATCAAGCTTCATTTCCTGTTCGTATTGAGTCTCGTAGTACTGCCGCTTTTCATCTTGTTCATTGTGATGTTTGGGGACCTTATCCGATCCGCACATTAAGTGGTCATCACTATTTTATAGCTTTCGTTGATGATTATAGTCGATCTTCTTGGGTATATCTATTAAAGGAACATTCAGAGATTAATCAAATTATCATAAATTTCTTTCAATATGTTAAAACCTTCTTTTCTAGCATTGTTAAGATCATTCGTACTGACAATGATCTTGAGTTAACCCAACAGGACTTGACCTCTTTTTTTGCATCCCAGGGAACTGTTCACCAAACATCATGTCCATATACCTTACAATAGAATGGTATAGCTGAGAGGAAACTCCGGCACTTGCTAAATGTTGCCAGATCTCTTCTTAATCAAATGAGTGTTCCTAAACATTATTGGGGAGATGCTATCCTTACTGGAGTTTATCTCATCAACCGTGTTCCTTCGTCTGTTCTAGAAGGGGCGACTCCATTTTCCTTACTTTATCCTACTGAGTCTTCTTTTCTCATACCTTTGCGAATTTTTGTTGTATTGTCTTTGTTCATAACTTTCATGCAGCTGTCAAATTATCCTCTCGTAGACCTGGCCAAGTACCGGGCCAGGCAGGGTTATGGGTTGGGTCGAATGGGCCGACGTTCAAAATGGCAATGTCCAAGTTCCGAGTTGGGCCAGGAGGGAAATTCCTAAGTAGTACCTCGTATTTACTTAAATCCCTAGATACTACGACATATTTTTTTGGTTAGATGCTACAGTGGTGCCGCATGTTGAACATGCGGCACCATCTAATGTTTTTTTACCTTGGTACTGCAGGGGAAACACATCTTTGATATGCACTATCCCTAAAAACTCCTGGATGTGCTATTTGAGGTACTTTCTTTTAATATCGCATTCCTAACATGCGATATAGCGAGAACTTCCTGGAAATGATGCAATTCCAGGGAGTTTTTCCTATATCGTATGTTGAGAATGCGATATTGGAGAAATACCCTGGATTCACAAAATTTTCAGGAATTTTCTCCTATCTCGCATGTTGAGTATGCGATATTAAAGGAACTTCCTGGATGTGCAATATTTTCAGGGAATTTTGCAGAATAAAACCATTCATTCATAGTTGATCTTGATATTGAAATTGGAATAAATTAAACGCTCAGGTTCATGATATATTAAATTATACACATTGATATTAGTATAAACAAAATGTACACAAACATTCACATAATCGACTCCCAAACATTCAAAAACGTAAAAATTTCATTAACTTAGAATTTTACAAAATGTGTTTCCATGAACGACATCATATTTAGAACAACTTAGAATTTTACAAATTATCGCCTTCTTCTCCGTTGATATGTCCTCGTTGTATCATGCGGATCAAAGAGTAAAAATGACTAGCCTCATCTATCATCGTTATTTGGGAGTGTCCTGTATCGTCATCCTCAAATGTTGGTATTGGTGGCGGTGTCAGCATGCAGTAAATGGGTTGAGTATCCCTAACGTCTATGCCCAGCCTCATCGGTGCCTGCGGTGTTGGCATGTCTTCACTCGGTCGCTCGACAACTGGTGTGACGAACTGGCTCTCCATTTCTGGGGATGGAACATCTGCATCTGCCTCCGCGTCTTCCTCCTCATCTACTGGTATGGCGGGTGGTTCATACGCTCTACCCCTGCCTCTTCCTCTCCTTCTAGCCCTTCCTCATCTAGCCTCTACCTGAGCCTGGTCAACATGCTCCTCGTGTATCGTGAGTGCATCTGCAAATTGGAATGCCAACCATTGGTCCATTTCAACCTTTGCTTGGATTGCAATCTTCCGATACTCCTGGTGTCCAACATCGTATATGCGGTCCCACCTGGACATTTGCATCAAAAAAGGAATATACATAGTGGTTAATCTTACAAAAAATGTCATGGTAAAACTGACAACATATTTGAATGCTTCAATGCAAGGGCCAAATGCCCACAAACATCATTGAAATCTACAGCAATGTGGTTTCCGAGGATCTGGATATTCGCTATGTTCGATATCTATTTCAGTCCCCGGTATGGCATCCTTCATTGCATGCAATAGATAAGGCATCTCAGCATAAGACTTCTTTCATTCACCGAATATTATTCCGATTGCTTTCCTCTGAGCATCCCATGTCCTTTTTTGGTATCCCAGTAATTGCACATCTCGTGGATGTGAGCTCTACAACTCAACACCTGAACATTAGGGTCATCCCTCACCAAAGATAAAAGTGATTTAGACATGAATTTGTAGTCTAATTGAGGATGATCCTGATTAACTGTAGGGTTTATACAAGTGTACGGGGAAACAATCTTAGAGATCACCCACAAACCATCTAATTTCCTGTAATGGCCATGTAAATACCAAACACATCCTTTCGATCGGTAGGTGCAAAAAACAGACCAGAGCAAACTGGTGGATTCTTTAATCATGAAGTCGTAGTGTGCCAGGCTGTGATATTTCTTTACCGCATAAATCAAATCGTCTCTACATTAGAAGGTTCTGCCCTTGCCTATTTCATCAACAACACCGTCAAGTCGACTTCATTCGAATGTCATCCTCATAGGTTGAACAAGTATCAGATCCTCTCACCCCAAAAAATGGTAAATGAAGAACAATCAGTTGCGTGATTTGTTCATCGGCTCGCATCTCGTGATTTGTTCATCGGCTCAATGTTGAGTTCCGGCAGCAGGCCAATGCTTGTTCCAGTAGTTAACTTCAAAGCTCTTCAGACCATGTAGTAAATTGCCTCAGATAATATATTGGGATTGGAGAGGATCTTATATGTAAACTAGATGCAGCCTTAATATGACTTTATTATCAGGTCGGAATATTCTTGAAACGGTGGTTTTGATGAAGTCATTTGGTAGGTAAAGATGCTTTTGTGAAGACCTAAAAAATTTGTTCTTTAATTTTATCTAATGATTTATTTTAAATGGGTAGACATCATGCTTGATGCAAACCTTTTCTATATTCCCCAGCATCCTTAATTTTACTTCTCCTGATGTCAATATTCCTCTCGTTGTAAAATAATTAGTTTAACCATCTTGCTCCTGATGCAAACTTGTGTAAAATTTTAATCGTCAGCAAACTTCTGAGGACTGATGCTGCTTGCTAATTTGTATTTTGCAGGTTTTTATGAGACCAGAGTAGCTTACTACTCTTGGAGGGGTGCTCAAGGCTATAGGT
Organism: Ottelia alismoides; assembly: GCA_037367405.1. Classification (NCBI taxonomy): domain Eukaryota; kingdom Viridiplantae; phylum Streptophyta; class Magnoliopsida; order Alismatales; family Hydrocharitaceae; genus Ottelia; species Ottelia alismoides. The sequence continues at coordinate 379,445 of JAZKJV010010609.1, read as the reverse complement.
TTTCTTCGATACCGAATTATTAGGTTTTGTTACTATATTTTTGCTCTGTGTAAAAGGGTTGAATCTTCAACTTTACACCCGCCTTCTTCATTTTGTGAAGACAATGTGCAGTAGTTTAACTGTTGGCATATTTCTGGTCTCGTTTTATCATATATAAATATTCCAGTTTCGATGTATAAGAAAAGTTGTGACGCTTAAGGCTTTCTCATTATTTTATTTTTCTCGACTATACTATCCAAGATTCCTTGTCCTTGTTATCACTGATTCACAACTCGTGCAAGTTTGGGAATATACAAAGCTCTCTGGGCATACGCACCACAGTGGATCGATTACACAATTTCCTTCGCAACATGTCATTATGTGCGGTTCTAAAGAACCACCAGCTAACAAGTGCTGGCAGTTTCCATATGGTTTTTTCAACCCATAATCATGTATGCTTTATAATTTATACGCATAACCCTCGATAATTCGTATTTACACGCAAAAATCTGAATTGTCGCTCTATCTTACACCCATAACCTTCCGTTATGTTGGTCCAATAACTCATGTGAGTTGATCTAGCCGCACCATATCCTAGAGTTGGTATTTACTTACTTTCTTTTGTTTTTTTAATTACCAGTATCTTCTTCCTTCTTCCGATTGCAGGCCACTTATGTGTGGAGGGAAGGGAAGGATGATGCACACCAATTGTGAATAAGGTGGCCTTAAAGATGGATTGTTTAAATATTTGATGGATTCCATCATAGTTAACGGAGAAACGGATGGAAATTAACACTGAGTTATGCCATGTAAGAGTTAAGCGCTATTCATTGTTCTGGGTGTAATTCGTGATTATGGTAGGTTATATATGTAATTTGAAAGTATACATGATTATGGGTGTAAAAATCCCTTTCCATATGTTGTGCTTGTCTACATCAAAAATCCCTTTCCATATGTTGTGCTTGTCTACATCTTCTCGCCGTACCTTATATACTGTAGATATCTAACTTTGTTTTGAGCAAGATATCTGAATAATAATGATAATATCCTGAGAAAATTTACCCAAGTAGTAGCACGTGATCATCTGATTTGGTGCAACCGTTTCTGTCATTTCTTGCATGCACCGTAATAGCCAGATCAATTTTTTTCAACATACTTGAAAAGTGGAGAGGAGCATCTGTTGTTCTCTGTGATAAGAAAATTCTTTTAAAAATTAAAGGAAAGTTTTACAAAGCAACCGTGAGACATGCTATGCTCTATGGATCTGAATGTTGGCCTGTGAATCATAGACATGTGCAGAGAATGACTGTAGCAGAAATGAAAATGCTAAGGTGGATGTGTGGACACACACGTAAAGATCGGATTCGGAATGATGCAATCAGAAAGAAAGTTGGTGTAGCTCTGATCGATGTAAGATGCGAGAAAACCACTTAAGATGGTTTGGTCATTTGCAAAGAAGATCAATGAATGCACTAGTTATGAGATGCGAGTGTTGGGATGTTGAGCCGGCGAAGAGAGGGCGAGGACGACCCAAGAAGTGTTGGAAAGAGGCTATACGAAGGGATCTTAGTTTTTTGGATATAAGCCCATGATTGACCCAAGATAGATCTGAATGGAGGCAAAGAATCTATGTAGCCGACCCTACTTAATTGTGGGAAAATGCTTTGTTGTTGTTGTATAAAGCATACTAATGGGTAGTTTTCATTTGCTTGTTTTCTGTAATAAACAATAAACTGGTCCCGCGCTTGTTTTTAAATAAACGTGCAGAAAAGGGGCGAGCTGTTTTTTTTGGTTGTTTTCTGTCGTGAAATTAGATCTATGGTACCTTTGAGTCACTGATGCTGCCCATATGAACTGCCAATGAAAATGTTGCTCTGTTTTCTGTCATTTCCCAGAAAAAGGTTAGCACTGAAGTTCAACAACAACCCTACCAGAAAACCAAAAAAAAAAACAAAAAAAGGGTCTCATTTCCCCTCCACCACCTGAGAGCGCTGCCCGGGTCCCACCGACCTAAAATCTTCTAATGCCTAAAACCAAAGAAAAGAAAAGAGAGATTACACCATTGTTATCATCAGGCTCCATGGTAAGTACAACTAAGAACAGATGCTTATGGGGAACGTGTAGGGTGATGTTGACACAACTTTCAGTTTCTCTTCGCCCATCAGATCGAGATCTATACCGGAATCACCAGGAACACTCTTTTTGCTATGCTGACAGCCTCGAGCAGCCATGGGATCGCCCCCACCGTCGTCAAGGTCGGCCCCATCAAAGAGGTGCTCGACGTTTTCTTCAAAGCCATCACCGTGGAATAGGTCCTCTAGATCGCCCGACTTGTCGATGGCCATCTCGGAGATGAAATGGTCCAATGTAGGATCATCGTCCATGCAGATCGACCACCGTGGATCTTCCATCGGGTCGATGTCAGGCATAAGATTGGGAAGTTGATGCAGGACACTTGCCTTTTGGTCTAGGAAGGGTGGAGGTGGCGGCAGTGGCAATGGCAATGGCATTGACAGTGATAGCGGCGGCAGAGATGGAACAGTGATAGCTGTTGGCATGATCTGTGCCGCCGGTGGCATGTATTGCTGCAGAGGCTTGATCAGCTGCCGGTGCTGCTGGTAGTGCTGCTGGAGTTGGGGGCAGCTCAGGTAGCAGCTTATGTCGAAATTCGTGACAGCACTCGGCCCTCTGTATTCTATTGCCGCAAGGTCGTACGCCTGCGCCGCTTCTTCCTGCGTACCTGTGGACGAGCACCCTCAATTGTCAATCCCATGCATGTAGACAATGTTATCTAAATGGTGATCATGCACTTGAGTTCCTTAGTATCCAACAAAGTACAATTCGTGCAGATGTTGCTTTGGCTAGTGGCCAGAAGCCATTGTCCGTGCAGGGGACCGGGCAAGATTGCGGACCCTCGTGTTTGACTTGCATGTGAACAACATGATGAAATTCAAATGGGGGGGTTTTGGGGTTTAAGATATTACTGAAGGTTCCCAAGTAGAGGTACTTGTTGCCCAGAACGCGCCCGATCCTCGCCTCCCACCGCCCGTTGTGGTGGTGCCTGCAGACGATCGCGTGCAGCATGGGTCAACCGAGAAGCAGTGTGCAGCTTGGCTCACGAGATTCATTGTTTGGGGTGACCCACTTTTAAGTAACAAGTGGGTCTTTCTTAAAAGAGATTGAAAAGGGTTATTCATATAATTAATCACAAGTGTACCTGGCAACACCGCGATACTTTGACACTCCTCTGGAAAAACCGCTGCTTCTCCTCCTCAGAGAAGCCAAGTACTCCTCCCTAGACATGGTCTGCATCTCCTCGTATTCCTTCGCATATGCTGCCAGCTGTGCAGGGAAATCAGACTCTGCATTAGAACAAACAACCATAATTCCAATGGATCTGTTACCACATTCCAGCGGCTTACCGGGAAGTTGAGTATGGTGTCTGGACCCCAGTACTTGAGTGCAGCGAGATCGTAAGTATGCGCCGCAGCTTCTTCGTCATCGTATGCCCCTGAATAGATTGCCCATGCGAAGAAGACTTTGTTAGTATTGTGCTGAGCATGCGTTTCTACTGTGCCCAACCATCTCATGGGCCACGGTGGGGGGTCACTGCCACTACTACTCGAGTGCAATACTCTCTGGCTCTGCCATTGTACTAGAACTGAGAGTGGTAGAATGGTAGTGACCCACCACGCCCAGAGAGGCAGCTTGATCAGAGACAGAGTGAGGTGAGTTACCCAAATAGACTAGACCATCCGATTGGCATCGCAGCATCACATGTAGGTGGCAGAAACGCAGAGCCATCAGGAGGAAGGATGAACAGAAGAGGAAACAAGATCAGAAAAAGGAAAGTGTTTCTGTCAGTTGGGAAGGAAAAAGGGCATCCTTTTGGTTCACATATGATCCATCCATGAATCAATCGATTCCTTACCTTGCCTGCCCTTCTTGTTCTGTATGGCGTTCCAGCTGCTCTTGTCCCACAGATGGGCCTCGTACCTCCCCGTCCACCTGTGCCTGATCACATGCAACTCGAGACAGATGAGGTGGAGAAGAGTGGGAAGAAGACCCAACCATTCAAGAGCACCGACGTCAGCTTTCTTGTTACCTCGTGACTCCCCTGTACATGGAACTCCTCTTGCCATTCCCATTGCTGGCGGGGATCCTCTCAGAGTTGGCAGCCCTCTTGGAGAGGCGTTTGGTCTTGGTGGGTTTGTCTACTCCAATGGAGGTGGGGGAGGAGGCAGAGGCAGAGGAGGAGGAAGAGGAGGTTGGAGAGGAGGGGGACTTCTTCATCTGGCGTGGAGAGGAAGTGGGGGAGGGAGGATGATGCCTCCTAATAAATGGAGTAAGTAAAGGCAAGGAAGAGGTGTACCTGGTCATTTACCAAAGGCAGGAGTGTGTGGTGGGAATATATGTAAGCGAGGGAGTGGTGAGCTCATGTGAGGGGGAACTGTGGTTAAGGGGGGACGGGAGAGTTGGGTCCATTTGGGACTTTGGTTAAGTATGCAACACTTGTCCTAAAGGAGCTCCATGCTGCCAATGCGACTCGAGGATCTTGCTGCTCTACATGCACCACACTGCGCCCTCCCTGTGCTCTGCTCCTCTCTCTCTCTCTCTCTCTCTCTCTCTCTCTGAGTTGGCAATTTTGAAGTGGAAACTTCTGTGAAACGCATGGGAGGTGCTGATAAACGTTGGGGGATTGCCATTGGAGTGAAATCAACGTATGTGAACAAACAGATCAGTTCAAGTACGGTGGACTGAGGGAAAGTAAAACGTGCTTTAGTGCAGGAACACTTTTAATGGGTTGCCTATAAGCATTAGAGAGGTTGGAAGGACATGCTTGGATCTCTACGAAAGTGACCGTGATTGTGGGAGTTACGAGAAGCAGGGAGGGTAAATCTTGACCTTTTTTGTTGTGTGGTGGTAATAAAGTGTGGGTGACAGTGAGGGCTGGGTGACAACATACGGAGTTACTGCTTGGTCCAGGTTCACGTAATCTGGAAGATCCCCGGCGCCTCTCAATCTGGTAACTTCCATTTCTGGCAACTGCTTTGGGTTGTCTTTTGAAAGCCCATGCGAGGAACATGCCCTTGAACTTGCGTTTTCTTGCGCTGAATGAAGATTTTCAGGGATAATATGCGTGTTCTTCGAGAGCGGATAAAATGGAAATACTGTGCTGGACGGTATCAGTATGGAGAACGGATCCTCTGCTGTAAATGACAATTACAGCAGGTGCTGTAATCCAGACGGTCCCTAGGATGAGAATCGGACACCTGCAGAGGGGGATCGGGATAATGGGTTCGCATCTCGAGATCGTTCATTTGTGATCGGACGACTCTACCATTTACAACAGGCTCTGTTGTACAGCAGACGATCCTTTTTAATCAGTATGTGAATGACTGCAGGCCAGGGATGCAACCGGATGCGGATATATCCGTATCCGTCCGCTACCGTATCCGCTTTTAAGTGGATACATATACTCATTTTCGGGTTTTAGCGGATACAGATACGAATACAGATACAGATACAGATACTAATTTTAATTTTTTTGCGGATACAGATTCGGATACGGATACCATTATAGAATTTTTTTTCCGGATACGGATGTTTATATTTTTCACTGATACAGATACGGATATCCGTATTATCCATATTTTCAGTAATATTTCAGCTTCACAAAAGTTTTGCATGCCTCAATATAGCATTTCACGAAATATACCATATCACATTTATCTTATTAGTTGGTTACAATGTTACATGTATTACATATATTTTGGAAACATTTCAAATGAAGGAAAACATATGTACGTCATCATACAATTTTATTATATGTTCTTCAATTTATTTCATTCAATATTTTAATTTAATTTCTTATTTATTATGTAATATTATAAGTTTATTGAATTTAAGATTAGTCATCCATTAATTATAAGTTTGTAAAGATGTCATTTCTAATTAAAAGTATGAGGAGGCACTTAATATTTATAGGATAATCCGTATCTGTTTCTTAAATATCCGTATCCGAATCATGATTATCCGATTCCGAATCCGTATCCGTATTTAAGGATACGGTATTCAATTTTCAATATCCGTATGATATCCGTTTCCGTATCCATATCCATATTTTGAAATGGATAAGGATATGCTAACACCTATATCCGTATCTGTATCCGTCCGTTTGCATCCCTACTGCAGGCTATTGGATGGCAACTGATTTGTTAACTCGGCTGTTTTCCTGTCCATCCTCCTCCCGCTCTCAGCCCGGCTACCGTACGAGAGCTTCACTCTTTGTTACTTGTTGAAAGAATACTTGAAAAAAGATTGTAAATCTGGACTTTGTTGAGAATGATTGGGGATGTATAACGGATGGATTAACAGTGATGATTCAACGTGAATGTTGTCTTAATAATTCCCCCCCCCCCCCCCCCCCCCCAATGGAAAACGAGAAAGGACCCATATGTGACAATGTTGTATACTTAGTTATATGTTGTTACTCCATGAATGCTAGTCTCATTGCTGCAACCACAAGAATAGCATAAACCTAATAACGTCTGCTATAAAAAATTACATACCACAAGAATAGAATTAAGGGATTTTTACCCGGCAGATCCTGAAATCTTTTGCAATTACCGCCACGACCCTCAAAACATCGATATTCCTCTCACGACCCCTTAATCTTGCTAACCCTTAACAGGCAGACCCTGGGGTTTGCATCCGTCTCTTAGGGCAGTAACGGCCGTTATGTGAGGAGTGAAGATACTATTTTACCCCTCATTTGTGGACCGTTTGAGGGGCATGTGCTAACCTTCCCCCACCAATTCCAACGGCTATTTCCAAGGTGCAACCAACTTATTTAAAGGCCATATTGCTAGAGTTGGTTCAAGTTATGCTCGGAGCTGGAGACAACAAAAAATCATCTTCTTATGCTACTCGGCCAGGAGGTAAGAACTGTATGTGTTCACCTTGAAAAAATTTTATTTGTGGTGAAAAGTATGTGTTTGTCAACAATTATTACACCAATGTTTACATTACAGAAATACATTTTTGACACTATTTGTAGGTTATGAGATGGAGCAGCTCTCCGCCTCCAGCATCTCCGGCAACGATCGCGTTCGATGTGAATGTCGAAACCTCGCTGCGATGAAAACCTCGTCACGACCATGGAGCAAGGGTAGGAAATTCTACACATGTCCTGATCGGAGCTGCGATTTTTTTGATTGGGTTGATGACGACACGCCCAATGATGAGACCTCACAAGAAGAAAAGAAAATGGTGTTAAGACTATTGCAAGAGTTAGGAAAGCTGACCGAAGAGTTGAAGAAGATGAATTGTGAAGTTGCATATATGAGAGTCCAAATGAAGAACATATATTTTCATGTCAAGGTCCTGTCAGCTTGTGCACTTGTATTCCTCGCAACTAAACTTATGTAGAATGTATTGGGAAGAAATTATATGTATTACCTCAATGGGAGTCTGGTGTTCATGTGTGTATGCTCCATTCTTGCTCCATTCTTTCTTAGTGTTGGTCGATGTCAATATCAACACTTGGAGTGTTCTTGTTCATACAGTTTGCCTGCAAAAACTAAAGAAAAGTCTGGCCTGCAATGCAATCCAAACAGTAAAGTCACGAGTATCCACTCAAATCAATAAAAGACCATCATCAACAGAATAAGTCCATACTGATGACAAAAACCCCACAAAATATTGTTTGTGTTACATAATAAGTCCATACTGATGACAAAGACCATCATCAACAGAGTAATTCGCGACTCTAAGATATTGTTTGTGTTACATATTGATGACAAAAACCCCACAAAATGTGATCAGCAAGTAAAACAAAAAAAGACATTCTGGATGAAGCAGTAGATTCAGCAGCTTCACCATGCTTCATCCGAACAGTTCCTCAAAAATGGTTGTTCCCTATCGATACACCTACATGGAAGTAAAAAGATCCCATCATATGCACATTCGTTTAAAAGGAAATTAACATCTTAAAATTTGGCATGCATTCAGACCTGCAAATGTTAGGGGTGGAACTCCAACTTCACTGTGGTTAATCACTGATCTTGAACACCTGAAATTTGTAAATTGTTCTCAAGGAATTCCAAGATCAAAATTCAAAACGTTATGGAATTTACCAATTCGAGCCGCTTTCTTTGGGCGACCCCTCTTGGCCCTGCTTGGACCAGCGTCTCTTTTATTCTTGGTGGCCATATGATAGGATTTTGCCCTAATAGCCACTCCACTGCAAGGAGCAATCACTCTCAAAAAAGTTTGCCAAAATTAGAAGAGCGTTGAGTAAAGATTGTGGCATACCTTCTGGCTCCCAATGTAGTGGACTGTTGAGTACCGATTCGCTCAGTTAGATCCTCCATGGAAGACCGCATTTGGCTTCCTTGTGGCTCATTATCAACAGCCATGTTACGTGGATTGATTGGATTTTTGCAAGTGTTTTTATGGTGGCCAAAAGAACCACACCTTGTGCATTTGTGTTGGGTCTTTTTCTCCTCATCCCTCGCTCTTATGCGGTTCTTCTTTGGCCTTCCTGGAGGCCTCATGGAGTGTGGCGGCAATACTTTGTAGTGTAATTTGATTGGTGTCCAGCAGGACTTGTCAGGCAAAGGTGCGATTGACTCTGCATAGGTTCGTCGATAACGTGCTATGGTGTAGTAATTTGATAAGTAATCATCCCAATTTACATTGCGCAAACTTGAGATGGCTGCACAAGCATGTGTGCACGGCATGCCAGTGACCTGCCATCGCCTACATGTGCATTGTTTTGCTGCAAGATCACATACATTCCGCGCATTGGGACATTCCACCTCTATGTTGCTCTCGCTTGACCTTCTGACGATGAACCCCTGTAGATTCTTTGTGGAGTTTCTCACGTAATCCAGTGCAGTGGAAACCATGACTCCACGCATTTTTGAACATTTCGTTCTCCGCTCTTCGATAGTTGTCATCATCTTCTGTCTAATCCAATCAATTAGATCACATATTGGCAGATGACGGGCATCACTAATCCATGAATTGAAAGACTCGCTTAGGTTGTTCGTGATGTAGTGGCAATGTGCTGCTGTGGAGAATTGGGACCTCGACCACTTGAGGTTTAATCCCATCATGTAATCAAAAGCTCGTGGATTGGCTTTTTGCAGTTCTTTCATCCAATGGAGAAATTGCTTTCGCTCAAAAGCTCGAGCTGCTGACCATACAATATGTTCCAATTCAGAACCTGGGAACTTCACCTTGAAGTTCTTGTAGACATGTCGCATACACGCTCTATGCTCAGCACTAGGAAATCTTTCTTTCACCGCAGCCTCCAGCCCCTTTTGACCATCTGAGATAATAGTTAGACCATCTCCTTCGCCGCATTGGATGGCCTCCGTCAAATGCTGCAAGAACCAGTGCCACGTTATGCTGGACTCGTTCTCAACGACCGCGAATGCAACAGGGAAGAGCCCATTTGATGCATCTAGTGCAGTAGCAGACAACAAGGTGCCTAAGTACTTCCCCTTTAAGTGACATCCATCCAACCCCAGGAAAGGTCTACATCCAAACATGTAGCCATCCCTATTAGCTTTGAATGAGATGAAACATCTAAGGAAGGAGTCATCTTCCTCCAAGAAATAATGGATGACACTGGTTGGATTACGCCGCTTCAACTCTGCAATAAGGGAGGGGATCATTGCATATGATTCCTCAACGCTCCCAAATAACGCGTCTGATGCCATCCTCTTTCCCTTGTAGATGGTCATATATGGCAGCCGCAGCTTGTACGCTTCAAAGATCCTATCAGAAAGTTGCTTCACTGTGATAGAGGGGTTCTGCACCACCCATCTCGAAATCTGGTGTGATACCCAGCGTTTTCCAGCCATTGTGTTTCCCGCAAGGTTGTTCGAAGCGCAACTGTGGTCAGCCACCAAAGTTCTCACTTTGAACCTGTTGCTGTTTCGAATCACGGAGGCGTGTATTCTCCAAGGACATCCCTCCTCCATGCAGGTTGCTGTGACTCTGGTGCTTTCGCTTTTGATGAATTTCGCGGAAAACTCCTTGCTAATGCAGTGAGATGCAAGGGCTGATCGGAATGCTTCTTGGCTTTCAAATTCAGCCCCTACTTCAAAGGATGCAACATCCATATCGACATTGGCGTCATGGCCCTCGTAGTCAGTCACATTATCCACATCTGAATCGAGAAGATGATGATAGCTATTCTCGGAGACAAGGCCATCAAAGTCATCTGATTCATCACTGTCCTCGACATCAGCGTCAACCACATTGAAAAGGGAATCAGATGAATCAGAATTGGCATCTGCTTGGTACTTCTCCTTGGGCCTCTGTCCTGCCCCTGATCTCGTGCGTCTTCGGTTCAATGGGGACTGAATAGGTGTCTTTCTACCTACACACGCTCTTGTGTGCTTGATGCGGGTATAAGGTTCTTCTCCAACAGAGATTCCACACTCCACAGGTGCACCTTCTTTCTCGGTAGCACCCACAGCTGCCTCTGTCCCAATGGCATCCACAGGTGCACCTTCGTTCTCGATAGCATCCACAGCTGCCTCTGTCCCAATGGCCTCCACCGGTGCACCTTCTTTCTCGATAGCACCCACAGCTGCCTCTGTCCCAATGGCATCCACAGGTGCACCTTCGTTCTCGATAGCACCCACAGGTGCCTCTTTCCCATGAGCCTCCAGAGGTGCTCCTTCTGTCCCAGGAGCACCCACATCTGCCTCTGTCCCATGAGCCTCCACATGTGCACCTTCAGTCCCAGGAGAACCCACAACTGCCTCTGTCCCATGGGGCTCCACAGGTGCACCTTCAGTCACTGGAGCACCCAAAGGTGCGACCTTTGCTCCACTATCACCCATAGGAGCAGACTCTGTCCCATGAGCACCCAAATGTGCTGCCTCAATTCCACTGTCATCGACATTCTCCCTTGTCATCCCAGTAGAGGTCCCTCCTTCACTATTAAGCCATTTCCAAACTTTGTCCGCGGCTCCTTCCTCACCCATGTTCCAGTCCAGCTGCTCGTATGTAAATGACAATGTCATCTTAGAGGCTCCAGCACCTCCATTATCCACATCCTGGGGCTGTGGCTCCATGGTACCTCGGGCATTCTCCCCATGCGATACGGGATCCACGGAGCCTCCGGGGTTCTCCGCATCCATCAGATCTGCATTCTTCTTGCTCAGAAACTCCTTGGTTTGTATGTAACACAGAGCCTCTACGTCAGTCATCTCCACTACAAGCTCGATCTCGGACCCATCGTTGTGTGCATTGAACATTTCCATCATGTCTTTCTCGTTCATGATCTCGGCAAACTTGCTCCCTCTAATGTGAGGTATCTTATATTTCAAAGTGATTGCACACCTTGGCTCCCAAGGTACCACCTCAGAGATTGCCTCCATAAGATCAAACCATGAGGTAGTGTCTGGATCGATCCCGATCCTCTGTTCACTTCCAAGCAAGTACTTTTCTCCCTTCATTCCTCGCATCCATTTGAAGTACCCTCCATGTCTGACGCAGATGTTGAGGATCCCTTCATGTCCACCGAACCAACCCATTGTCAAGACCTGCATGTTCGGTCGAACAAAAAGGCAACCAAGAGTTAGAACCCTATCCCGTTCAACATCCTCTCCGTGCGCTAATAAAACCCTAAAGCGAAAGGACCTTGATTCGGTCGAACCCTAATGAAGAAGAGATTCCGTTGCCACCAACGCGATGGTGTGCGAAAGGAAGGGGTGGGAGACGTCGAGGTCGTCGAGCGGAAGAGATGAAGAGGAGAGGTCGTCGAGGTCGTCGAGCGGAAGAGATCGTCGAGGTCGTCGAGATGAAGAGGAGAGGTCGACGGGGTGCGAATGGAGGAGGAGATCGATGGTCGCGAGGTGGAATTGGAGGGGACGAAGCGTCGTGTCCCTCTTTATCCGTGCTTCCCGCCAAAACCCTAAACCCAGGGCACGTGGCACATCCATAGCGATTGTGTCGTACAAGGGTTACCTTGTACACTCTGGTTAGGTCACGAAGGAGACGACACACGGACGGAGGGTTCGTGAGGTCAAACGGCGCAAGATTAAGGGGTCGTGAGAGGAATATCGATGTTTTGAGGGTCGTGGCGGTAATTGCAAAAGATTTCAGGGTCTGCCGGGTAAAAATCCCTTTATTTTTTTCATATTTTTATAGTTATATATATTTGTAAAATTTTAAGATTATTTTTATAAATAAAAAGGAATAAAATGGAAAAAATTTATACTTGTATAAGTAGAAAGGTAGTGAAAAAATGGTTTATATTATTTCTTCAAGGTCATAAAATATAGTAAAAATTAAAATAAATTGTTTTGTGACTTTGGAGAATTTTGCGATATTTTGGAGATTAAAAAATGTAGGAATATAAATAAAAAAATAAATTAGGATTTTTGGAAAAAAATTTATGTGAATCAAGCTCACTCTATAAAATAGGTAATTTTTGTCAAGTGGGTACTAAAATTTCTAAATTTATTTTTTTTGATTAGTTTATTTTATGAGGTTCTATAACATTATACTGTTTCTTTTGAAGATTTACTGATTATTTACGATTTTTGCAAGGTTGTGAAGTGTTTTGGATTTTGAATTTTAAAAATGCAATATCTTCAAAACTAAAATTATGCGATGAAGTGTAATGGAAATTAACACGTTATATTTTTATAGTGATTGGAGTTATCATGAATTAATTAAGGATGCAAATGCAAAAAGCCGATGAAACTAGATTTTTGATTTGTTTTAAAATAGAAAATCATCAAAATAAATCCTTAACAAATCAGTAGATGTAAAATATGTAGGGGTTGTTTTGATATTATTTCATTTTTTGGAAAATATTGCAATTTAAACCTTAGAATATGCACGCAAACAAATCACAAATTAATTTCTATATGTCATTAATCCCAATGAATTAGTAGTGGATATATTTCAAAAGTTTGATCATGTTTTCACACACAACAAAAAATTCATAATTTAATTCATATTCCACAATATGATATTGATTTTCCAATTACAGTAGCAATTTTTCCTTAAAAATTAATAAGTAATTAATGCATGCTCTGAAAAAACTCCCATGATATCTCAAATTAAATAGGATCAAATTTTCTTTCCAAAAAACAACATTCAAAATGGACTTATGGCTTGTAAAATATTCAAGAAACACTATATGAGTGTATTTGTAAATTATAGAATTAAAAATAAGGCAAAACTATTATGCCCAGGGGCTTATCTCAAAAAATGGGAACCGAATGGGGTCAACATGGAAATATCCTATAAGGCAGGGACTTCAACGTAATTCTCCAAAGATCTAGGAGGTATATTACAATTATACAAGTAACAAGACATCACTCACATGATTTGGGATTTGATCGAGGGACGAGGATGCTTTGGCTACGCCTCAATCCTTTGGTTTGTTATCAACATGCAAGAGTTATAGGGCTTCTAATGAAGTGATATCAACCATCAACATGTGAGCATCTAGGATGAATCATCATCGTGATCGGAGAGTCGATGAAGCTCACCCTCTCCTTCATGTCAGATACAGAGAAGGTGGTTGGAGCCTCTCCAATGAGATGCTCCTTGGTTGGATCTCCAATGCGGAGGCTCAAAACTCAGTTGTGCGTGCTCCCTCCAACGTAAATGCAAGGTAGGTGTATCACGTTCAAGCTCAACAAGCTCAGTAAGGGTCTGGTAGAAAAGGTGATGGACCTCCTTTAATAGGTGAAGGGTGAGTAGATAACTCTGACCACAATGTTGGCCCGATGTGATGGGTGTTACACAAGGAACATGATAAGCATGGCTAGAAGAAGTAGTGGCACACATTGAGGGTCAGATTTAGGTCGAATTACGTGAAGAAGAGACAAATAAAGGGGAAGGAAGGATTAAACGGTAGAGGAAAAATAGATGAGCATATAAGAAGAAGACAAATAAGGGGAGGGGATGGGTTCGCCTAAATTAGAAGTCCTATGTACTCGATTCAAGCTCATTGGAGCTCATTGGTCCTTTTCTCAAGATGTTCGGTGTCCCGAGGTCTTTGAAGCTATCAACTCTTTAGATGTAGCTACCACAAAGAGAAAGATCTCCCTGGATCATGCCAATGAGGAGGTGGTAGATCTCATCATCAGCTCAAGGATATGCGTCTCTCGTTGTCACCGGGGCCTATTACACTAGAAAAAATGCTAATGGCGAGCACACGTGAACACAGGGTTGGGCGAGCACTGGGCCAACACATGTGCTCTCCCGGTGCCGCTCCTACTTGAATATCATATCAATTTTAGTGTGGTGCCTATTCGACATAACAAGCGGGCATCCAACCAACACTCGTGCATGCCCGATGTGCTCGCCCATTTGAATTTCACAAGGAGTGACACATGGCGTGTTATGAATTAAGGGCGAGCACATGGTACAACACTAGGTGAGCACATCATGTGCTCGACCATGTCCGTAAACATAACTATTCTCATTCTACTGACAAACCATCCTAAAACCCTTGCTTCGATGGTCGTTTCTCCACCTCATTGCCTCTGGTGAGCCTCGTTTGGGTCATCCAACCACACATACATCTTCCCTTAGGTATATCGCTTCATCCTTTCTCTCATTTTTAGAATTGCATTCTATATCATTCGTGTTATGTTGTTTTAGGATTTCTATATTGTTGCTAGATTATTCATTATTATCTATGTTTTGAGTATCTGAACATGTTTTTTTAAGTTTCATATGACTTGATTAAATATCTATTTGTTGTTAGATTCGATGATGGTTGTCTAGCATTTATGGAAATCTACATGCATGCAAGGTGTAGGATGAAATACCTAATGAATCTCCATTTTGTCACATTTGTTCTTTCATTTTAGCCTTTAATCTCTAGATAAATACATGTAAATAGCATTAGTTTGTAAAATTTAACCTTCATTATTTATACTGTAAATATTGTATAAATTACTGCATTTGATGCCAAAATAAAAGAATAAAGAAAAGAAATTAGATACCATATTTATTGATTGATCCTAAACATCGAGATCTAGGCATCATGATGACTGGATCTACAAAGACTAAAGTAGGAGAAGATATGGGCCAATAAATTACCAAAACTCTAATTTTCAATTCATCAATAAATAGGTTTTGGGATCCATTTTATTTTATTATTTTTATACCTCAAATCAAAAAACTTTGAACATGGAACTTGTGAATAAAAACATAAAGAAAAATACAAAATTTATTTCATTAAAAAATAATGGACAGTGTGTCCTAGATACTCAAATAAAAAGTTGCAAAGAAAAAATTCCAAGCCTGTATCTTCTCCATAAAGCTCAAAACTCACCAAGCTCACATTTATTTCTCATAAAATTAAATTATCTATCTAATGAAGGTGGTTTTATTCAATTTGGAGTTCATATGCAAAAGTTAAGCTTTGGGCCCTCATTGTACAATATACCTGTATAAAATAATCATTTTTATTTTCCCCCTCCCTTATATTTTTAAATTTTGTAAATATTATTTGAAATACATATACATAATTAAAATAAAATTAAATAATTAAAAATGCATTAAAATAAAATAAGTATATTATAATACACAATTGACTTATACTTGTTTATACCTATATAATAAATACACATAATTATTTAATTATACAAATAACTTCAGAAAAATATAATATATATATATATGTATGTATTTAAATAAGTTATAAATATATAAAATAAGTGTATAAAATAATAAAATCCAAATTACAAATTAAAAATAAAATAATCAATGTATAGGTAAATATACATATATTTGTACATGTAAAAAGTAACATCTAATACTTTAACTCGAAAAAATAAATAAAAATCATAAAAAATAATAAATAAAATAATAAATATTTTTTCATGTTTTAACAAAAAATCAACCAAATCATTTACTTTTTTAAATTGAGTTAATAAAGGACTTATATTTTTGTTTGTCGATTAGCGATTGAGGTGGACCAATAGGGGGCGACCTTGGTCGACCCGCTAGTCAACTAGTCTCCTATTACTGTAGGTGTGTCAGAGCGGCTGACCACCCATCTTCCTCAAATTTTCCCCTTTGATCCTTGCATTTATTGGGGAGGACACCTTATTTGATGTTGTTCTTGGATCTCTGTTCTTTCACGCAAGCATCTAACTTCTATCAAAGGATCACTACATCAAGCATTCTTCCCAATATAACTCGCCCCTGTACATAATACCTTTGCTGGACCTCATTCAAACTTGATCCTGTTTCACACTTGAAATCCCCAAATCTTCTCAAACTTGCCAGTGATAAAAGCAAGTCAGATGGAACTTTTGACATGGAGGAAAAGGGCCGGAGCTGGTGATCCGAGCATCTCAGGTGACCTTCTAGCGGAGCTCCTTCTTGGCTCCTTCTTGTGCAGGTAGAGCCATATATTTTTAGCTCTTTTCATTCCTAGTAATAATGCTAGTATAGGGTAGCTTTTAGTTTCTTTCAATTCAGTCTTTAATTTCCTTAAAAGATCAAATAAAAGTTCACTCGAGCTTAATCTCTGGTCATTGTTCCCTTGTGATTCGATTGTCCTCCACCTCATTTGCACCCTCCATCTCCTTCCCCATCGCATTTCCTATGCCATGTGCATCTCGATTCACCTCGATCTACTCTAGATCGAGCGATCAGGTGCTCCTCCTCTGCCATCTGTCAGAGCACCTCCACTGCACACACTTCCGCTCATCAATCACCAAATCCAGCCCAGAACAGTTCATTTTCTTGTGCGCACCTAACCCTGTAGGTTATAGAGTTGGAGGATCCTCCTTGGGTTGATTTTTGCCAAGCCAGAGGTCTTTTTGGAGCTTCACCTTCATCGACCGTCCAGGACCCCGTCGATGGGTCTCGGACCCTTTTGAGCACCCCAGCCATCGTAGATTGTCTTCGGTCATCTTTTGAGCCATCTGCGAGCCCCTCCGGTGGTCGGAGTCGACCATGAAAATGATTCGAAGTTCACCTAGCTTGGTGTTCTTCCCTATTCTTCTTGGTGGCCTCTTAGTCGTCCGATCGTGCCTCACCTCCAGATGTCGCAGCTACCGTTAGATCGTGGAACCCTCAGCTGTCAAATCTTTGTTGGAGATCTAATCTAGCCCATCCATCTACAAAGCATCATTGTGCGGCCGGGAGTTGGCGTATGGCAAGTGGGAGAGCCTCTATCGTTGGATCACGTGCAAGAGGGGTATTTTGCTCCGCTACCCCTCCACTTTTGTAATTTCATTTTAGTCCTAAAACTTTTGGTTGTAGTTCAAAATATTTTGTAATATTTGCACTTTAACCTTCGTATTTACTTTAATTGTTATTCAGTCCAATTCACGCCACATCACGTATGCATACATGTGAGGGTACGTGACATTTTGCAGGGACCCCCTCGTGAGTTATTATAATTAGTTAATCCATGAGCTTTTTAATTACTTGCACTATTTTGTGGTTAAATTGCAAGTAGACCATGTACTTTTTAGATATTGCATTTATACCCCTACTAGGCATATTTAATTGAATATATCTGGGATTTTTGTACAATGGCCTATGCACTTTTGAAGTGTGTTCTAGAATGCATGTTATGTTTCTCTAAATTACATTTAGATCCCTACCAAAACATTAATTTTTATTTTTGCATTTACTTGATTAAAAATACCATTTTGCATCCAAAAATTATAATAAAATTATTTTAAGTGCTCAAGACAATATTAAATTGTATTTGTTTTTCATAAGGCAATTAAATTTGATGTCCTATTTTTAAAATACAAAAATAGTGCATTTTCTCATGTTTACATTTCAAAATAATAAAATTGTTAAAAATGTTTTTAAAATTCCAAAAAATTAAAGTAAATTTATTATTGTATGTTGCAACTCCAGACCAAAAATCACTAAAAATTACAAAGAAAACCATTAAAATTGAAAAAAATTTAAAAACATTATAAAAATTAGTAAAACGTATCTAAAAACAAAAATATATATTTTTTTTTATTTCTAAATTTAGTCTATATTATATTATATATATATTAATTTTGGAAAATTTTGATATTTTTATCTATTTTTAAATTCCACAAAATTTGGCATAATATTATTAGTCAATATTTTAAAATTTTTATTCAATTAAAAATACAAAAAATAGCAAAAATTATAAGGAAAAAATTCTTAAATAGAGAAAAAAAATAAAAAAGATAAAAATATTTATTTTATCAATTTGGAGTATTTATATCTATATCTATAAATATAAAAGAATACATTCTTTATATATAACTCTATGTGCTTATATTATTATTATTAAAAATACCAAAATATTTAAAAATCTTATAAAATAAAAAATATGTACCTTAGGGTATTTTTTGATTTTTCTATATATACTATATATTTATATATTATATATAGTATTTTAATATACATATTACGTATATATCCTTATCTATACCTTTATATATTAAAAAGAAAACAAATATTGAAAAACAAAAAAAGAAAATAAAAACTATAAAATTTAAAAAATATAAAATTATTTAAAACCCACGAAAAATTAAATATCCTTATAAAACACACAAAAACATAAGTTGATTTTTTGGCAATTTTTGTGACTATCCCCGTTGCTCCTTTGTGATTCGATTCATACACTTGCATACTATACATATCATTTTGTAGGGTATAATAAATTTTAGCTCGCTTGATTTATTTCTTAAGCATTATTATGTGTTAATTATTGATGCATTTGATTGCAGATATCCGATAGCAGAGCCAGCAGTCGACATAATAATTGTTGAATGATGAATCCGTGATTCATTTCCTTTATTCTTTTATTTTGGCAAAAATCCTTGGTAAAATACATGTAAATAATCACTAACTCCAACTAATTATTACTCTAACCACAATTATTAATATTATATAATTTACAATTACTTTATCAAAAATAAAAGAATAAAAGAGAAAAAGAAAAATAAAAAGAAAAGAAGGATGTATATGTAATATACAGACCGGTCCTAATTCCGAGACCAGGTCAATATTGACTTGGTTGACAAAAGAAATAAGTAGGGGGAGATAGGGATCCTAATTTATAAAAATATTTAAAAAATCAAGACCGAAAATATAATTTACTCATTTTACACAATGTAAATAGTTCACCTATTTTATTTATCATCAAAACCATCTCAAACCAAAACACTCCTTTTACAAAAAAAAATGTTCATAAAAATCTATATTATTTTATAAAAATATCAGAAAAATATTTCGATAAAAAAATTAATCGCAATGAGCTGCAAAAGTCATAAAAAGCCAACTTTCAAGGTTCATAACTATTTATAGAAAACTCCAAATGGACCAAACTCACTTTTAAAATCCGGTTTGTACATAATATTTTATTAAAAATATCAAAAGAATATTCGGATAAAACTGGTAAGTTTTGGCGTTTTGGACCCGTTGTCTATATGTACTATATGTGGAATATTCCTGAATTTTTAATTAAATAATCGTAAACCCGATTAACTAAACTTATTTTTCTAAAATCTTCTAAAATTATATAGAAAAAATTTAAAATATAAAAAGATAAAATACCAATAAAACCCAAAACCTTGAAGCCACTACTTTTTTTCGAACCTCATAACTCGGTCGTATGAACTACGAATTAAGCAAATTCGGTCCTAAAATTTATATTATTCAATTATCTACAAAATGAAAATTTCGCTAAAATCGGAGTTAATGCGAAAAATGAGGTTTTCGATCTGTATTGGTATATTGTACACTAAACCGTAACTTATATTATTATTTAATATATTAATACTTTATTTTTATTTATTTATTTATTTCAATTACATATTTAATTGATTTATTAACTAATTATTTATTAATTTAAGTAATTATTTAATTATATACTTAATCATTTAATTAATTACTTAAATAATTTAGTAACCATATTCAATTATTAATTATTTATATAATTACGAAATTAATACTTAATTAATAATTATTTAATTATCTAGTTATTAATATTATTATTAATTATTTACTTTTATTTATTTATTTATTTATTTTAAGTTCTTTGCTCTCTCTCTCCTCCCTCTTCTTTTTCTCTCTCCTCCTTTCCTTTTCCCCTTCTTCTTCCTTCTGTTTTCCTTCTCCCCCAAGCTTCATCCGACGCCACCTTCTTCCTCCTCTCCTCCACTAACTCCCGTCAACCGCCTCTGGCCAGCCGTTCATCCAACGCCTCCCAACCCCTCCGGTGACCAGAATGCCGGCGGTGAGCACTCTCTGCCTCCTCTATAAAAAGATCCCCTTACCCCCTTCGGCATTAGATCTGCCGTTTGCTCCTCCACCATTTTTGAGTCCTTCAAATCAGAGCTCTGGGTCAAGAGAGAAGTCAGTGACAACAATCCCACTCGTCTATCGAGTGAGAGAGAGAGAGAGAGAGAGGAAGAGCGGTGAGATCGCATGCCGGTGAGAGCAGCTGCTCCGCCACGGTAGAGCCTCTACGAAACGTTGTTGTTGTGTTGAGGTGATAATCGAGACACACCTCCATCCCAGGCGATTCATTTCTCAACCGATATCATCCGTCTCCAGGTGAGATTCTCCGTAGCTTTTCCTTCCTCCCTTCTCTTCTCATCCTCTCTCTTCTTCTTCTCTCAAACCCTCGACTTCTCTTTCTCCGATCGCTTTCCCAACTATTTTGATACGCAATCCGATCCAAATCATCCAACCTTTGACTGATCTTCCATCGTCGGTAGTGCTCTCCACTCACCTCTCTTATTTCAGGTCGAGGCTTCGACCTCGAGCTGTTGTTTCTTATGCAAGACATGTATTTGGAGCATCATCGCCTGAAGCTGTTGATCGAGAGTCCCACATCCATTCAACACCAGCTGCAACGTAGATCATAGAGATCGAGTTTGTTGCTCAAAGATTCAACGTGAAGCATTTGAGCACGAATCCTATGAGAAGGACCTGAACTTTAGCACCTTCTAGGGTCGATCAACACCATTTTGTTATTGATTGCAAATCAGAGATGATAAGCTTCGCGTGTTGGACATGCGAGCCCACAACGAGCCATTATGCAATAAATGTTATTATGAATATCATTCCCTGACCTGAAATGAAGAATAACTAGTTTGCATATAAGGCCCCTCTATACAATAAGGGTTTTGTTATGTGGCCAACTTGATGATCATACAGCTGTTGATTCATTGATTGAATCATAGAGGCTGATGCTTGGATGAATATTTAAGGAGTTAGATAGAGGACTCATCAAGCATCATCAAATGATTGTTAAGTAATGATCTCCAGCCTGAGTAGGAGATGGCAATCCTTTCTCATTTGGCTGATACCTGACTGACCTCTTGATGCAGGTCCTCTACATGGGAATAGTGATTCGGAGGTGTCAAATTAGTTGAGTCAATGGGTTGACTTAACGAGATCGAGATAACCAAAGACCTATGTTGAATACTGTCACAGCATAGGCATGCATCCCCTGACTAGAGACAGATGTGTTACTATATGTCTAAGTATATACATTTGGCACACCAATAGGTTGGTGACCTAACCAAGGTCTATACATCGACGAGCTGGTGTGCATGTAAGGGCATATGAGTAATACGATCTCTCAAAGGGATCATACAGGTTCACATGTGAACCGGAAGACATGAGCTCACTCATGAGGTATTGGGACTGATCAAATTCCATGCATGGTCATCATGCTTTGGAAGCATGACAAGAATTTGAAGGTATGACCTATGCTTTGAGAAAGCATATGATCGGTACCAATTCCCAATAAGCAAGATTGAGAAACTTGGTGATCAAACCCTGAAGATGACAGTGTAAAATTGATATATATCTTAGGGATGATCATAGGTCTTCCAGTATGCAGGATATACATGTATTAGGAATACCAGAGGGTGATGTGATCAATAATCGATTGTATAACCATGATTCCTCCATTCCGAGGGAGTGATGAAACATGTTTGGATTTTAGTGCTCCTCTCTGAAGAGAAGCAATCTGATCTTGGTCCAATTGTTGGACATTGATCTGAATGAGATTCAGATGCAATGAGAAGATGAGATTTGCGGCCTTGATTAAATCAAGCATCTCTAGGAGGTCCGTGAGATTTGGATTTGAGATGTGATCTCAATATCCAAGTCACTATACGTGGAACAATACAATCGCCCTGTCCTTATCTTTAAGTATCTGCGGAGAATACGTATTGTTCTTGAAAGAGTTCAAGAATAATTCCAAGGTTGAATTATATCTAAGCATTGAGAAATGAATAATTAAATGTTATTTAATTATCATGAATAATGTGAATTCGATTCACATTATCTGAATGCATGAGAATGAGTATCTAATGTAATTAAATGTGATTTAATTAATGTGGATATGGATAATATAAATAGCACTATCCAATTATCCATCTATATTATAAATAGGATTTATAATATACATTAAAGAGAGACTTGTTTGATTTATATGTGTTGATTAATTGTTAATGTGAATGGGATTCACATTGAATAATTAATTGAAAATATAATTACATATAGTTTTGGGTTGTGAATAAGATTCACAATTTTTCAATAGATTGATAGATATTTTCCAAAATATAATTTCGAATTATTTTTTTGAGAAAATTAATTTCGATAAGAGTTATAGGAGATATCATGAGATAATGAGATCTGATGATATATTAAAGAGATAGACCAAGTCCTATCCAACAAGTGAGGACGGCTACAACTCTCTTTGAGGAGTAGAGTAGCCGTCCTCCCTTTTTAGGAGAGGACCATGGTCTTCTCATTATCCTATCTCTAGTCAAATGTGATTTAATTTGAGATTAATTATATTAATTTATAAATGTTAATTAATTTGAATCAAATCTTTGGTTGTTGTGTTTTACCAACAACATCCTAGCCATTAAAAGGAACACAAATCAATATCATCAATTGATTGTGTGTTGTCCATTGATTGGGATCCATGGACTCCAAAAACCCTATATAAGAAGAGGCATGCCTTGCTCTTCGAAAAAAACCAACTTGACAAAGTCTCTCTATTCTCTCTCTCTCTCATTCTAGTGTGCCCTCTTCTCCTTCTCTCTTGGGTGGCCGTCCACCCTACTCCAGAAGGAAGAAGGCCCTCATCGTCAGTTTGCGTTGCTTCGACGACGCTCGATGCTCCATCTTCTTTGGTGCTTCTTGCTCGTGAAGAAGATATACGATCTCATGTGACGAGGTCAGGAGTTCCCTTGCTTGGACAACTATTTGGATTGCGAGGATCACAAGAGTCATCCCCGCGCTCGCAAGTGTCTTCTCCGAAGATCGGACATGAGATAGGAGATCTCTTTTCGTAGAGACTCGATCAACCATGCTACAAGAGGTATTACTTTATACTTAATGTGGTTCTAGATGAAACTATCCGAGAATTGTTCTTGTATCATGTGGTTTCATCGCATGAAATTTTTTTAAATTCTGTTGCATAGAACAACTAGTCCAACTAGTCGTTCTTCGTCGTTTTTGATACGATGCTCACGCTTCCGTGATGCGCTTAAGGTTTATTCCATATCCGTCAAGTGGTATCAGAGCCAAGGTTTACGAAGGTTTTGGATATGATCCATGAACCTACGAAAATTTGGGCCCGTTTGGGTTCGTGAAGATTTTAGCACTTCAATTTTCGCAGCCATTGCTTGTGATAATTTTTAGGCCCTGTTTAAAATGTTTAAACATGAATTTATCACTTAAATAATGTTCTCCTTTGAATAAGGAAAATGTAGAATTTGAGTTTGCGTAATTTGTATTCTGTTTGCTCAAGATATGATCGTTTTATTGACTATATGTCCACTGTTTCGGGGATGGCGATTAGAGACGTAATTAAGATTTTAATTACCGTTTTAAAACACCTGAAAATGCTTGTTTATCACATGATTTCGTTTTTAAATCAAGTTATCAATCTATGGAAATTGATTTTGCTTACTTTAGATTTAAAATGAATGAGATTTGCTATTTTTAGTTAGTGAGGGTCACTGCTGGAAATTATCATTATCAAAACCTTGTGATAGTCATTTAAGAAAATTATGAAATTAATAGTTCATTTCCGGAACAATTGTGGATTATATTTGAGAAATATTAGAACAATAATTATTAACTTAAATGACATTGCCTCAACCAATGAATGATAAGATTAGATGTAGATCACCAATTGATTGCTTGATACACTTTCAACATACTTGTTACTTGAATAGGCTTTGGGAATTTGTCTAGCAAAATTACTTATAATAAAAATGGTTTTGATTATTACTATATGGTATAATTTTGGTTGAAAGACCGATGATCATCTTAAATACAAAATGATTGGTTCGGCATTATTTTTTCCCTAGGCAGAAATGGTGTCTAGTCGGGGAGCGTTGGGGTAGCAGGTTGCACCGTGTGTGGACTGCCCCACTCCCACCGACACTGGCCATGACAACGGGTAGGGAATGAATGATGCCTGAGAGATCATGATGTATTTTTCTAAATATTAAAATTCGAATTAATACGTGTTTGAGATTATACCATATTTTAAGTAACAATTAAAAATGTTTGTTGAATATTAATTAGATCATTAATTTAATATGATTAAATTAATTAGAATCCAATTAAAATTATAACACTCTATTATGAATAGAGTTGTTATTTCCTTTGGGAGAATTAATCATAATGAATATGATTCATAATGATTAATTAGAATTTGAATATGAGGTGGAGGATCACATAAGTGACATCCATGGTCTCCCGTCAAGGCGAAGGGTTTCTGTCGCCAGGGATTGCATGTAGGAGATGCCTGTTCGAAATGATAGCTCATGTATGCAAGCGCATCTGGATCGGGCTCTTTTCTTCTCGAAAAAGTAAGGCCGTATGCGTAGTGACCCCAATATCGGATCCTCATTATTGCAGCGATACTGGATTGCGCATAGCGAGTACTATTCCTGTTGACGGTTAGTTCAATTAACAATGGGTCAACATCACCTTAGGGGTGGTTGGCTCAGGTGTTAAAGACCGAATTGGGAAGTGCAAGTTGGATTTGCAAGGAGGAATGTGTTCCCGCTTCTCTTTATGGGAGTCACATATTCTCATATTATTAGGATGTCACAAAGGTAAAAAGGAGATCCCAGATCTTGCTAGAGATATAGTGATAAGTATATCTCTTACATTGAAAGTGATTAATGGGATGATCTTTCAGTGTTGACAAGGCAAGACAACTTTGATATAAAATTCCTAAATCAAAGTAAAGTGTGTATATATATTTATATATATTTATGCAAATTTCTTATTTCAAATAATCCTCATTAAAACCCACTCAGTACTATACTCAGTAATAACCAGTAAAATATAATGGATTGGATCCATGATCAAGATATTGTACTTGCAGTTGGACACATAATGTATGTGGTAGCAATGTGCAAGTTTCCTC
This sequence comes from Ottelia alismoides, assembly GCA_037367405.1. NCBI lineage: Eukaryota > Viridiplantae > Streptophyta > Magnoliopsida > Alismatales > Hydrocharitaceae > Ottelia > Ottelia alismoides. Next base: position 354,034 of record JAZKJV010010609.1, on the reverse strand, counting down.
ATAATAATGAGGAATGACAATTAAATAGATAATAGGACTACAACCCTAGGGTTTGTATGTCTCTATAATCTTGATCTCTCATCGAATGTACTTTAGAAGTGACATGTCGATGATGATCGCGATCCTTATAAATTCTAAGAAGATGTTCTGGCATATGTATGTGCTCTTGACATTTGATCATGAATGACATGGTTCACTGCATTAAGAGTTAAGATGTATGTAGAGTATCATCATCCTAATATCTATACTTTAGTCATTCATGAAGCTTCATAATCTTCATATTGTATAAATTAAATGAAGCATATATAAGTGTCGAAATAATCTTATATTGAAATCTTTTTAATTCAACATAAGAGATCCTTCGTCTTAAGCAATGGTTGTTTAGAGATGAAAGGAGCGCAGTGGAAGCATGGGTTGGACCCAAGTTAGAAAAAAAGTTAAAGAGTTGACTGTACTTCTATGGTTTCCACACATATGACATCCAAAGACTTGGATGAATGCCAATACTGCAATGAGCCAATGTATTGATAATATGACTATCAAGTTTATCTAGAGTCCTTAGAGAAGGACTCGGATAGAGCATCGAAATAATTTACATCTACATATAATCATTGAAATTGACTTTCTTTTTTGATAAGTTGAAAGTCTAATAATTGTATCTCATTCTTTTACTACCACTTACAATATGTTTTAGAAGACTGGAATTTGATCTTAAGGTTTAATAGTCATCCACATGGATATTGATGCAATTGTTGCAACAATCTCTATTGGATAGATAGACTTCATATTTTCAGTGGGAGAGCCCTTAGTCTTAGAGAATGTCTCTACTACATTGATATTAGAAAACATTCATATTTTATTTCTAAATGTTGGAAATAGACATGACTTCTGGAATAGACCTATCATAAAGAGTTATGATGGGTATATCAGATAGTATTTTGATATCTGGAGGACTCTACGAAATTAGAAATTAACGAATGGTTCATTAGCATTTCTAATACTGAAAACTAAACCTTAAAAGATCAATAGGAGGATGAAGATCATTTGATAATGATCTGGCATCAAACCTTGGACATATGTCTGTTGATGAGATCAATAGACTAGTAAGAGAGGAACTTTAGAATGTCTAAAATCTCAAATCTTACATACTTATGAATATTGTATTCAAAGTAAAAATGTCCAATGCACCTTTCTCTGGGAATGGTGTAAGATGCCAAGGTATTCAAGATCTTATACATATTGATGTATGTGGAACATCTGTATTATAATAAACATCAATGATATGTGATTTCATTTGATGATTAATTGTGATATGAGATTTCTTCCCTTCACCTAAGAAAGCTTTGAAATGTTCAAAGATTTCACAATTTTTTGGTTTAAAACCAAAGTTTGAAGGAAGATGAAATGAATTTGATCTAACCTAGGTAGCTTGTACCTATTAGATGAATTCAAAGGAATACCTTATGGAGATATGAATGCCATTGCTATCTCAATCCTCCTAATGCACCTAAACTCAATAAAGTATATGGAGATACAATTGATCATGTGTGACATGATTTGATCAATGATTAATCTTAGCATAATTATCTCTTAGTTTCCAGGTATATATATGTGGTAGAAACTACATTATATATCCTTATAAGGTTCCATGCTAGTAAGCTGGAATCTAGCACTAAAGAGTGCTACTTCATTAGGAAAATAAAGGATGGTATTGGATACCTACTTTATGACCCTAAGATTCTTAAAAGATATCATCTCTAAGAATATGATTCTTAGAGAATGACTCTCTTAAGAATCAAGATGAAAATGAAGTGAAGGAACTCATTGAATCTTGAGAAGATAATGAGGCTCCTGAAATCGGAAACTAAAAGGACAATTAAAGGTGAAACACTAATACCTCTTCAATTTGAGGATGAATTCCATGTGTCAGAGAAATCTGACAATGATCGAACTTTATATGATGAAGCTTCTGAGGATCATGTCATGGAAAGATGGAAGTTAGCAATTGAGTCTAAAGTAGACTTCATATATAAGTGTTGTATATGGACCCTCGAGGATCTACCTATATGGGTAAGACCCTTTAAGATGTAAATGGATCTTCAAGAGAAAGAGGGAACCTGGTGAGAAGGTAGAAACCTTCAAAGCATAGTTTGTATCCACAAGATACACACCAAAGAGAAGACATTGCTTGCAATGAAACTTGCTCTTCAGTAACCTTGCTTAAACCCATCACATTATTGCTAACTATAGCTACGCAACTTGACTTTGACATCTTCAAGATGGAAGTCAAGATTGCATTCCTCCACGAATATCTCTCTGAGAATATTCACATGAAGTAGGCCCGGGTCTTCATAGTTGAGGAAAACAAGTTGTGAAAGCTAAATAACTCCATATGTGGACTCAAATAAGCTTATTATAGTTGAAACATCAGATTTGATGAAATCATAAATGTTATGATTTTCAGATAGAATCTTGATGAACCATGTGAAGCATAGTGGGAGTGCCATTCTGTTCACCATACTAAATGTAGATGATATCCTAATCATTTGGAATGATATAAGGATAATAATAATTGTTTTATAGACTGGCTATTCCATACCTTGAGATATGATCTCAAGGGTACCTCTTAGATCTTAGTTCTGAAGATGTTCAGAAGCGAAGAGAAGAGGGTATTGGGACCATCACATTAGTAGTACACCTTTAACATGTTTCATTTTCTGGAAAATTCCAAGAAAGGCTTCCTTCACTTAAGATATGGTACCGACCTATCTAAAGGGATAACACCTCAAAGAGTTGATGAAGTGAATGCTAGAACTACTTGCCCTTGTGCATTAGTTACAAGAAGACGAGTGTATGCTAGATGTGTACAAAAGACAGATGCCTGCCATACAGTGGGAGCAGTAAATATTACTAATCCTACTAAGGAGATAAAAACACTTGATTGCAGTAATAATAATATCTTCAAAGATGAAAAGATTTTTTGAGATAGTGATCTAAAAAGTCTTATCTACAAAAAACTTAAGACTTTATAGATAGTGATCTAAGAGGTCTTAACTATGGATACCTTAGGAGATAGAGATCTCCATGAACAAGGGTATTCTGATAAGGATTATGAAAATACTGGTTATAATAATTATTAAACTGTAGTGTCAAGGACACTATAACTGAAAAGATTGAGTATTGGTTGCATAAGATGCAACATTCGCATTGGATGCGAGCACTGTTACTGGGGGATATGCAAGTGCTGTAAAAGGACTTAGCGTAGTCTCTCGGGAATAGAGTAACTGATCAGCTTACCTAGCTATTTTCCTAATAGCCTATGATTGTCACATGAGTGAGGGTTTAAAGATTAACCCGTTAATGGCTCTTTGGGCTAGTGGGAGATTGTTGGTAATGTGAGCCCACGGCGAACCATTATGCAATAAATGTTATTACGAATATCATTCCTTGATCTGAAATGAAGAATAACTAATTTACATATAAGGTCCCTCTGTACAATAATGGTTATGTACCATGGCCAACTTGATGATCATACAACTGTTGATTCATTTATTGAATAATAGAGGCTGATGCTTGGATGGATATCTAAGGAGTTAGATAGAGCACTCATCAAGCATCATCAAATGACTGTTAAGTAATGTTCTCTAGCCTAAGTAGGAGATGGCAATCCTTTCTCATTTGGCTGATATCTGACCGACCTCTTGATGCAGGTCCTCTGCATGGGAATAGTGATTCAAAGGTATCAGATTAGTTGAGTCAATGGGTTGACTTAATGAGATCGAGATAACCAAAGACCTATGTTGAATACTATCACAGCATAAACATGCATCCTCTGACTAAAGATAGATGTGTTACTATATGTCTGAGTATGTACATTTAGCAGACCAATAGGTTGATGACCTAACCAAGGTCTATACACCGGCAAGCTGGTGTGCATATAAGGGCATATGAGTAATACGATCTCTCAAAGGGATCATACAGGTTCACATGTGAATCGGAAGACATGAGCTCACTCATGAGGTATTGGGACTGATCAAATTCCATGCATGGTCATCATGCTTTGGAAGCATGACAAGAATTTGAGGGTATAATATATGCTTTGAGAAAGAATATGATCGATACCAATTCCCAATAACCAAGATTGAGAAACTTGGTGATCAAACCCTGAAGATGACAGTGTAAAATTGATCTATATCTTAGGGATGGTCATAGGTCTTCCAGTATGCAGGATGTACATGTATTAGGAATACTTGAGGGTGATGTGATCAACAATCGATTGTATAACCATGATGCTTTCATTCCGAGGGAGTGATGAAACAGGTCTGGATTTTAGTGACTCCTTTCAGTAGAGAAGCAATCTGATCTTGGTCCAATTGTTGGACTTTAATCTGAATGAGATTCGGATGAAATAAGAAGATTAGATTTGCGGCCTTGATTAAATCAAGCATCTCTGGGAGGTCCGTGAGATTTGGATTTGAGATGTGATCTCAATATCCAAGTCACTATACATGGAACAATACAATCACCCTGTCCTTATCTCCAAGTATCTGCGGAGAATACACATTGTTCTTGAAAGAGTTCAAGAATAATTCCGAGGTTGAATTATATCTATGCATTGAGAAATGGATAATTAAATGTGATTTAATTATCATGAATAATATGAATTTGATTCACATTATCTAAATGCATGAGTATGAGTATCCAATGTAATTAAATATGGTTTAGTTAATGTGGATATGGATAATGTGGATAGCACTATCCAGTTATCTATCTATATTATAAATAGGATTTATAATATACATTAAAGAGAGACTTGTGTGATTTATATTTGTTGATTAATTGTTAATGTGAATGGGATTCACATTGAATGATTAATTGAAAATATAATTCCATTTAGTTTTTGATTGTGAATAAGATTCACAATTTTTTAATAGCTTGATTGATATTTTCTAAAAAATCATTTGGAATCAGTTTTTTGAGAAAATTATTTTGGACAAGAGTTATAGGATATATCATGAGATAATGAGATCTCATGATATATTAAGGAGATAGACCAAGTCCTATCTAACAAGAGAGGACGGCTACAACTCTCTTTGAGGAGTAGAGTAGCCGTCCCCCCTTTTTAGGAGAGGACCATGGTCTTCTCATTATCCCATCTCTAGTCAAATGTGATTTAATTTGAGATTAATTATATTGATTTATAAATGATAATTAATTTGAATTAAATCACTTGTTGTTGTGTTTTACCAACAACATCCTAGCCGTTGAAAGGAACACAAATCAATCTCATCCATTGATTGTGTGTTGTCCATGGATTGGGATCCATGGACTCCCAAAACCCTATATAAGAATAGGCATGCCTTGCTCTTCAAAAAAAATTGACTTGACAAAGTCCCTCTATTATCTCTCTCTCTCTCATTCTCGCATGCCCTCTTCTCCTTCTCTCTTGGGTGGCCGTCCACCCTACTCTAGAAGGAAGAAGGCCCTCATCATCAGCCTGTGTTGCTTCGACGACTCTCGATGATCCATCTTCTTTGGTGCTTCTTGCTCGTGAAGAAGATGCACGATCTCGTGTGATGAGGTCAGGAGTTCCCTTGCTTGGAAAACTATTTGGATTGCGAGGATCACGCGACTCATCCCCGCGCTCGCAAGCATCTTCTTCGAAGATCGGACTTGAGACAGGAGGTCTCTTTTCGTAGAGACTCAATCAACCACGCTATAAGAAATATTCCTTTGTACTTAATGTGGATCTAGATGAAATGATCCGAGAATCATTCTTGGATCATGTGGTTTCATTGCTTGAAAATTTTTTAAATTCCGTTGCATAGAACAACTAGTCCAACTAGTCGTTCTTCGTCGTATTCGATACGATGCTCACACTTCCGTGATGCGCTTAAGGATTATTATGTATCCTTCATCACGAGTCGTCAAACCATCGAGCATCATCTCACATCACTCGAGACCTGAGATCAAATATGAGAATCAGATCCATCGCCGACGCTTGGAGTTGATCGCATCCGGAGATCGAGTCGTATTTTCATAGTTTGAATTGCAACATCGCTTGAATCGGAAGTCCCAATTCCAGATTCGAGCATTACCGCAGCCTAATCATAAAAAGGGGGAACAATATCCCCATTCACCAGATCAAAACAGGACCCGTCGATCAGAGCGATCGACCGTCCTCAGCCTTGCTACACGTCAACACTAAAACAGACGACCATCCATCGCTTAGCACCCTCACGTACACGACACGTGAGGGGGATATTATATGTGAAAATTGCGATCGAACCCCTGACAGTTTAGCATATAATAAGCAAGTCCCTGACAATCAGCTGCTTGTGTGCTTCGCACATGTACTGGGGATATTTAGGCATTTTGCATTCTGACCCTTGATACATTCTATTATAACAACCATGTCTAAGCAGCTGAACTTTCACGTAAAAAAAGAAGAAAGAAAAAATATAACAAACTTTAAAACCACATAAAAAGATACAAATACCTTTAAAAATCATATAAAAAAATCTGTAGCATATCTTACCATATTTTACGTACAAACTCAAAAGTAAAAATTAAAACCAATAAAAAAATACAAAATTCATTAAAACTTATAAAAACCATAACTAAATAAATAAATATCGCCTAAAAACGCACAACCTATCGTTTTAAAGACAATTTCGCATGCTTTCCATTAAAAATAAAATAAAGATATTTTTGCATTGTTTACAATTTAAAAATAAAAAAAATACTAGTCTGTTTTCAAAACTTGTATTGTTTTCAACATTAAAAATACAACAAAATCCATAAACATCTTTAAAACCCTTTAAAATTTATAAAAATAGAAAAATAAATTTAAAACATAAAAATAACAAAATTAAAATCAAATAAAAATTTCAACATTTTCTAAAATAATAATAAAAATCACAAAAATTACTTAAAAATCACAAAAAACAATATATAATTTCTTAAAAATCAAATAAAAATTAAAAAATTCTTTAAAAATAAATTAAAAATTAGGAAACCCTTTACCTTAGTTTATTTATAGTTCAATCCTAGTTATCAAGAGTTTGCCTCCCTGAGTTCGACACTCTCGTATTTAACCGCTATACACTTAAGTTTAGAAGTATAAATAAAATAAAGATGCAGAATTAAAGGTGATCGTTGAGACAAATACAGAGAGTTTTCATCCTTAGAGACCGACACCTATTCCATTGAGTTTTCAGCCGGAGTATGCGTCGATTTCGTGCTTCACACTTCACGAGTCTTGGATACCTATTCCGCAGGTATTCCAAGATACCGAGCAAGAGCCGATAATGTTTCAACCAACCTATCATCCTATTCAGTTTCCATATCACGACCATTGCTATGAACAACAACCTCAGGAGCATTTCTATGCCTCGAACTCATATGATTATTTTGAAAGTCTTCAACAATAAGACATGGATGTGGGACATTACTTCAAAAGTCTTGATATAGATGGTTCCGCATTCGATCATTTTTTTCATTTGATTCATGAGTAGACAACCTATCGTCGAGAGCATATGGACACCTTCAGAGATTATATTGCCAGCATTGTAACATAGCAGAAATTAGTTTCAGATTTTTCTTCTTCACATGAGTCGTTGAAGGAGAATACAACCTACAACGACACACGTGTACATTAAGATCTGATTCTCTTCATAGTGAAGGTGAAAAATCATAAAAAGTGAAAAATAGAGAAAATCCAGAAAAAGGAATAAAGATAAGACTCCTGACTCTTCTAATGGATCTCAAGTTTCTGCGCTTCAGGAAGCAAGTCCCCATTTTAGAAAAAGATTTTCTTCTCCTTCTTATCCTCCAAGTGTACATACTGACACGGAAGATGTATAGATACCCTTCCCAGATGCTCTAAATCAAAGGAAGGGAGAAAAATTAGAAAATTTCAAAAAGATCCAAGATTTGAAATTTATGAAAGAGATGCTGGACCGAATTCAGATCAAGCTCACTCATTCTGAGGCATTGGTTCACATTCCTCTTCTTTAGAAATGTTTAAAGTAGCATACCACATCGAAAAGAAAGAAGAGGCATAATCATTATTCTGAGAAATAGTTGTTGACTATTTCCACTTGTTGCGCCATCCAGCATACATCTCCCAAGAAGAAAAATAAAGATATGGGAGCATCATTTGTCAGCTGTCAGATTTTAGATCACGAGTTTGAACACACCTTGTTAGACAACGCTTCGTCAGTGAATATATTACCCTTCCATCTTCTCGAGACTCTTCATTTAGGGCCTCTGAAGTGAGCCAAAATCATTGTCTAGTTTCCTGACCGATCGGTCAAGAGGCCGAAGGGTATACTCAAAGACATTGTTGTGATGGTACAAGGCACAAAATTCACTGTGGATTTTATTGTCTTAGACTCTGATTCCTCAGTATCATTACAAGAAGCTGCGATTATTCTTGGTCGGCCTTTTCTGCATGCTGCCAAGGCCATTATTAATTATGGGACGAACAGTGTCACATTCCCTTCCAGCAACACAATGCCAAATTTCGAGCCAACAGAGACTCTGCCAGCAGATGAGTGTGCTTCCGGACCATCAGACATAGAGGCATGTAGGGTCATAGCTGAGATTAGACAAGATCATATCCCTTCTGATTCTACAGAGACCTGAGATTTCCTTTCTCGAGAGGAAAACTCGGAGATCACATCTTTTGGTGATCCGAGTACACATGTCTGGAGATGTGTTGATGAGTTACGTAGTATCTACATCATCGAAACTAAACTGTTGGTCGCACGTACTACGAAGGACGAACCAGCTTCAGTTTTTGATCTTTCATTCGAGCCATCTAGTAGAAAAGTTGTTAAGACCTTTGTTCATGTAGATCTAGATCATGGCTTAGTTGATAAGGAGATCGATCAGATCAAAGTAGAGTTCGACCTCTTTCTTGCGTCTACTTCAAAGACCATGGATCAGATTTCAGATGTTGGTTCTGTCCATCTTTTCAGCCATCTAGGCCACTCCTCACCGGTCGATATAGATCAGGGATCCTATGATTCGGATATGGATATCTTTGAGGATGACCATGATATCGACCTGAATCTTGTACATTCTATCGTTCCTAGGTCGCGCAAGAAGGCTACTCTTCAGCTTTCTTGAGCTTGTACAATTCGTTCATCTTATATACACTTTCGATTTTATTCTTTCCTTATTCCATTTGTCTTACACACTTAGGTTCATCTAGAATTTTGCTATACTTAGGATGTGCTTTATCTTAAGTATAGGAGGTGTAGACACCGTGTTGTTCATACGTCGTTCTGTTCGATTACCCCTATTGTTGCCTATACTTAGGTTGTGCTTTACCTTAAGTATGGGGGGGTGATCTCTCTCATTTCCCTTTTTGATCATTTTCAGTTTTTGTATAGTCTGCTCCCTCGCTTGTCCCTCACCTTTTGATTTTTGTCTCTGTACTTAGGGATATTTTACCCTAAGTATAGGGGGACAAGCTAAGCCATTGAGTGTGTACATTATCTTGACCTCGATCATCTTCGGGTTTTGAGTCTGTTATTCCTAGGATCACTTGATCCTAAGTATAGAGGAGATGATCGACTTCTATTCATTCATACGTTATTCTTTGAGTCATTGTAATTTAGGATTCTTTTCACTGATCTATATTTAGCTCGAGTTATGTCTTCCTTTGTGGCTTCTTTGGTTACTATGAGGACATAGTTCTTGCCAAGTATCGGGGGTGTCGTATATATATGATATCTATACTTTAGAATCTGCAACTTGTACTTTTAATAATAAGGATATCTAAAAGTACGGGTGTATATTTTGGGTTTCTAAAAGCTACAAGAAAACTGTAAAAATGTCTTATTAAAAATGGCTTAAAATTTATATATAAAATTTTGTAAAATTCTTTGATAAAATCTTAAAAAATTTAAAAATAAAATCTTTGTAAAATCTGTATAAAAGTCATATAATCTTCTATATAAAATGTGTATAAAATCCTTTGTAAAAAAACAAAAATTTGTGTAAAATTTGTATAAAATGAATTAATCCACTAACTCTTTCAAAAAGACCCCTAAAAATTGAAAAGTTTAAAATTCAATAAAAATTTGCAAATTTCTTTAAAAATCACTTAAAACACTTAATCCGAAAAATTCAGCTCATAAAAAATCTATTGCATTCATTAGCATTTTTCAGAACAAGTCTGATTCTTGAACTGAATGGATCTAAGTTCGAGAGATGAAGCTTGGTTTAGGCCTTAATCAGCTAAATTTTAAAGGGACTTTATTAGGAACTGGAATTGAGGACCTTCAAGTCTTTTAGACTTAATTCTTTGGGTTCCATGAGATCGTGTTCGGAATTCAACTTGAAAGTGCCTAAGTAGGACACCTGATGTCATCCGTTTAACTCTTCTCCATTTGAATCAATTTTGAACTCATGCACTCTGCACTAGCTCGACTTGCATGGGGTTGCGGAGGGCAATTCATTTCGATGGTACGTTTCCGTCCTTGTCTGGCGGTGATGATGTCTTAAGACGAGAGAGATTGGGGTTGAAATAAAGCTTTGGATGAGGGAAGGATCTGCTGGCACCATTTTTTCAAAGATCCCAAAAATATGAACGGAATGAAAAGATTCTATATCCTTCATGGCATAAAAGGCCTATGCAGTGCAACAATTATTTCTACCAAAGCAGCCAAATACACCAAATTCAAAAATGACCACAATGGTCCGAGCTTCAGAAAAGCCTGCATGTCTTCGTGGATACTTGGCTAAACTGACCAGGCTTCACAGGAGATGTGATTACACCGATCACACTACAGTTCTCTCCTCTTCTTCTATCTTCTCTCTTATTTGATTGTGGACACAACACGACCCGACCTCAGAAGGAAATACCTCCCTCCTCGAGGACTGAGTTGCTGGGTAAGGGCCCACTAGAAGTGTATAACTGGATGGGCAGTTTCTTTGCTTCTCTAGAGCGGGAAGAGCAAAAACTTCTCACACACAATACAAATTGCTTTCAAAGATGAAAAGATGAAAAGTTTGTGTGATGAATAGGTGGATCTGAGCTGGTTATTGGGGTGGATCTGGATAAGGATTTGTGGAACTTGAGGGTTGTCGAGGCTTAAATCCTAAGTCTAATAGAGTCCCGACACATTATTAATCCAAAGGACTGAATCCATGCTCCAGATTTTGGGTGAAGTGATATTTGGTTTAAAGAAACAATCATGTTCTAAGTTCTTTTATTTTCCTTTTTTTTTCTTTTTGCTTGCACTTATTTATAGAATATGTGTTTGCTAAAGGACTAGCAAATGTCAAGTATATGGGAATGATAAATCCGTGATTCATCGCCTTTATTCTTTCATTTTGGCTAAAATCCTTGAAAAAATACATGTAAATAATCACTAATTCCAACTAATTATTACTCTAACCACAATTATTAATATTATATAATTAACACTTACTTTATCCAAAAAAAGAATAAAAAAGAAAAAAGAAAAATAAAAAGAAAAGAAGGATGTATATGTAATATACATACTGATCCTAACCTCGAGACTAAGTCAATATTGACGTGGTCGACAAAAGAAATAAGTAGGGGGAGATAAGATCCTAATTTATAAAAATATTCAGAAAATCAAGATCGAAATATAATTTACCCATTTCACACAATGTAAATACTTCACCTAATTTATTTATCATCAAAACCATCTCAAACTAAAACATTCCTTTTATAAAAAGTTGTTCATAAAAATCTATATTATTTTATAAAAATATCAGAAAAATATTTCGATAAAAAATAATTAACTGCAATGAACCATAAAAGCTGCAAAAGCCGACTTCCAAGGTTCATAACTATTTATAGAAAACCCCAAATGGACCAAACTCACTTTTAAAATCCGTTTTGTACATAATACTATTTATTAAAAATATCAAAAAAATATTCGGATAAAACCAGTGAGTTTTGGCGTTTTGGACCCATTATCTATAAGTACTATATGTAGAATCTTCTCGGATTTTTAATTAAATAATCGTAAACCTGATTAACTTAATTTCTTTTCCGAAAATCTTTTAAAAATTATATAGAAAATAAAAAATATTAATAAGCTAAAATACTAATAAAATCCGAAGCCTCGAAGCCGCTACTTTTTTCCGGACCACATAACTCGGCCGTATGAACTCCGAATTAAGCAAACTCAATCCCAAAAATTATATTATGTAATTATCTACAAAATGACACTAGTTTCGCTAAAATCAGAGGTATTAGTATATTGTATACTAAACCGAACTTATATTATTATTTGATATATTAATACTTTAATCATTTATATTTATTTATTTATTTAAATTACTTTTTAAATTATTAAATTTAATAATTATTTATTAATTTAAGTTATTAATTATTATATTCTTAATCATCTAATTAATTACTTACATAATTTATTAACCATATTTAATTATTAATTATTCATTTAATTAAGAAACTAATACTTAATTAATACTAAATTATTTATGTAATTACTATTATTATTAATTATTTACTTTAATCAATTTATTTATTTTAATTTATTTTAAGTTTTTTTCTCTCTCTCCTCCCTCTTTTTTTCTCCCTCCTCCTTTCCTTTTCCCCTTCCTCTTCCTTCCGTTTTCCTTTTTCCCTAACTTCATTCGACACCGCCTTCTTCCTCCTCTTCTCCACCAACTGCCATCAACCACCTCAACGACCGGTCGTTGGCGGGCCGTTCATCCAACGCCTCCCAACCGCTCCGGTGACCAAATCATCGGCGGTGAGCGAACTCCGCCTCCTCTATAAAAAGACCCCCTTACCCCCTCCAGCATTAGAACTGCCATTTGCTCCTCCACCATTTTTGAGTCCTTCAAATCGGAGCTCTGGGTCAAGAGAGAAGTCAGTGATAGCGATCCCTCTTGTCCTTCAAGCGAGAGAGAGGAAGAGCGGCGAGATCGCATGCTGGTGAGAGCTGCTGCTCCGCCACGATAGAGCCTCCGCGAAGCATCGCCGTTGTGTCGAGGCAGTAATCGGGACACACCTCCATCCCAGGCGATTCATTTATCACCCGATATCATACGTCTCTAGGTTAGATTCTCCGTAGCTTTTCCTTCCTTCTCTTCTCATCCTCTCTCTTCTTCTTCTCTCAACCAATCTACTTCTCTTTCTCTGATCGCTTTCCCAAATATTTTGGTACACAATCGGATCCAAATCATCCAACCTTTGACTGATCTTCCATCGTCTGTAGTGCTCTCCATTCACCTCTCTTATTTTGGGATGAGGCTTCAACCTCGAGTTGTTGTTTCTTATGCTTGACAGGTATCTAGAGCACCATCTCCTGAAATTGTCAATCGAGAGTCCCACATCCATTCAACACCAACTGCAACGTATATCCTAGAGATCGAGTCTGTTGCGCAAAGATTCAACATGAAGCATTTGAGCATGAATCCTATGACGAGGACATGAACTTTCACACCTTCTTTGTCCGATTAACACTGTTTTGTTTCTAATTGCGAATCCGAGATGATAAGCTTCATGAGGCTTCAAACCATCGAGCTTCATCTCGCATCACTTGAGGCCTGAGATCAAATATGAGAATCAGATCCATCACCAACGCTTGGAGTTGATCGCATCCGGAGATCGAGTCACATTTTCATAATTTGAATTGTAGCATCGCATGAATCAGAAGCCCTAATGCCAGATTCGAGCATTACTGCCGCCTAATAATAAAAAGGGGGAAGAACATCCCCATTCTCCAGATCAAAACAGGAGCCGTTGATTAGAGAGATCGACCATCCTCATCCCCGCCACGCGTCAACACTAAAACAGACGACCGTCCACCGCTTTGCACCCTCACGTGCGCGACACGTGAGGGGGGATATTATCTATGAAAATTGTGATCGAACGCCTGACAGTTTAGCATATAACAAGCAGGTCCTTGACAGGCAGCTGCTCACGTGCTTGGCACGTGTACTGGGGATATTTGGGCATTTTGCATTCTGACCCTTGATACATTCTGTTATAACAACCAGGTCTAAGCAACTGAACTTTCACGTAAAAAAAGAAGAAAGAAAAAATATAGCAAACTTTAAAACCACATAAAAATATACAAACGCCTTTAAAAATTATATAAAAAATGCCTATAACATATCTTACCATATTTTATCTACAAACTCAAAAATAAAAAAATTTAAAAAACCAAAACCAATAAAAAATACAAAATTCATTAGAACTTATAAAAATCATAATTAAATAAATATCGCCTAAAAACGCACAACCTATCATTTTAAAGATAATTTGGCATGCCTTCCATTAAAAATAAAATAAAATTAATTTCGCATTGTTTACAAGTTTAAAAATATAAAATACTAGTCTATTTTCAAAATTTGTATTGTTTTCAACATTAGAAATACAACAAAATCCATAAACATATTAAAAACCCTTTAAAATTTATAAAGAGAAGAAAAACAAATTTAAATCATAAAAATAACAAAATTAAAATCAAATAAAAATTTCAAAACATTTTCTAAACCAATAATAAAAATCACAAAAATTACTTCAAAAATCACAAAAACAATATAAAATTTCTGAAAAATCAAATAAAAATTCAGAAAATTATTAAAAAATAAATTAAATATCAGGAAGCCTTTTACCTTAGTTTTTCTATATTTCAACCTAAGTTATCAATAGTTTGCCTCCCTGAGTTCGACACTCCCATAATTAACCGCTATACACTTAAGTTTAGGAGTATAAATAAAATTAAGAATATTAAACTAAAATTTTAATCTTTTATGACAAACTCACCTGGTCAATTCAATGACCACGGCATTTTCTCTGTTTCATTTGCAGGGATAAAGAAGTGATCGAGTGACGCTTTTTCAGATGGCATCGTTGTTGGGGAGGCAGCGCTAGGGTAGTCGTAGACCTAGGTTTAGGGTTTTTCTTTTCACCATTTACTTTCTAACCTCACGACTTTTTATTTCTGAGTTGTGCAACACAGGTTGAGCCGTATATCTGAGAATCGCAAAGCCAATTTTTTTTGTAATTTCTTGTAATAATAAAATTTTAGGGCACTTGCCCATTTCTTTGTTTTCATAGAAAGGGGCCTCATAAAGGCATCCTGACTTGTACTTCTTCTCGGGGTCTGTTTCACCAGGGTTGTACTCCTGGGGGAGCAGGGCACCCATCGCGGCTTTTTTGCTCGTGTTTTTTCTCGACGGTTTTTCCGCAGCTTTTTGAAATAGGTTCTTGTTAAGATCTCTTGATTTTCCCCTGTTCTACACATCGTAGATTAGATGTTTGCTTAGGATACGAAACCTAGGTGCTTGTATCTAAGGTCAAATCCAAAAAAATGTTAGATGAATTCTCTGAAAATATCCAAAAAAGTGATAACTGAAAATTAAAATATGGACCGTTAATTTCTATCAGATCCTAAAATAAACATAAGGACTCCACTTGTCTTAGGGAGAGCAACCCCCGAAATTACATTTCAGGTACATTCTCGAGACTTTGCGAGCGAGAGACGACCCATGAGGTAGAGCCAGAGTTTGGGCTTCTATCAAAATACTACTTAGTTCACGCATTTAATCACCTTATCTTCAATGGGTACTCTCGGGTAGCCGGAATTGGCCCGGGTGTACCTAGTAGAGTGGGAGGTTTAGAGGACATTGTGTAAGGCTCCGTCCTCAAGTAACACGGGTAGCCAGAAATGGTCTGTACTTACTCCCATACTGGCCAAGATTAGGTGATTTCTGGTGAGAACTCGGGACAGTACGCCGTAGAAGTTTCGAGCACCTATTTGATCTCGCTAATCCGTGAGAAGATTTGTCTGCCAAATAACCTTAATTTTGACAAGATAAATGATCGAACTCTTATGATCATCATCGGGTTGCATTTGTGAACTCGGGGTTTGCTTTGTGTTTGATTTTCATTGTGATTCCTTGATCTTTCAGATCCCAGATCTATCTCATTTTCTATCAGGAGTCATTATCTACATCATGATGATGGGTAGACGATCTCTTAGGTCAACTCTTGCGGCAACGCTTCCGAGCGCATCTACCTGATCATCTAGGAAGGCTCGAGACGTCTCGTGTCTCGAACCTGAGTTGAGTCCTCTAACCTTCTCTGAGTGTGACTCAGACCTTGTAGAATCTTCTCCTTTTGTTTCCTCGTATTCTCTGTCTCCTTCTATCCCCCTTTCTTCGATTCTCTGGAGTCAGCCTTCAGTTACAATGGAAGCTGAGCAAAATCATGAGACCCGTGAGCCAGTTTCAGATCAAATGAGAGATAAGGGTCCAAGACTTGCTAAGATAGGAGTGCGGATGGAGCATCTTGCATCTTCTTCAGGAGCTGAGTTAGTCTCTACATCGAAGTTGCCAACTTTCATGATTGATTCAGACTTCATGTCACTGCTACCAAAGTTCCATGGAAAACCGCACGAGGAACCATACGAGCATATTTATGAGTTTGAGGAGATCTGCGACACTCGATTCTATTCAGACTTTACACCTGAGGATGACATGAAGAATACTTTTCCCTTGACGCTCAAGGAGGGATCCGCGAGATGGTTCCAACATTTGGGAATGGAGAGAGCTAGTTGGGGTACTCTTCAAACAACTTTTCTTAAGAAATTTTACCTCATTAGCCGAGCCAACATTATGCCGTCAGTTATTAGAGAGTTTTCACATGATCCCCATGAGCCACTTTAAGACATGTGGCTCAGATTCCATATTCTTTTAAGGAGATTGCCAGATCACAAGATCTCCAGGGAAGAGCTAGCTCAGATATTCTATTAAGGGATGATAGCAGAACAACAAGCATTGATCGATGCCTCATATGGCAGTTCACATCGCAGTCTTGACGAGGATTCACTTTGGAATATCTTCAGAGAGATTTTTGATGTCAAGACGACACACGAAGAAGACCACATACGACTTAGATGTGATCCACCTCTCACTGATTTAGGGATCGCACGTCAGGTAGTTGATGTGGATACTGATGCAGAATTATAGATGATCATTGATATAGATACAGAGAGTTCTCATCCTCAGAGACCGACACCTATTCCATTGAGTTTTCAGCCGGAGTATGAGTCGATTCCGTACTTCCCACTTCAGGAGTCTTGGATACCTATTCCTTAGGTATTCCAAGATACCGAGTGAGAGCCGATACTATTTCAACTAACCTATCAGCCTATTCAGTTTCCATATCATGACCATTGCTATGAACAACAACCTCTGGAGCATTTCTATGCCTCAGACTCATTTGATCATTTTGAGAGTCTTCAGCAACCAGAGATGGATGTGGGACATTACTTCGAAAGTCTTGATATAGATGGTTCCACATTCGATCATTTCTCCCATTCGATTCATGAGTAGATGACCTATCGTAAAGAGAAAATGGACACCTTCAGAGATTATATTGCCAGCACTATCACAGAGCAGAAATCAGTTTCAGATTATCCTGCTTCACATGAGTCGTTGAAGGAGAATACAACCGGCAATGGCACAAATGTACATTCAGATTCTGATTCTCTTCATAGTGAAGGTGAAAAATCACAAAAAAATGAAAAAAGAGAAAAATCTAGAAAAATGAATATTGATAAGACTCCTGACTCTTCTGATGGATCTCAAGTTTCCATGCTTTAAGAAGCATGTCCCCATTTTAGAAAAAGATTTTCTTCTCCTTCTTATTCTCCAAGTGTACATAATGACACAGAGGATGTACATATACCCTTCCCAGATGCTCTGAATCTATTGAAGTGAGAAAAATCAATTTTTTTTAAAAAAAGATCCAAGATTTGAAATTTACAAAAGAGATGCTGGACTGAATTCAGATCAAGCTCACTCTTTCGGAGGCATTGATCCACATTCCTCTTCTTCAGAAATGTATGAAGCAACATACCACACCGAAAAGAAAGAAGAGGTGTAATCATTACTCTGAGAAACATGTGTTGACCACTACCACTTGTTGCGCCATACAGCACGCATCCCCCAAGAAGAAAAATAAAGATATGGGAGAACCATTTGTTAGCTGTCAGATTTCAGATCATGAGTTTGAGCACACATTGTTAGACAACGGTTCAACAATGAATATATTACCCTTCCATCTTCTCGAGACTCTTCATTTAGGGCCTATGACGCGAGCCAGAATGATTCTCTAGTTTCCTGACCGATCAATTAAGAGGCCGAAGGGTATTGATGAGTGAGCCAAGCGACTAAGGTTAAGTGATATCAAAGGTCATTGCAACCTCAATCACTCAGACCGATCTCAACAAGAAAAACAGACCACCAACTAAAGAAATCAAACAATCAAACAAGGCAAGTGATCTTGCAAATTTATTTTACCTGGTATAGCTACCTGGGTCGATCACAAGGAGCACGGATGACAAGTCTACGAAGTAGTCGGGAAACCAAAAAAAGGAAAGAAAATTGGTGGTTTTTAATTTTTCAAATTTTTTATGATTTTTTTAATGAGAAAGAGAATAATGAAGAACCAAAAAGTTATACTCAAACTATTATTTAAGGGTCCAAAAATACTTAAAATTCAAAACAAAAATGTTATTAGGTTTCTAAAATATTAAAGTGTTTTTGTGAATTTTCTTGGGTTTTTATAAATTTTAATTAATTTTTTAAAAATAAAAGAAAGTCGAAAACAGAAAGTAATGTACAATGGGATCTAAAGGCAAATTAAAATTAATTAAAATGCCTATAAAATCCTAGCAGTAATTTTGTGTGAAACTATAACATAAAATCTACCTATAGAAGAAGAAAACAATTTTTAAATTTATATGAATTTTTAATAAATTTTATAAGGTTTTTACACTTTTTCGATTTTTATGGGTTTTATAAATGGGAATAAAATAAAAATTGCATAACAATTAAAAAACATAAAAGAAGCAATCAGGAATTGTTTTAGAATTTTCAAAGTATTTAATATTTTTAATTGATTTTCTAAAGCAACCAGGAATAATTTTTAAGGTTTTTGAATTTTTAAAAATAATAACCGAAATCAAAACACAACCCAAAAATCATCAAAATTCCTACACAGTAGCAGGGGCTACGTGTCAAAATTTCAAGATTTTTGGAGCAATTTTGCCATTTATTTAATAAAAAACAAAACACAGAGCTCACAGAAACCAAAATGCAAATAAAATAAGTCATGGGACCAAACAATAACAAGCAAGAAAAGCTTAAGGTCCGATCTGTAATTTTTCCATCAAAATCCGCACATGTCGTAAAATAACATTCACAGGGGCATATTTGCAAATAAGAAAAGTAAATTTTCAATTCAAAACAGAAGATAAGTTCTGGGTAAATAATGAAATAACCCAGATAAACACGTGACGAAGCACGTGGGTCCACACAGTCAGGACTAAAGTACAAATATGAGAAACTAGAGGTACTGAAGTGCAAAATGGTCCAGTTGTATATTTTATTTTACAAACTAAAATAAACGCAGGGTAGAATGAGCAATATACCCATGGAGGCACATGAGCTACGCGTGGGGTGACATGTGTCGTCCGTTGATTGGGCGTGAACAAGCAGCTTTGGATGCGTCATGTGTCAGATCTGACGGTTGTCAGATAGTCGGCGACGTGGCTGGTACGGGACTGTTAGATCTAACATCTATCAGTCAGACACCTTCAGGTGATGGATGGTTGCGATGAAGTCTGGGAGATGAACACGATCCAATGACGGAGAGGGCCTCTAGAATAACTGAGCCTGGGCGAGCTTCATCAGAGCACCGGGAGTGATCCGTGGCTCTGATGAAGGATCTGAATGCGCCATTAGGATAGTAGGGCCCTTCCGCGTCGGATGGCCGGCTCTGATGGATTAGCTGACGGTCTGATGATCGTGGCGACGACTGCGACCTAGAAGCACTCCAACGAAGGTGGTAAAGGGTGATCTGGATGGTCTTCGTGCACGTCAAGGCCTGCACGAGAAAGCTCTGACTCGGAGCGATACTCCGATTGGAATTATTGGGCTTGAAAAACCAAGAAGCGATGGTGGATAGGGGGTTGGTCTCCAGCGAGGATGATAGAGGAGACTGATGTACTAATCTCGATGCAAGGATCGAAGATCTGATGCACTGGAGGCGTAATTGCCCGGAATACCTGAAGTCGATCAACAAAGGTAAAGCCCCAGCAGGTATGAAATCTCTTTTCATCATTGAAACCATTTTTCTCATTGGACGAGAAGGAAGTTGGGTTGTCGATTATGGTGCTTCTGTTCATGTATGCAATTTGTTGCATTTGTTTCAGGAAACTAGAAATCTGGAAGAAGGGGAGATAGTTATCCAGATGAGATCTAATGCAAGTGTTGCAGTAGTCGCCGTCGGGACCTATCAACTATCATTATCTAGTGCTAGAGTCCTAGTACTTAAAGATTGTCTTTATGTACCAAAGTCAGAAGGAATTTGATATATGCAACTAAATTAGTTAGAAGTGGATATTCATTCCTATTCTGTAATAAATTAGTCATAAATCGTTATGATATCCACTATTCCAGCAAAACCCTGGATGATGTCCAAAAGAACTACATTGTGACTGAGAAAGAACTGCTGGGGTTGGTATTTTCATTAGAGAAATTTTGGTCTTACATCTTAGGGTCCCACATCATAATCTACACAGACCACTCTGCTTTGAAATATCTCTTCACAAAGACAGATGCTAAGCCTAGACTCATTAGGTGGGTATTACTGCTCCAAGAATTTGATTTAGAAATTCGAGATAAAGCCGGAGCAAAGAAGGTCATGGCCGACCACCTTTTGAGACTCCCTCCATCAATCACAGATACAATCCCAATTTCTGATAACTTTCTAGATGAAAGTATCATGTCTGCCTCTCAACTCCCTTGGTACGCAGACATTGTCAATTACATCATCACTTCCACATTTCCTGATGACTGGCCAAGACATAAGAAAGACAAAACTAAAGCCCAAGCCCGATACTACCACTGGAAAGACCCCTTGCTCTTCAAAGAGGGTACTGATTTGATATGGAGACAATGTATCCCTGAATCTGAAGTCAATAATGTCCTATCTCAC
Source organism: Ottelia alismoides (assembly GCA_037367405.1). Classification (NCBI taxonomy): domain Eukaryota; kingdom Viridiplantae; phylum Streptophyta; class Magnoliopsida; order Alismatales; family Hydrocharitaceae; genus Ottelia; species Ottelia alismoides. The sequence continues at coordinate 333,000 of JAZKJV010010609.1, read as the reverse complement.
TGCCACACTTCTAGGTGTGGAGGACACAATTCAGGGAAGCGCACATCCGCTAAGGTCTTACAATGTGGTTTCTGTTGGCCTACACTCTTTAAGGATACCCATCATTTTGCTCAATCTTGTCCCGCCTATCAGACCAATGGAACAATAAACCGACACAACATGATGCCTCTCCAACCCGTACATATAGTCGAAATCTTTGATACTTGGGGAATAGACTTCATGGGACCTTTTACTATCTCACAAGGCTATCAACACATCCTACCCACTGTTGACTATGTGTCCCATTGGGTTGAAGTCATTCCCACTCACGCTGCTGATAGCGCCATGATAGACAGTAGCTGAGCGACTAAGGCAAAGGTATCTAGATGGTCGTTGTGACCTCGATCACTTAGCTATGTCAATCAAGAAAAATCAGACCACTAATAATAGACAAAATCGATCAAAAACGCGAAAGCGGTCCTGCTATTAGATTAACCTGGTATAGCGACCAGGGTCGAACTCAAGGAGCACGGGTTGGCCTCTCGGCCTACGAAGTAGTCAGAAAGAGAAATAAAAAAAAGAAGAAAATATTTTTAGTGGTTTTTTAATTATTTTATATTTTTTTGGATTTTTTAATGTATTAAGAAAATAAGAAAAGTAAACAAACACACACTTCAACAAATTATTAAATGCACTAAAAATCAATCAAAAATTCTAACAAAATATTTTTTTGTGTTTTTGGTGAATTTCTGAGAATTTTCTGATGTTTATTTAATTTTCTAAAAATCAAACAGTAGCTGAAATCAAAGGTACTATCCAGCCGAGATAAAAAGGCCTAGATAAAATATCTAAAGCCCCCAAATTAGCTGGGAGGTAATTTTCCTGTAAAGAGAATAAAACAAGGAAAATTTAGGCACCTATTTTATTATTTTTGGATTTTTGGTTTAATTATTAGAATTTTTATACGTTTTTTAGGTATTTTTCAATTTTTAGTGGTTTTTAGTAATGGAAAATAGCCAAAATTGGCTAGAAAATCAAACACAACAAAGGGGATAGTACACAATTTTTTTGTAATTTTTAGACACTATTTAATATTTTTTTGTGATTTTTAAAGTTAGACAGTGAAGAAAATAGAGGTTTTTGAATTTTATAAAATATCAAATGAAAACAAAAATGTCCTCAAAAATCCTCGGAAATTTTACGCCATGGCAGGAGCCATGTGTCCAATTTTCGTTGGATTTGGAGGTAATTTGCTATTTTATTCAAAAATAAAGAGAGGGCACAGTGCACAGGGACCAAAGTGCAAATACCCGAGAGTCTGGGGGGTCTGGTGCAATTAACCCAGCAAAACACGCGCCACGCGCATGCCTGGGGCACTCAGGGACCCAAATGTAATGAAAATAAGTTCCAAGGACTTATTGGTAACAGGTACCAAAAGTCCAGGGATCTATTCGCAAAATACCCAAAATATCACGCACATGTTGAAATATCTCACGCACAGGGGTATAGATGCAAATAAACTAAAAGTTTCATTCAACTGCTAACAACCAGAACTACAGGGACATGTCTTGCAAATAAACAAGAGAAACACGTGACGACGCACGTGTCATACAACGCACAGGGGCATAAATGCAAGGAAAATAAAGTGCAGGGTCCACCGTGTAAATTTCACAAAAAGTAAACAACTGTGCTACGTATTTACAGGACTAAAGATTAATTGCATAAAAGAGAGGGGCCTAAGTGTAAATACCCCTTATTAAATGTCGAAGGCCGGATGTGCGCCACGTAGCTGATCCAACGGGTGAGGACGGTGGCGCCGCAACCCTGAGAACGCTCGGCCTGACCGAACGGGCGAGGGCGCTCCACGTGGAGATCGGACGGTCCTGGTGCTCTGGAGCTTATACCCTCGAGTATCCAACGGTTGTGATCGATCCTCCAAGAATCTGACGGTGGCTGCAGCTCCACGAACAGACGGTCGCGATGTAATCTGGAGCAGGAGGGCTGATCGAACGGTGTCTGGAGGTCGTGGAAGAACTGATGGCCGGCGACCTTTGTCGGCCTGCTGTGCGCGCTCCCGTCCTCCGCGCAGGCCTCTGAAGATCGGAGAAGAAGCTCTGTGGGCTCCCGCGTCGACTAGTGGCCTCTGATGGCTCGACGGAGCTCCGAGGAGCCCAGGCAAGGTCGGCGGAGACCAAGCTGCTGGTCCAAACGGTCCAAGTCCTCAGATGGACTCGGAGGACCCTGCAAAACACTCCAGCAGACTTGCGGGTCGAGGGCAAAGTGCCTTGACCCAGTTAAGCAGGGTGACGGTGAGCTGTGGGTCGAAATGGCGAGCTCCGGCGAAGGGGGTAGACGGAGGAGCTCGGCTCCCAGCTCCTGTGCGAGCTGGGTTGGATGGAGGGGTGAAGAAGGTGCGTCGGAAGGGGGCGAAGGTGTCTGTGGGGTCCGATGATCGAATCTATCTACTGGATGGTCGGAATCGATGGAATGCGGCGGAACGACGATTTGGGCGTAATCGAAATCTAAAGGAAAAGGCGGAGCGAAATGGATACCTGGGTGGACGAAGAGACTGGGGAGGAGCTGGGAAAGCTCCTGGTCGTTGCCTCGAGGAGCGTCTCCCTCCGAGGCTCGGTACTCCTGCTGGTGGCGGAGCAGCGGCGGCGTAGCTCGTCGGATCGATGGTCTCTCCTCCTCTCCTCGCTTCGACAGCACCGGGCACGAGCTGTCACTCTCGCGCACTCACTGGAGCTCACAGGTGAAGGATTCGAATGGCCAAAGATAGGGAAATAGGGTGGCGGAGCTTGGCTTTATATGTGGGGGTGATCCGGAAAGAATCGCGCGGGTAGGGAAATCAGGAGCGCGGATCTCGATGCGGTGGCTTCGGCGAGGGTCTCGGGTGTATCGCGAAGAAGTCGGACCCGGGGTTTGGTGAAATGGGTGTCGGATCAAGCGGGTAGGAAAGGGAGAAATTGGGTCCGTCACCCAGATCTGCGTGGAAGAGGGTCCGCGGGGGAAGTTGACCGGGGTCAACAAACCCCCGTGGACCAATCAGGAGCCGCCAAGCACAAAATTCTTATTTATTTATTTTAGGCTAGAAAATGATCGAATTAATAAAAACTTAAACCATGAAATATTTTTATTTTATTTTTTTTCTATTTTTTTGTGATTTTTAATTAATTTTTAGAAATAAAAATAAGGTATAGACATAGTATGTAATATATAGGTATATGTACACTATATAGGGTTTTTAATTTTTGATTTTTTAATTATTATTTTTGTGCAATTTTATCCCTATTTTACATTTTATTTATTTTCATTATAAAATAGTGAATAAAAAGGTATTTTTATTTTATTTTTATTATTTATATACATAGGTAAAATAAATACATATATACACTTATATACATGGTATATGTACAATATATTTTTGTGTTTTTTTAATTTTTGCTATTTTTATTTGATTTTTGTTTTGATTGTTTTTATTTTATTTATTTGCATTTTATAACATAGAATATTTACAAAAATTTTGGGAATTACTTTTATTTATTTACAAATAAAATAAATAAAGAAGAGTGGTTCATATACATGATGAAAGGGGTGTTTTTGTTCTTTTTGATTTTTATCTTTTTCTTTTGTTTTTATACTTATAAATATGTACAAGTTTTTACAAGCATATTTTAGAAATTTTTGTGAGGAAAATTTTTATTTATTTATAAATATTTACACACATGAGCCCCTATCTCCCTCTACTTTGGCTTTTATGCGGTCAGGCCCATGCTGAGCCCTCCCTTGGGTTAGGTTGCTCAATATTTATTCTAAATATTTCCCTCTTTTTCTTTTTAATCTTTATTCTTTTATTTTTGCACAAAAACATGCTAATTATAGGTTTTTACACAATGCATGCTTTTGGTAATTATTTCTATTTACATATATCTACATGCATTTGCAAAGGTTTTTGTAGCTAAACTATAAGAATAAAGAGTGATGAATGAGTATTCATCACTCCCCTATACTTAACTTTGCTAGTCCCTTAGCAAACACTTATTTGAAAAAGAAGTGAAAAAGAAAGAAAGAAAAAGAAAAAGAGGATGTATATGGATCAAGGTTGATTATTAAACTTGCCTTTATTAAATTGGGATATGGAGCTCGATCAGATCTTTGGATTATTAATGTGTCGGAACCTTATTTAGACTTAAGCTTGAAACTCAACAGTCTCTAAGTTCCACTAATCTATAATCAAGACTCCTCAATGCTTCAGATCAGAACAAGTCATCAATCACAAACCCTGAAGACCATGAATCTTTTCTTGTCATGTGAATGTGAGGTCTAAGCTCTCCACCTCAGAAATGGCAACTTGACAACCCTCCCCAACAAGGTAACTCTATGACCTCAATCTGGCCACTCTTTCCTTGAGGAGCGGGGTATTCCCTTCTAAGTTCAAGTTCAACCGGCTCAAGAAGAGGAGGAAGAAGAGAATGGGTCAAGGCCAGTGTAGCCAAGCACCCTTGGGAGCTTGACCAGTGTAGCCAAGTCTCCCTGCTGCAAGCTACATCTGGTGGATCATGAAACTCAAGCTTTGCTTATTGCACTTTATATACATACTCCGGTGGGATTATCATTTTCTATCAGACCCACCACTTTTTTGGAGTTTTTTTTTTCGAGTGCATCTGTAAAACATATACATGTGCAGCATATATACAAGGAGTTTTTCCTCTTGAGCCAGTAGACTATCCCTCTTTTGAAGCTTTATTGCAACCCACAACTCCCATCGTTAGACCTCATGGCAACCAGACCAAGTTGAGACGCACTTCCTTCACTACAAGAAGAAGAGAGGTTCCGCCTAGAAGTACTACCCTCATATACTACCCCAAGTCAAGCAAGACTGCCTCCTCACCACCTCATCCGTAGAGAGCTCGGTGCATAGTGCTGGTGTCCAAGTAAAGCCATTGTCTATATGAGTCATGTGTTGTTGTTAAGTGTTCTACTTAGGCTCATTGAGATGACATGTGATCATAGCCTAGTGGACTCAAAGAATTAAGTCACCATGGACCTGAAAAGCCTTAAACCTAAGCCCTATAAGGTTCCTCTTAGAAGTTAGGTGGATTAAGATCTTAATCAAGCTCCATTTCTCAATTTGATTCCAGGCTAGTTTAAATGTCAACTATCATCCAGAAAAACTATATACATATGTACAAAAGATGCTTATTTTCACAAATTTTACAAACATGCAAAATTTTTGAAAAATGTTTTGAAATCATGGATGAATGATGCATGAAGTGCAAGTTTTGCAAAAAGATATTTACACACATTTACACAAGATTTTTGCAAACTTTTGATTTTCAAAACATTTTGGAAAAATTTTGTACTATATACATAATTTTGATACACAAATATTTACACAAACTTTACACAAAAGATTTTTGAAATCATTTTTACAAAAATAATTTGTACACTAGCTATTTATGTGCAAATAAAAGAATGTTACGTACATGAAAATTTTTTTAATTTTTGTGATTTTTAGCCATTTTATTTATTAACACACTCACACAAAGTACGAGTTATGGCTAAAGTATATATGAAATATATACACACCCCCCTATACTTAGCTCGAACGATGTCCTCAGAGTCAAGAGCGATGAAGAAGACATAACTCGTGCTAGGTATAGGGAAGTGAAAAGAAAGGCTATATACAAAGAAGAAGAATGAAAATAGAGAAGTCAAAAGAAGCTCGGGTCTTCCCCCTATACTTAGGATCAAATAATCCTAAGTATAGCAGGCTGTACACTAAGGGAAAACCGAGTGGAAAATGTACAGGGTCTACCCCCCCATACTTAGGGTGAAATATCCCTAAGTATAGGCAGCAAAACAGGGGTAGGCAGAAACAAAAGAAATACCAAAAGGTCTCACATCCCCCCTATACTTAGGGTAAAGTGCACCCTAAGTATAGCATAATCACAAGATGAAGAAAGGGATGTGTGACTAAGGAATGGAGTGATATGGACATCTGGATCTATACAAGGCGGAAGATCAGTGAAACTCATGCGTGAGATGCATTAGATGTGAGTCAAAGACCACATCTCACGCAAAATGAATCGGGGCAAGATCAGCGACCCGCGGCTCATGATCTAGAAATGGCTTGAGCCGCTGGCCGTTCACTCGAAAGGTACTCTCAGAAGACAACTCAGATATATCAATGCTACCGTTGTCGTGTACCTTTCTGACCAAGTAGGGTCCCTTCCATTTGCTCTGTAGGTTCCCTGGAAATAAACGTAGCCTCGCATCAAACAGCCATACTCTCTGTCCAATCTCACAATGCTTGTGGCTGATGTGAGAATCATGCCACTCCTTCACTCTCTCCTTATACTGTAGGCTGTTTGAGAAAGCTGTATCTCTCAACTCCTCCAAGGCTGCTAACTCTGCCCTCCTCTGGTCTCCCATACCATCTGGATCCATAAGAATATCTGTAATTGCCCAAAGTGACTTGTGCCTCAGCTCAACAGGTAAATGGCACGACTTGCCATATACGAGGCGAAAGGGAGATGTGCCCAATGGTGTCTTGAAAGACGTCCTATATGCCCACAAGACCGAGTCCAAAAGCTGTGACCAATCCTTTCGGTCAGGGCGGACGACTTTCTGCAATATCGTCTTGATCTCCTATTCGACACCTCAGCTAGACCATTCGTCTGTGGATGGTAAGGTGTGGCAACACGATGGTCTATACCGAACTCGCTAGCAAGGGCCTTCACCTGGTCGTTGATGAAATGAGACCCCCCATCAGAAATCAGAACTCGTGGAACCCCGAACCGTGTAATGATGTGCTTCCTCAAAAATCTGCAAACTGTCCTCGCATCAGCGGCTCGGGCGGGGATAGCCTCAACCCAACGACTAACATAATCCACGGCCAACAGAATGTACTCAAATTCGTGACTTTTAGGGAATGGACCCATGAAATCGATGCCCCATGCGTCAAAAACCTCACAGAAGTGAATGGGGCATCATATCACGCTGTCCACAAGTGCCCATCCTCTGACAGTCAGTACACCTCTTCACGAACTTATCAGAGTCCTTGAAGAGGGTAGGCCACCACAAGCCGGATTGGAGCACTTTCTGTGCCGTTCTCCTCCCAGAATGATGTCCTCCTGCCTCAAGCTTGTGGCAGTAAGTGAGGACGCTATGGTGTTCCTCCTGAGGAATACACCGACGCCAGACGCTATCCCCTCCTTCGTGGTAAAGGATGGGATCCTCCCAATGGTAGGACTTGGCCTTCGCAAGGAAGGTCTCAAGCCTCTGCCTGGGCCAATCTTGTGGGACTTTCCCAGCAACGAGAAAGTTCACAATATCGGCATACCACGGGAGTGAGGCGATAGCAAGGATCGCCTCATCTGGGAAGGTATCTCGAATGGGATCAATCTGCTCAGACTCCTCAGGCTGCTCTAAACGGGAGAGATGATCCGCCACCACATTCTTGACTCCAGGCTCGTCCTTGATCTCAATGTCAAAATCCTGGAGTAGAAGGATCCATCTAGTCAGTCTGGCCTTGGCATCCTTCTTTGCCATGAGGTACCTGATGGCGGTGTGATCTGTGTACAAAGTCACTCTAGATCCAATGATATACGATCGAAACTTATCTAGGGCGAACACTACGGCTAGCATCTCCTTCTCTGTGACCGTGTAATTCCACTAGGCGGAATCCAATGTGCGGCTAGCGTAGTGAATGGCAAATGGTACTCCATCCCTCCTCTGTCCCAGCGCTGCCCCCACGGCAAAATCGGAGGCATCCGTCATGATCTCGAATGGGAGAGACCAATCAGGCGGCTGGAGGATAGGATCCTCAATAACACACTGCTGGAGAGTCGCAAAGGACGAAAGACACTTGTTATCGACAAGGAACTCGGTGTCTTTCGTCAAGAGGTCAGTAAACGGCCTGGCAATCCTGCTGAAATCCTGAATAAATATCCTATAAAATCCAACGTGCCCCAGGAATGACCGTAGCTGCCTCAAATTGGACGGCGGTGCGAGTTTTCTAATGACATCAACCTTGGCCGGATCAACCTCCATGCCCCTGTTGGAGATGATGTGGCCAAGCACCGTCCCTTGAGTCACCATGAAGTGACTCTTCTCCCAAGATAGAACCATCGCTGGAGTACTCGGTCTAGGCAGTCAAGACAGGAGTCGAATCCGTCGTCGTAGACCGAGAAATCGTCCATGAAGACCTCCAAACACTCCCCTACCATGTCCGAAAAGATCGACAGCATGCACCTCTGATAAGTCGCAGGGGCATTGCATAGCCCAAATGGCATGCGTCGAAAGGCATATGTACCGAAGGGACAGGTAAAGGTGGTCTTCTCCTGATCCTCAGGAGCGATGGCCACATGGTTGTAGCCCGAGTACCCATCCAGGAAGCAATAATGGCTCTTCCCTGCCAGTCTCTCAATGATCTTGTCAATAAAAGGCAGGGGGAAATGGTCCTTCTTGGTGGCCTGGTTGAGTCTCCTGTAGTCAACACAGACCCTCCAAGAGGTGGGTACTCGTGTAGCAATCTCCTCTCCCGACTCACTGATCACAGTCGTGATGCCCGTCTTCTTGGGCACCACATGCAAGGGGCTGACCCACTTGGAGTCGGAAATGGGATAAATAAAATCTGCACTCCACCATTTTGATATTTCCTTCATCACGACCTCTCTCGGGTTGGGGTTCAGTCGCCGCTGGAACTCACGCGATGGCTTCGCCCCCTCCTCGAGATAGATATGGTGGGATCACACTGATGGACTAATCCCATGGAGATCTGCTACGCTCCATCCTATTGCCTTGCGGTTCTTTTCAAGAACCCCCATCAAACGGGATTCCTGCTCTCCAGTCAGATCGGCGGAGATGATGACTAGGTACATCTCAGGCTCGCCCGTAAGGAATCGATACTTCAGCGAAGTAGGGAGCGGCTTCAGCTCTGGACAGCTGAGTGCTGGCAAATCTGGCTGCGAGAGAAAGTGTGTCAATGCTGCTAAGTCTGCCAAATCTTCCTGGGAGAAAGAAAGGGAACTCTTGCAAACTGGATCTGGAGGAGGCTGCTCAACTGTGATGTCTCTGATCTGCTCTGCATCTACCTCCTCCTCATCTGTAGGCTCAGGTGGACTCAGGTCTGGCATCTGATCATCGCAATCTACCCAATCAGACTCTTAATCCGAGGGATCTGTATCAAACAAGGTGGCATCAGTACCACCGTCACTGCAAATCGTGTCGCGGTTAAGAACCGGCTCTGCTGCCTCAGTAGTATCCTGAACCAGGGCTGTGCTCTCCAGACTCTCCTCTGCTATCATCTCGGCATCAGCTGTATCTGAAAATGAGAGGATGGCCTGTGCTGCAGGGTCTGCCCATGCTGCCTCGTCGTCTGTGATCACAAAATCACAGTCCTGGTGGATGTCTATCCCGACGTCTGTCAGCTGCTCTGAATCTGTGCTGGCCTCTGAGCATGCTCTCTCTGGCTCTGTAGTCCTCGACCGTCTCTATTTGTACACTTTCGCCCTCGACGTGAAAGTATACCTTCCCGCTATCATGATCAGTCACTGCCTTGGTTGTGGCCAAGAATGGACGACCGAGGATGATGAGGGTATCGGCCACTGAATCAGGGATCTCCGTGTCCAACACTACGAAGTCCACGGGGAATTTCAGGCCCTGAATCGTGACGATAACGTCTCGCAACAACCCCATCAGCCTCTTGACAGATCGATCAGCAAACTAAAGGACTGTCCTGCTCTGTCTAAGAGTGCCCAACTCGAAGCGGTCGAGAAGGGCTGCGGGAAGGAGGTTGATAGACGATCCGCTATCCAATAGAGTCCGGTCGAACCTCTGCTCACTAAACTGGCATCTGACATACGGGGCCCCTGAATCTGGCCTCTTGGCCGGCAGACGGTTCTGGATCGCGAAACACGTGGCTTTCATCAGCACATGAATCTCTGAAGTGTGGTTCCTCCTCTTCCTCCTGACTGTGGTCCTATCTCTCAAAGATCGCTGGAGAAGGGGGATGTGCTGCAAAGCCTCCTGAAGGGTCAGCTGTATGTGAAATCTATCGATCATGCTCTGGCTGAACTCCTCCTGCTCTCTCTTTTTTGGGTCTTTTTCTTTTTTCTTCACCTTCCCCATCTGAAGGGGTCTAGGGAAGGGGATCACAGGGTCCTTCTCAGATGAAGGACTAGGAAAAGGCCTAGACAGCTCGATGCTCGGATCCACACATACATCAATCACCACAGTGGGACCAGAAGAAACTAAACCTTTTCCTTTATTCAAAATAGTGTTATAAGATACATCAACCGAAGGAAAAACAACATCTCTATCAAAACGAACACCGGTGGCCTCAGTACCACCACGGGTTGGCTCTGCTGCTGGACGTCTCGCGGCCTCAGTACCGCGGGCTGGCTCGGCTCCTCTGGTGGCATCAGCACCACCTCCTCGAACTGGTGAAGCGGCGGCCTCAGTACCGCCGGTGGAATCAACATCCTTGGTGGCATCAGTACCACCATCATCATCGTGTGCGGCCTCAGTACCGCTCTCCTCCTCCTCATCTGGCGCCCTGGGTGGGTCCTCGAGTCGTCGCTCAGATGAGGCGCCGCCTGCTGGTGCTCTACCGCTCCTAAGTGTAACAAAATCAGCATCAAATAGATCCGAAGACATATCATCAAATGGATCACTAGGAGTGGCGTGCTCAGTGGAAACTACCTGCTCAGATTTTCTCTTCAGGTTGTTCGGATTCGGCTCTATCTGTGCAGGAATGGCGGCCTTCCCTCTTACAAGATCCCGCATCTCCTGGCGGAACTCGTCCATCTCCCGTCTGAAGGTAGCCTGCTGGTCCGTGAGGAGGCGGGCTATGTCATCCAAGGCGGGGCTCTCATGGGAACCCGACGGGTAGCCTCTCTGGTGCTGAGGCTGCTGGAACTGGTGCTGCTGGTAAGAGGGGTAGGAGGAAGGATGCTGCTGCTGGTGTGGTGGGTGAGCCTGCTGCTCACGTCTCCAAGACTGTCCCTGCTGCTGATAGGGACGAGGAACGAAGGACGACTGCTGGTGTGACTGATAGGATGGGGGCTGCTGTTGTGGCTGGTGATCTCTCTGCTGGCCATACTGCCCTCCCTGACCGGATGACTGCTGCTGGGGCTGGGTACCTCCACTCCCCCACCTGAATCCGGGATGGTCTCGTCGGATCCCAGGCTGGGGGCGGTCATACCAAATCCCGTTGACATCCATCAACGGCTCTGCATCGTATGGGGCTGGCGGGAGTACTGCCAGAGGTTGATCCGGCTGGTATACCACCATTTGCATGTCTGGAGATGGTGGGGACTGGTAAGAGGGCTGCTGCTACTGGTACGGCTCCGCCTGTACAAGGTAAACCTGTCTAGGCTGCTGAAAGGAGCTGGAGCGCTGGGACGAGCTGCTGCTGCCGCTGGTGTCGCCTCGCAACTGAAGACGGGGCTGGGAAGCCGTCTGTGCCTCCTGGAGACACTTGAGCTGGGTCTTCATGTCGCTTAGAGTCTGTGCCATCTGCTCCATCTGTGTGATTCCCTGGCACTGCTTCTTCTCGATCAGCTCCATCCGGTCCAACTTCTCGCTGATGATGCCCATATCTGCAGCGGACGACTCTGCATGTGCTGCTGCAACTGCGGATGAACTGGATGGACCGGCATCGACCCGTGCTATCCTCTGGTACTGCACGGGTCTTGGCTGCTGCTGGGGTCTCCCCTGAGTGTACAACCGGGTCTGGGACATCACCATATAATTCTCGGCCATCTCCTCGTAGATGGCCCAGACCTGGTCGTGGTCCTTGATGAAGTAGGACCCGCCGCAAGAAGCATTCACCAGGCCCTGGAGCTCTGGTGTCAACCCGCTGAAGAAGCTCTGCACAAGGTTCGACTTCGAAATGTCGAGGTGCGGGCATCGATCTGTGAGCTCACAGAACCTCTCCCATGCCTCGTGGAATTGCTCGTTGGGGAGCATGGAGAAGTTGCTGATCAGGGCCCTCGCTGCATTCGTCCGCCTGAGTGGATAGTACTTGTTCAAGTACTCGGTGCGGAGCTGCTCCCAGGTGTAAACAAACTTCCCAAGATGCTTCAGCCAAGTGGCTGCTCTGTCTGCTAGAGAGAAGGGGAAGGCGATCATCCTGATCGTGTCCTGGTCCACCTGACGGTCGTGGACAGTGCTGCATATCATCAAGAACTCCTGGAGGTGGAGATGGGGCTCCTCTGTCGCGAGTCCATGGAAGCGGGGGAGTAGCTGCAAAGTGTTCGGGGGGAACTTGAAGTCCCCCACGATCGCTGGAAGTACTACCCAGTGGTGCGTCAGCGTCGATCCGGGGTTGTGTAGCTCCCGCATCGGTCTCGGTGGTCCTCCGGCCACGGCTGCGGCGGCTGCCGCTGCTGCTGCGGCTGCTGCATCCGCATCATCTGGGATCCTCGGTCCCTCTCTCCTCTGCTCTCGCTCTGCTCTCATCTGCTCCATCTCTCTCCTCAAGTCGATCATGAATGCTCCCTGATCCCTCAGCTACTGCTGGACGGTCTCTAGCGAGGCGATCAGGGTGGAGTTGATCGCTCCCTGATCCAATACGAAGTGCTCAGGCTGACGGGAGCGATCCTCAGAACTGCCGGCCATAATGTTTGCAAAATCAAATGAGCCCAACTCAGGTGCTGTCAAATCTACTAATCTCTCCTCGGGCTCATGTCGCTCAGGTCCGAAAGAAAGGGGGTCGAGGGGGAACAGGGCGGAGTCGTACATAGGCTCGGAGAGCTGGTCTCGGCTCTCGCGGGCCAACCTAGATGATCGGGTAGATGTGCCCGAGAGCGGTGCGGCCAGAGGCTGCCTAAGAGAGCGTCTACCCATCATCTTGATCTGGCGAGTAGTGCGGATGAGATCTGGAGAAACTATAATCAAAATGCAAACCCCCGGTTCACCAACACAACGCGGGCTGAAGACCGTGAAAGCTCGGTCAAATTATTTTGTCAATTTTTATTAGGTGAACACACAAGATATCAGAGCGCTTACGTGACCTGCTAGGATACCCGATGCTACCCCAACCGACTAGCCCGCACGGAAGAATCGGTAATTAGTCGGGAATAACACCGGAGGGCTCTACCTAGGGTGCGGGTCACTCTCTCGCGCATCCAAACCAAACAATGAGGGGGTTGCTCTCCCCAAGACAAATTTTCATGGTGAGTGTCTTTTAGGGTCAATAGTTTTATCCAGTCCCAATTTTATGATTTTTCTTTTTAATATTTTTCAAATAAAAACAAAGGCCTAACGAATTTTTCAGTTCTCCTGGTTATTTAATCCAAAACAGGGGGGAGAAGACGAAAAAGCCGATGCGCGATGAAATCAATGATGCATGCTGAGATAGAAATGCGTACCTTGCCTCCAGCACTCTACATGCAAGTGATCCGTGCAGAATTTAAAGACAGGAAATAAACTACCTAAATGATGCAGCGGGAAAAACCGAGTCCTAGATCAGCAATTCTACTCGCAGAACCGTCTAATCGGTCACCGACCTCCGAGCCAAAGGGTCCGGTCTTGGCCCACCCCTCCTCTGCCCGACAAATCGGGGGTAGGAGAAAGCGCTTTACAGGGTGAGCTGCGGCACGCAGGCTACGAAGGAGATGAGTTGATTATTTTTATTAATTGATTATTAATAGGTCCAATTAAGCGTACTATAGGAGCAAGCAGATAATTAGGTGTGGGGACCCTACTAATTACGGCACAAGCAAGAGAAAATCCTAAGGCTAGGGGCTCGATGAAAAACCGCGCAAACACCGAAAAAGGCAGTAAAAAGAAAAGAAAACAAAGCTGCGTAAAAAAAACCACGAAAAAAACTCCTAAGGGTCCCCCGAGCACACTGGTGCTCGGCGAAAAAGACCCGCTAAGTCCAACCACAGTCCAAAGTGTCCAGTCTGAGTACCTGTATTATTACAATAATAATCAAAATAAAACCTAATCTAAAACCTCACCCACTCAACTCTCTCTCTCTCTCACTCTCTCCTGCGGCTCCGTAAAGAAGAGAGCCGCCTCCAAGTCCTGCGGTTGCGTCGGCTCCTCGAAAGTCGCCTCCGCGGTCCTCGGGCCCTCGCAAGAAAGAGAGACAAGTGGTCAGACTGAAATAATCAAATAATGATAAGAGAAAAATAAATGAAAATAAAAATAAGGGTATACATGCAAAAATGCAAAATAAAATAAACACTCAAAATAAAACAACAATCAAATAAAAGAAAAGGAAAATAAAAGAAAATAAAACAAAAATAAAATATAGACAAAATCCACGAAAAAGCCGCGAGCTCTGAAAGAGCCGCGAAAACAAAAAATAAAGCCAAAACAAAAACTACTAAGCCGTGCTCCCCGGCAACGGCGCCATTCTGATAGATAGTAGCTGAGTGACTAAGCAAAGGTATCTAGATGGTCGTTGTGACCTCGATCACTTAGCTATGTCAATCAAGAAAAATCAGACCACTAATAATAGACAAAATCGATCAAAAACGCGAAAGCGGTCCTGCTATTAGATTAACCTTGTATAGCGACCAGGGTCGAACTCAAGGAGCACGGGTTGGCCTCTCGGCCTACGAAGTAGTCAGAAAGAGAAATAAAATAAAAGAAGAAAATATTTTTAGTGGTTTTTTAATTATTTTATATTTTTTTGGATTTTTTAATGTATTAAGAAAATAAGAAAAGTAAACAAACACACACTTCAACAAATTATTAAATGCACTAAAAATCAATCAAAAATTCTAACAAAATATTTTTTTGTGTTTTATAATTTTTAGTGTTTTTGGTGAATTTCTGAGAATTTTCTGATGTTTATTTAATTTTCTAAAAATCAAACAGTAGCTGAAATCAAAGGTACTATCCAGCCGAGCTAAAAAGGCCTAGATAAAATATCTAAAGCCCCCAAATTAGCTGGGATGTAATTTTCCTGTAAAGAGAATAAAACAAGGAAAATTTAGGCACCTATTTTTCTATTTTTGGATTTTTGGTTTAATTATTAGAATTTTCATAAGTTTTTAGGTACTTTTCAATTTTTAGTGGTTTTCAGTAATGGAAAATAGCCAAAATTGGCTAGAAAATCAAACACAACAAAGGGGACAGTGCACAATTTTTTTGTAATTTTTAGACACTATTCAATATTTTTTTGTGATTTTTAAAGTTAGACAGTGAAGAAAATAGAGGTTTTTAAATTTTATAAAATATCAAATGAAAACAAAAATGTACTAAAAAATCCTCGAAAATTTTACACCATGGCAGGAGCCATGTGTCCAATTTTCGTTGGATTTGGAGGTAATTTGCTATTTTATTCAAAAATAAAGAGAGGGCACAGTGCACAGGGACCAAAGTGCAAATACCCGAGAGTCTGGGGGGTCTGGTGCAATTAACCCAGCAAAACACGCGCCACGTGCGTGTCTGGGGCACTCAGGAACCCAAATGTAATGAAAATAAGTTCCAAGGACTTATTGGTAACAGGTACCAAAAGTCCAGGGCCCTATTCGCAAAATACCCAAAATATCACGCACATGTTGAAATATCTCACGCACAGGGGTATAAATGCAAATAAACTAAAAGTTTCATTCAACTGCTAACAACCAGAACTACAGGGGCATGTCTTGCAAATAAACCAGAGAAACACGTGACGACGCACGTGTCATACAACGCACAGGGTCATAAATGCAAGGAAAATAAAGTGCAGGGTCCACAGTGTAAATTTGACAAAAAGTAAACAACTGTGCTACGTATTTACAGGACTAAAGACTAATTGCATAAAGGAGAGGGGCCTAAGGGTAAATACCCCTTATTAAATGTCGAAGGCCGGATGTGCGCCACGTAGCTGATCCAACGGGTGAGGACGGTGGCGCCGCAACCCTGAGAATGCTCGGCCTGATCGAACGGGCGAGGGCGCTCCACGTGGAGATCGGACGGTCCTGTTGCTCTGGAGCTTATACCCTCGAGTATCCAACGGTTGTGATCGATCCTCCAAGAATCTGACGGTGGCTGCAGCTCCACGAACAGACGGTCGCGATGTAATCTGGAGCAGGAGGGCTGATCGAACGGTGTCTGGAGGTCGTGGAAGAACTGATGGCCGACGACCTTCGCCTGCCTGCTGTGTGCGCTCCCGTCCTCCGCGCGGGCCTCTGAAGATCGGAGAAGAAGCTCTGTGGGCTCCCGCGTCGACTAGTGGCCTCCGATGGCTCGACGGAGCTCCGAGGAGCCCAGGTGAGGTCGGCGGAGACCAAGCTGCTGGTCCAAACGGTCCAAGTCCTCAGATGGACTCGTAGGACCCTGCAAAACATTCCAGCAGACTCGCGGGTCGAGGGCAAAGTGCCTCGACCTAGTTAGGCGGGGTGACGGTGAGCTGTAGGTCGAAATGGCGAGCTCCGGCGAAGGGGGTAGACGGAGGAGCTCGGCTCCCAGCTCCTGTGCGAGCTGGGTTGGATGGAGGGGTGAAGAAGGTGCGTCGGAAGGGGGCGAAGGTGTCTGTGGGGTCCGATGATCGAATCTATCTACTGGATGGTCGGAATCGATGGAATGCGGCGGAACGGCGATTTGGGCGTAATCGAAAATTAAAGGAAAAGGCGGAGCGAAATGGATACCTGGGTGGACGAAGAGACTGGGGAGGAGCTGGGAAAGCTCCTGGTCGTTGCCTCGAGGAGCGTCTCCCTCCGTGGCTCGGTACTCCTGCTGGTGGCGGAGCAGCGACGACGTAGCTCGCCGGATCGATGGTCTATCCTCCTCTCCTCGCTTCGACAGCACCGGGCACGAGCTGTCACTCTCGCGCACTCACTGGAGCTCACAGGTGAAGGATTCGAATGGCCAAAGATAGGGAAATAGGGTGGCGGAGCTCGGCTTTATACGTGGGGGTGATCCGGAAAGAATCGCGCAGGTAGGGAAATCAGGAGCGCAGATCTCGATGGGTGGCTCTGGCGAGGGTCTCGGGTGTATCGTGATGAAGTCGGACCCGGGGTTTGGTGAAATGGGTGTCGGATCAAGCGGGTAGGAAAGGGAGAAATCGGGTCCATCACCCAGATCCGCGTGGAAGAGGGTCCGCGGGGGAAGTTGACCGGGGTCAACAAACCCCCGTGGACCAATCAGGAGCCGCCAAGCACAAAATTCTTATTTATTTATTTTAGGCTAGAAAATGATCGAATTAATAAAAACTTAAAACATGAAATATTTTTATTTTATTTTTTTTTCTATTTTTTGTGATTTTTAATTAATTTTTAGAAATAAAAATAAGGTATAGACATAGTATGTAATATATAGGTATATGTACACTATATAGGGTTTTTAATTTTTGATTTTTTAATTATTATTTTTGTGCAATTTTATCCTTATTTCACATTTTATTTATTTTCATTATAAAATAAGGAATAAAAAGGTATTTTTATTTTATTTTTATTATTTATATATATAGGTAAAATAAATACATATATACACTTATATACATGGTATATGTACAATATATTTTTGTGTTTTTTTAATTTTTGCTATTTTTATTTGATTTTTGTTTTGATTGTTTTTATTTTATTTATTTGCATTTTATAACATAGAATATTTACAAAAATTTTGGGAATTAATTTTATTTATTTACAAGGTTAAATAAATGTAGAAGAGTGGTTCATATACATGATGAAAGGGGTGTTTTTGTTCTTTTTGATTTTTATCTTTTTCTTTTGTTTTTATACTTATAAATATGTACAAGTTTTTACAAGCATATTTTAGAAATTTTTGTGAGGAAAATTTTTATTTATTTATAAATATTTACACACATGAGCCCCTATCTCCCTCTACTTTGGCTTTTATGCGGTCAGGCCCATGCTGAGCCCTCCCTTGGGTTAGGTTGCTCAATATTTATTCTAAATATTTCCCTCTTTTTCTTTTTAATCTTTATTCTTTTATTTTTGCACAAAAACATGCTAATTATAGGTTTTTACACAATGCATGCTTTTGGTAATTATTTCTATTTACACATATCTACATGCATTTGCAAAGGTTTTTGTAGCTAAACTATAAGAATAAAGAGTGATGAATGAGTATTCATCACGCCACTGTTGTCAAATTCCTGACCAACCTTTTCTCTCGATTTGGATTACCTAAAGTGATCATTAGTGATTGTGGAACCCATTTTCTGAATGCTTCAGTTAAGAATTTACTCAAAAGGAATGGAGTCGAACATCGTGTCTCAACTTCCTATCACCCACAGACCAATGGAATGGTTGAGCTATCAAACCGAGAAATCAAGACCATCCTCCAGAAAATTGTCCGCTCTGATCGTAAATATTGGTCTCAACACTTACCTTCTGCTCTCTGGGCCTACCGCACAGCTATCCGCACACCCTTAGAAATGAGCCCATATCAGTTGTCTATGGAAAGCCTTGCCATCTACCAGTTGAAATCCACCACAAATCACTCTGGGCAATCAAGAAATGCCATTTGGATTATGATGAGGCTGGAAAGCGAAGACTATTGGATTTATCTGAACTGGAAGAATTGAGATCACAAGCCTATGACAACAACTTGTTGTATAAAGAGAAAATCAAAAGATGACATGATGCGGACATTTTGAGGAAACATTTCAAGAGAATAAAAAAGTATGGCTTTTCGATGTAAAATTGAAACTATTTCCAGGAAACTAAGATCGAAGTGGAAAGGACCATACATTGTAACCAAAGTCTTTGATAACGATGCAATAGAAATATGTGACCTACACACAAAAGCCACTTTTAGAGTCAATGGTCAATGACTGAAACCTGTTGTTGAACCATCTGGTCCTATGCCTGTCTGCACAACATACCTTCTGCAGGAAAAATGAACCACAACATCGCCAAGCTGAGGTGTTAAATCATGCATTCTCGTGAGTCCCCCCTCTCACAGGTATCTTTTATCTTTACTACATTGCATTAGATAAGTATGGGGGTACACCTCCACACTACTATAAAAAAATACTTTTCACATCACTCACCCCTTCTTTTGGTCCTTCTATTACACCTTGTCTTCACCATGAGGACATGGTTCTGATAAGCATGGGAGGGTGTGTCTGCATAGTTTTCAAAACTGCATTCTTTTCGAAAAAATCTTCAAAAATTTTGCAAAAATACCCTAAAATTATTTTCAAAAAGCAACAAAACCATTAAAAATACATCCTTCCTAGTTTTATCCTATTTTTTGAAATCAGCTCTTCATTGCATATATCATAGACTAACACTGAGTTGACCCTAATCCACCTAATTCCATTAGAATTTCACTAGGCATGAGTTTTTAAGCTTTCCTCAGGTCCATATGGACTTTATTCTCTCAGTTCCACTAACTCTACTGGTGAATGAACTTCTATATCTAACCAGATCACCTAAGCAACTAGTAGCACTCTTAAACTCTTCCGTGGATATTAAGCAACTACACATTGCACTTAGCTTAATTGAGTTTATTTTACGAGATACAATTACAATCTAGTTGAGGTGAGAAGTTGTCCTCTTGGTTGTGCCAATGACTGAACCTTATCTATAGTCAGTGAAGGAACTTGACTCAGGGGCAAAATGATCTCTCTAGTCTAAGTATGTCAGCAAATAAGCCAGTATCGTGCCTCCAAAGTCAATATTAAGCCGATACTACCTTTGATACCAAACCCAAAACAAAAACACCACAAAAAGGCATATCACAATACGAAAGAATGCCAAAAATCACCAATCATGCAAAGTGTGCGAAGCAAAAGCAATGATAGAAAACCACCAAATAACCCTTCTCCACCAAAAAGCCATGGTAGCAGCCCAATGATGGTTCCTACTTTCTTAAAAGAGGCCCAAAGAGGCCCAGGGTTATGCTCTGCGAAAGGAAAAAAAGGAGAGCAACGGACCAAAGCGGTCTACGGAAAACCCAAAAATTAAGTCCCATTCTCTAATAAACCATGACCTATTTTTTCTATGCTGACATACTTGGGTGAAAAGAGAATATGCCTGAATTCAGGTGAGGACTGAGGCTATATGTGGAGGGAATCATTCGGTACCTTGATAGATTGTGCTGTTAGCTCGTTCTCTTGACTCACGAAAGATAAAACATCACTAACACTGTTTATATCCATTCAAAGTCAAAGAGAATACTTGTTTCTTCATGAAGAGATGACCTAATCGACCTTCTGAAACCATGTCTGATTTTGTTGGAACTGAGAGGCTGTTTAAACTACAAAACTCAAGTCAAGTTGACAATTCGAAGAAATCATTAATCCATGGGTCGACTCTACTGAAGTTTGTGTATTTTTGTGGTAAGGATATAAAAACTCGAGACTTTGTGGGTATGTCTGCTGCAAACCCTCACCCAATCTATATTGGCTATTTTCCTTGTCCTTCATTATTACTTATCTTATTCTTGCTCGGGAGTAGTAAGATCTAAGCATGGAGGTGTGATGATTACAATATATTGGTATAATATGATAAAATTATACGAAGAACAAGCTCAATATTTGACATATAATCTTCAATCTTGCATAACCCACATGTTATTTATTACATACTTGCAGAGGAGAAAATCATCTTAATTACACATAATTAAGCAAATCATAACATAAATTGGAAGCTCATATCCAGATAAAATATTCTCAAAAATCTCCATTCACATATTATTTATGGATTATATATGATGGGAATATATTTAATACTAAATATCCATGAATATATTATCTACAGTAAATGAGAAAATGAAAGTGCATTGGATTTAATTATATAGCCTTTGAAAAAGAATCCAACATATTGATTTGGCTCTACAAATACCTCTTACATATTGTTGGAAAGAAAAGGGGAGGGGGGTTAATGTAGAACTTCCACTCATTACTATTCTCTTGTATAGAACCTCCAACGTGTATCCCCTTTCCCATGCACATATGGAGCCCCACGTACTCCTTCCCTATGCATTCCTTCCCCATGCATTAATAAATTTTGTCTTTATTCTCTCTTCATTTGCAGACCATGCACGACACATGAGGGGAGAGGCCTTTTTACCCCCGATAACTTCCC
This sequence comes from Ottelia alismoides, assembly GCA_037367405.1. Lineage (NCBI taxonomy): Eukaryota > Viridiplantae > Streptophyta > Magnoliopsida > Alismatales > Hydrocharitaceae > Ottelia > Ottelia alismoides. Next base: position 312,010 of record JAZKJV010010609.1, on the reverse strand, counting down.
ACGCAACACTCGCTCTTTCTATTTTCATTGTCTTCGCAGGAAGGAACGCATCCCCCCCACTCACGCTCGCCACCTCCCTCACATGTCCTCTTCCTCCTGGCAACCTCGACTTCTCTCTCGACCCTGACGACCACCTGCCCGCACAGCCGCTGCGCGCACGATAAGCAACCGTGCATCGGCGTTAACTTCCTGCGACCTCCTCATCTGTGTGCCACCTAACTCGCGCATCCTCCTCCGCCGCGCATCGGCGTTCGTCCAGCCACCAGCTCCCTCGTGCAAGCCTTCTTCTCCTGCTCATACACCCGCTGTGCGCACCCTGACGCTGCTGTGCACGGGCCTTCTTCTCCAGCCCGCAAAGTCGTTGCACGCACGGCAAGCGGCTACGCCCTCCAGTGCAACACCACCTCGCACCAACTCTCACTTCCTGCGACCCCCTCGTCTGTGCTCCAACGTCGCTCCTCCAGCGAGTGCCTCCCGCGCACGTTATCGTCCACCGTCCGCCAATGGGTGCACCTCCTGTCACCATCGGCCACCACGCAACACCTTCATTCCCGGCCCTCTTCCAACGTGTCACCCTCCTCCACACGTTAACATCCTCCATGCCAATCGCCCTCGTCTGGGCCGTTCCCACAAGGTAAAATTGCACCATCCCACCCGTGCAAGAGAAGGACATTATCTCTCTCTCTCTCTCTTTATTTGTTTATCTTCATTTATATGTCGATTGCATTCAAGATCATGAAATCTCCTTTATGTCAAGTATTCCAAGCATAGCCTTTAGTTTCTCTATTAATTAGATTGCATATCTTTGAAGTATTTCTTTTCCAAATTGCCTTTTATCTATTTCACTTATCAATTTATGTGTTAAATGTCGAACTAAAATTGCGAACTTGCTTGGTCCTAGTGGATTCGATCCTCTACTTGCCGCATACTTTTTGCATACATTCATCGTGCTCGTAGTTGTAATATCATTTGTTTGATTCGATTTATCATGGGAAAACAATGAATTGATTAAATCAACTTATTAAACTGTGAAAAATCGTGTCAATAAGACCCATGTCCTAATCTCGATGCGAGGATCGAAGATCAGGGTGATCAAGATGCGGAAGAAGATGGAGGGTGAGCAGGTGCGTCGATCTAAGCGGGTGAATGAGAGTAACGGGGTTCCGACCCGCTGGTCAGAGCCGGCGGAGCGACGACGGTGGGTAAATGAAAGATTAGGCAAATAAAGGAGCTAGGAATGAAACGAAGGATACCTGAAGGTCCTAAGATGATCCTGAGCTCTAGGGGAGTTGGACGGCGAGGTTGTGGCCTCGACCATGCTACGACTAGTGAAGGAGGCTCCTTGTGGCGGTTCTCTGGCCATGATAGGTGAGCGTCGGCTACACATCACCTCTCCGAGCACCAAGGGTGGCCTTCGACGGTTGTCACTACGGCGAAGGTATCTAGGGTATCAGAAAGGGGTGCGACGCGAGTTGAGGAGCTGGAGAGGTGATGGAAGTATTTATAGAACATCCCATGTGGTAGGAAGAAACGGGATAGGGAACGCAATCCGAGAAGGATCTGCACTTCCCTAGGGATCCGCATGGATCTTGAATCCATGGGGAAGGTGTAGATGGAAATTCGGGGCACGAGGATGCAGGACCCGATCGAGGTAATTGGGAGAAGAGGGTCCGACGGGTTGGTCGGGTCGGGTTTAGCACTGGAAGAGGGGGTTGACCCAAGTCAATGATCCACCGTGGACCAATCAGAAAATAGTATGTACAAAATATTCATAAATTCAATTAAAAATAGCAAATGATTTTAAATTTAAAAGTATATAATTAAGACCAAGTACTTCCTAAGTATAGAAGACTACAAAAAGGGGAAAAACCTTTTCAATAGAAAAAGAAAAAGGGAAAGAAGAAAAGAGATATGAAGATTGAAGAAGAAATAGAGTAGAATGTACACAACACTCCCCCATACTTAGGGTAAAAGAAGCCCTAAGTATAGGCAACAACAAGAGTGATGAAACGGAACGAAAAAGAACACTCAGCTCATCCACCCCCTATACTTAGGACAAATTATGTCCTAAGCAAGGCACGCACGAGAATAGGGTGGATGAGTAAAATGGAAGATGGACAGAGGTAAACGAAAGCGAATATACAAGAGATATGGATATACATAGATCAAGAAGGTCGAAAGTGAACCTTCTTGTGGGACCGCTGAGGACTGGATCGAACAAGGTGCATGTCGATATCGGGGTCCACAGTGGACGTAAGCCAATCAGAATTGACCAGGTAAAGATCCTCAGTGGTCGCAAAGCGAGAAGGCACAGACAGGTCAGTGGAAGAAGTGTGGCTAGGTCTAGCCTCAGGAGTCTCGCTGATGTCAAAGTGGAAAGGGATGAACTCATCATCAGACTATATAGAGTCAAGGTCATCCTGCGAGGTCTCTCCTAAGTCAAAACCAAAAGGAACGAACTCCTATGTGGAAGTAGTCGAATCATGTTCGTCCTCTACATGCTCAATCGGATCATTAATCTCATCCAAAGGCCTGAATTCTTGAATTAAAGCAACAAGATCAAATTTCCCTTAGTCTCATCAATATCTGCCCTCCGCTCAAGTGTATCTATCGTGTAAATCCCGTGGATGTCATCAACACATTGCCAAACACCATAAGAAGGAACTCTGAGGTCCATGCTTTCCGAGTCTTCCTCTACGGGGAGGAATTTTCGAGTCTCAGTGGAATCCAACATACAACAAAAATCTCTGATAGTCTCATCAAGGTCATGATCCTCGGGGTCAGCTAAGATAGGTGAAGGTGCATCAGATGTAGGTCTCTTGTCTACAGTGGGTGTAGTGATGATTACCTCACTCTTGTCAATAGGATGGAAGTGAATCTCTCATGATTTGTAATCAATAACGACCCTCGCAGAGGTGAGAAATGGTCGTCCTAGGATGATTGGAGAGTGATCCCATGTGGAGGTCTCCATTGGCAAAACGACAAAGTCAACAGTATAGCTCATGCCCTGAATCCAAATGACGATGTTTTCAAGGATACCCTTTAGCCTCTTTATTGATCCATCAACAAACTGAACGATCATCCCGGTTTTCTTAAGAGGCCCTAAGTGAAGAGACTGTAACAGTGAGAAGGGTATGATGCTAATCGAAGTACTGTCATCAACGAGAGTGTGATCACAAGTATGGTCAAAGATGGTGAAACTAATGAATTAAGGAGCAATGTTCCTTTCCCTAGGAATAGGGCAATGTGTGATGGCGTGGGAAGTAGCCATGGTTAAAATATGATTCTTAGATCTGCTCCTTTGCTTTCTCTTCTTTTTATAAGGAGCATATAATTGGGTCATGGCCTGATGAAGTGGGGCATCAATGATCTCATGAATAGCGGCCACCACTTCAGGTCCAGTCAATAATTTTTTTAATTTTTGGACCACCTCCATACAAGGGAGGAGATTGGAATCATCATATACATGAGGAATGCCATGAGCAGTCTGTACAGTGGCATCCTTGGGGTCAAAGGTGTGATAAAGTGGGAGAGAATGTGTGGTCAAAGGATATGGCAAGTGGTCCCTCTCCTCACAGTTTGACTCAATCACATGTCTCTCGAAATCTTTTTGTGTTTTTAAAATTTTCTCATTTTTATGTATTTTTGGTGATTGCAAGCTCTCATGATCGTCCTCAAGTGAATCCATATCCTCAAAGAATGAAGCATCATTCTGGCTTTTATTTATGCTAACTAGATCATTCATCCTCGAATTCATATGCTCCATCATCTGATTCAAGGACTCAAGTGTGGAAATCATCAGAAGTGACTCCAAAATCTCAGGATAAGGTGAATGGGATGGTGGTGGTTGCAGACAAAAATTACATTATGGATCAATATACTCAAGGAAAAGTGGGTTGTCGAAATGTGAAGGCGATGGTGGAAATGATTGGTGAAAATCAAAGTTTGAGTCCTGAAATAGTGGGTTGGTCGAATATGTACAAAAATCAGGAGCAAAGTCCTCCTGAAAAAAGAGAGGTGGACCAGCTGGAGTGTACGAGGCATCTGTAAAATCCGGAGAAAAAAGCTCCAGTCGACCATTTCGAAATAAAAGGAAAATGATCGGGAGAGCGCGATGGTCAAATCAAGAGAAATGAGAAGAAAGGCACAAATGCGTAGAGAGATCTAGAATGCACATAAACAATCACAAACAAACTCACACAAAATAAACACACCCCTCAATTCACCTACTCAACTCGGTGATGATCGCAAAAGTGCGGTATTTTTATCTTGTCTGTTTTAGAGTTAGGTGAGAAGTCCAAAACTTGTACAAACACTTAGAAAGGTTGAATAGGATTTTGGCACTACTCCATAATGTGTACGCGAGCAAATAAAAGCGAAGACAATGAGTGGATTACTCGCCCCAAGACAAGGTTTTTCTTTTTGGTTGATTTTAGGGTGAGTAATATTAGCAGTCCCAATTTTTATTAATTATCTTTTTCTGTATTTTTAATTTAATCACTGAAACCTTATAAGAACTGGAATTGATGCACTTTAGGTCTGCTAGACTTAATTCTTTGAGAACATGAGATTGGGCTCCCTGTCATATTGACTACCTAAGTAGAATATCTCGGAACACACACACGATTCTTGTTGATAATGACCTAGATTGCACACTTGCACTTTACACTTTGCTCACATCAAATGAAGTGGTAGAGAGCTCGATTTGCATGCATGAGACACAAGACAATGGAAACATCCGAAGTCACATATTTGTGGCCATTGTACCCCAACCCGATCTAGTAGTTATAAGGTCTTATGACAAAAGTTGTGGGTTGAAATAATTCTTTAAAAGAGGTATAGTCTACTAGATCAAGAGGAAAAAGTCCTTATGTAAATGCTGTAGTATATAGTATTCAAAAAAAGGCAATCAAAACTCCAAAAAAGTGGGCAGTCCTAAATGATAATAAAATGCCTGCCAGAGTATGTATAGCCCAATAAGCAAGCATGAGCCTCAAAGTCATATTCATGCAAGAATGCAGTCTGATGACTTGGATGCGTTGGTCAAGAATCCTAGGATAGGTACTACATTGGCTACCATCCATTCTTCTCTCCACCTCTTCTTGAGCTGCTAGTACTTGAACTTAGAAGGGAATATCTCGCTTCTCGAAAAAGCTGTATTGAACAACCCTTGATAGAGAGAGGAAAGAGTTGTTGGATTGGGGAATTAGGGTCACCATGTTGGAAAGACTGACTTTTATGGCTTCAGCAGAGGAGAGATATATATCATAAACACTTTCCAAGATAGATTCAGAGTCATAAGGGTTTGCGTATCAGTTGACTTATTCTGACCTCTCTATTGAGGAGGCTTGAACAAAGTTTTGTGGGTCTCAAAGCCTGTTGTGTTTCCAATCCGGTATCCACACAAGGATCTGACCGAACATAAATTCCTATGGTCCGACTGAACTCTGAACTTTGATTTTATGAGGACAAGTTTAAAAGTTAAATTCGATTCAAATTCTTTCTTTTTCTATTCTTTATTTTCTTTTATGTACTTATAGGCATATGTGTTTTTTATGGAATAACAAAGGCAAGTATAGGGGGTGATGAATCTCCATTTCATCACCTTCATTCTTTCATTTTGGCCTTCATTCCCTAGCTAAATGCATGTAAATATCATTATTTTAACTAAATTAACATTTGTTATTTATTGTATAAATATTGTACAAACTACATTGATTAAAGCTAAAATAAAAAAATAAATAACAGAAAAGAAAAAAATCAAATAACACATGTATTTTATGAACCAAAATGCCGAGACCTAGGCATCAAGATGATTGGGTCGACATGGAATAAAGTAGGATGACATAAGGGTCAAACACACAATAAAAACCCCAATTTCCTCTCTTCAATAATTCATTTTTGGGGTTTATTTTATTTTAAATCTTTAAACATCAAATAAACAAACTTTATACATAAAAGTTTTAGATAAAAATGCAAAGAAAAAATCAAAGTTGATTTCACACAAAAATAATATACAATATTCATTCTCCACTATGAATAAGATTCCAAAACACAAACTTCCCAAACCCATATATTCTTACAATGGATTCAAAATGCATCAAAATCATCTTTAATTGTATATAGCTTTTAATAAGCTATTTAATGAAGGTATTTAATTTGGAGTTAAGACGAAAAAGTTTGGTTTTGTACCCATATTGTACTATATACTTGAACAAAATATTCATTTTATTTATTCTTCTATTTTTCATTATTTTAAATTTTTGTAATATTGTATATAGTATTTACATTATATGTATATAAATCGAAGAAAAGAAAACCATTAAATATAAACTAAAATAAATAACTATATGAAATATATATATGAATTACCTATACTTATACCTATATAATTTACACCTATATTTAATTAAATATACAAATGAACATATAAAAATACAATAAAAAATTTATGTGCATCTAAATAAGTCATAAATATATAAATTATGTGTATAAAATAAAAAAAATAAAAACAAAATAAAAACAAAATATACATAATATTCTTAAATATACCTATAACTATACATGTAAATAATAACATGTAATAAAAACCTCATAAAAAGAAACAAAAACTTGAACAAAATACTACATAAAATAACAAACATTTTTTTATTTTATAGCCTAAAATTAATAAATTCATTTACCAATTATTATTATTATTTATTTTACAAGGCATTTTTGCCTTTCATTTTTCTGGTTGGTACACGTGGACCAACCATATCCATTCTTTTGTAGGCCTTGGTCAACTAAACCTTTGGTGCCTCTGACCTTTGTTAGAACCTAGAGCACTTAACTTTTCCCAATTTTCCCTGGTAATCTAATGATCAAAGCGCCTTGAGCCTTGAACAAAATTGCAGATGAGATCTCCGTAATTCACGTAGGATCATTAGATCCCATAAATCTTCTTCGAATCTACCCCATTATTCGCAATAAGCCTCCTCATCATGTCTATAAATAAGAACATCAGTCCTCCTCGCCCAATTTGATCCTTCTTTGAACCCTTAATCCCCACACTTTGCATGTGTATTCCCGGTGAAAGAGAGAGCATCCCCCGAGGTCGAGCATCACTAGGAGGAGTGGAGATGGTCCAAGGTGGAGCTCCGACGACACCTCTGCTCCCTAGTTTCCATGTACGAGTTGCACCCCTTTTATCCATTTCTAGGTAGATTTAGCTGTAGTTTTTCTTTTCATGCATTTTATTTCGTAGTTAGATCATTATCTCAGCCTTTCGATCGACGGAGCTCTCAGCTCCGACTTTATTTCTGTCATTCTCTGATTGCAATCGTCCCACTCACCATGTCCAATTCATCCCCCTTACATTTCTCCACTTTTCAGTCCACTCCACGCACCTTGATCCTTTCTGGATCGAGCAATCGGGACTCATCCTCCACCCTTCGCTGGAGTCCCTCCGTTCCACATCATCACTGGCCAATATTTCACCAATAAAGGCCTAGATCGACCCCCCCCCCAATTCTTTTTAACCCATTTGCAGATCATGAAGGGGTCGTTTGAGACCCAGAAGCACTCCAGGTTTCTATTGGACACATGAGCCCATGATGAGCCAATATGCAATAAGTGTTATTGCAAATGTCATTCCCTAATCTGAAATGAAGAATAATTAATTTGCATAATAGGTCCCTTACTACAATTACAGTTATGTACCATGGCCATCTTATACAGCTTTTGATTCAATTGTTGAATCGTAAAGGCTGGTGCTTTGATGAATATCTAAAGAATTAGATTGAGGACTCATCAAGCATCGTTAAATGATTATTAAGAGATGATCTCCAGCCTGAGAAGGAGATAGTAATCCTTTCTATGAAGGATGATATCTAATTGACCTCTTGATGCAAATCCTCTGCATAGGAATAGAGATTTGGAGGTGTTAGATCAATTATGATAAAGAGTGGACTTAACGAGATCTACATAACCAAAGTCCTATGACGTATGTTGTCACGATATAGTCTTGCATCCTATGACCGGAGATAGATATGTTACTATATGTCTGAGTATGTACATTTGGCGAACCAATAATTTGATGACCTAATCAAAGGTCTACACACCGGCACGCTGGTGTGCATACAAGATCATATGAGTAATACGATCTCTCAAAGGAGTCATACAAGTTCATTTATTTAACCAGAAGACATGAGCTCACTCATGAGATGTTGGGAAGGATCAAATTTCATGCATGGTTATAGCGTTTCAGAAGCTTGACTGAATTTGTAAGGTTTAATATATGCCTTTGAAGTATATGATCAACACCTAGGTATGATACATGCTTTTGGAAAGTATATGATCGATACCAACTTGCAACGATCAAATGAGAAACTTAATGATAAAACCTTTAAGAAGACAATCTAAAAGAGATCTAAAAACTTCGGGTTTAGGTCTTCCAGTATGCATGATGTATAGGTATTAGGAATACTTGAGGGTGATGTGATCATAACCGATTGTATAAACATGACACTTCCATTCCTAGAGAGTGATAAAATGGGTCTAGATTTTAGTGACTCCTCTCAGTAGAGAAGTGATCTGATCTTGGTTCAAATGTTGGACATTGATCTAAATGTGCATGCAATGAGAATTTTAGATTTGCGATCTTTATTTAATCAAGCATCTATGAGAGGTCTAGATTTGAGATGTGATCTCAATATCCAAGTAAGTATACTTGGAACAATACAATCAACCTATCCTTATGTCCAAGTATCCACAGAGAAAGCGCAATATCTTTGAAAGAGTTCATGGATAATTTCACTGTTGATATATGTATCCGAGCATTGAGAAAATCGATATCAAATGTGATTTAATTGTCATGAATAATATGTATTTGATTCATATTATAAGGAGAGTTATCTAAGAAAATTAAATGTGATTTAATTATCAAAGATGTAAATAATGTCAATGTGATTCATATTCTTTGGGCACATGAGAATAGAGATCCAAGATGATCGAATGTGATTTAATTATCATGGATATGAATAATGTGGATAACACTAACCATAATGATCATATATATTATAAATGTGATTTATAATATATATATATATAAGAGAGAGTTATTTGTAAATAACATTTTCATTAAATGTTGATGTAAATTGGATTCACACTGGACAATTAATTGAAAATCTAATCTATATTTTATTTTGGATTGTGAATGTGATTCATAATTTTCCGATGTCATGATTGCAATATTCACAAAATAATTATGAATTATTTTTGTAGAATAATTAAGTGTAGGTGTTGTTGTAAATATTGGAGATTTCCATGAAATAATGTAATCTCACGAGATTACATGAGATAGTCACCTTCCTATTTGGGAGGGAGGACGGCCACCAACTCCCATTAAAAAAGGGTAGACATCCCCCCTCCCCCTCTTATAGAAGGAGACAATCTCCATTGCTTGAATCTCAATGCTTGATTGATTTAATTTGGGATTCATTTATATTAATTTTTCAATAAATATTTAATCTAAATTAAATTAATTGGTGTTGTGTTTTTACAACAAAATCTTGGCCATTGAAAGACGTGCAAATCAAACTCATCCATTGATTTTGTGTAGTCCATGGATTGTGATCCATGGAATCCCAAAATACTATATAAGAAGAGGCACCACTTGCTCTTCATGTGATAACTACAATAATAAGAGATCAACAACATACACTCTCTCTCTCTCTCTCTCATTCTCTCTACATGCCAACTCTCTCTCTCTCTCATCACCATGGAGTAGTAGAGAGAGTCGCCATAACAATAGCATCGTCGTTATGCTACCGGATTGTATGCTCGTGGATTTTTGTCTCCTTCGGTGTGCCTCGCTCATGAAGAAGACATCAGATCTCGTGTGACGAGATCAGGATATTTGCCGCTTCGATCATCAACATGGATTGCGAGGAGCACGCATTTAATCAATCTGCTCGCAAGTGTCTCATTTGTCGAATCGGACTTGAGACAAGAGGTCTCTTCGTTTAGAGACTCAATCGCAACCATGCTTCAAGAGGTAAACCTAATACTTTTTTGTTGTTTAAGTGAAATGATCCAAGAAGTGTTCTTTGATCACGTGGTTTCATCGTTTCAAAATTTTTAAAATTTTGTTGCCCCTAGCAACTAGTTCGACTAGTCACTCCCAATCATGTGTGATGTGATCCTCAAGCTTCTATGGTGCGCTTAAGGATATTAACATATCCTTCAGTTTTCATCTTGGGTAGTTGTGCTTCGCTAACCCACCAAGACCCCACTGATGGGTCCTCGACTCATTTGATGGATCCACCAGCTGTGGATCATTTACAGGAATACGTGGAGACTCTCAACAACAAGGGAGGAGCCTTGGAGCATAAGATGGAACAAGGAAGACACCTCGTGTGTTCATCCCAGTTTTTGGGGATACTACTAGAACCGTCTGATGGAGCCAACACTCTAAATTGCACCAGCACCATTTGATGGTGCGATGTCCCAGTCGCATGATTGCGCCACAGATCCGATCTAGATCATGCATTACCGAAGCATTATTGACATACCAGGGACGTTGATCGCTTAAGTGATGCGATCCTAGCCATCCGTTGGCACGCACATATTGGGTAAACATCATAGTAGCCCCCACCTTTTAATATATTTTTATTTAATAATTAGATTTTTGTCTAAAGTGTAAATAAATATTGTTATTTGCATGGACCCCCTCGAACTTTTATGTATTTACATTAGCGTCTGTGTCAACTCTCCTCATGTGGCCTCCTCACAAGAGTGGGTATTTTGCAACCATACCTCTGCAGATTTTAATATTTATAATTAATCCAGAAATTTGTATATTTAGTGTTAATTTTTTATGGATAATTTGTAATGAGCACCCTGAACTTTCTGTATATTGATTTACGCCCCTTCCAACGTGTTTAATATACACATCTGTGGATAAATTGCACATTTGCCCCTCGATTTGTTTGAGGATCCTAGAGTGCGTGGAAACTTATTTTTATCTACAAAATGGTCTTTTTTAGTATTCATATTTTTTGCATATTTGTCTAATTTTTATAAATATCATTTGCGCTACAAAAATTATGGAAAAATAGTACCAGGTAATTGGATGAATGATCTTTCAAACATAAAATTTGTTTTGCATTTTATATATTGGGATTTTTATTAAAAATAAAATAGATCACATTTTGCCTCTATTGGACTTAGAAAATACCCAAAATTCATAAAACCTTTTTGAAAAATTCCAAAAAATATGTCTAGTCTATTATAGAATTTTAGAGCTTCAGACCAAAAATCCCTAAAAACAAGAAAAGAAAATGATAAAAATTAAAAAGCTCCAAAATCCTATAAAAATATAAAAAATATTCAAAAAAATTCAAAAGAATTAGTTTGTGTCTGATAATTTTCTTTATATATTATTACATATTAAAATTAATTTTGAGATTTTTTACTATATTTAGTGTTTTAAATTCTAAAACATTACAACCTATTTAACTAGTCACAGTTTTTGACTATTTTGAACTTCAAAAATTAGCAAAAATGCATGAAAAATCACAAAAATAGTAAAAAAATAAAAACCCGCAAAATATTTTATTATTTAAATTTTGATTATTTGTATCCATATGTATAATTATAATACACTATATTATATTATATATACCGGTATTTATCTATATATAGTTTATATTATTGTTAATTATTATAACTACCTTATAAAAATTAAAAAAACGAAAAAAGGAATATATATAATGGGATATATTTCTTCATATTTTTATGATTTTTGTATACTTATATATACTTCTTATCCTATATACATTCTCTTATATATATTGACATACCCTTATATAATGGTAGATAATATTTAAATTTAAAAGAAATAAAAAACTATAAAATGAATTAAAATGAAAACAACAACACCACCACCTTTTCCCACATAAGTAGGGTCGGCTACATGGATTTTTTACCTCCATTTAGATCTGTCTTAAGTCATTCTCAGGTTTAGATCCAAAAAACTAAGATCTCTTCGTATATCTCATTCTAACACTTATTGGGCCTTCCACACCCTCTTTTAGCCGGCTCATCATTCCAAAACTCACATCTCCTCACCGGTGCATCAACCAACCTCCTTTGCACATGGCCAAACCACCTTACTTGTTTACTCGCATCTTATCTTCGATCGGAGCTATACCCACTTTCATTATGATGGCATCATTCTGAATCCGATCTTTACGTGTGTATCCACACATCCACCTTAGCATTTTCATTTCTGCTTCCATTCTCTACACATGTCTATGGTTCACAAGCCAATATTTAGATCCATAGAGTATATCTGGTCGCACGGCTGCTTTGTAAAACTTTCCTTTGATTTTTAAAGGAATTTTATTATCACAACGAACAATAGAGGCCCCTTTCCACTTCATCCAACCTACGTTTATTCTATTTATAACATCTCCATCAATTTCCCCATCATGTTGCAAAAGATATCCCAAGTATCTGAAATAATCTCTCTTATGAATGTTATCATCACCAATCTTAACATGGATTCCTTCACCATTGCTTCTAAAAAAAGTACACTCCATATATTCAATTTTAGCCCTACTAATATGAAATCCTTTAGTCTCCAAAGCATGTCTCCAGACCTCAGTCTTCCCATTTACTTCATCTCTATTCTCATCAATCAACACAATATGATCAACTAATAACATACACCAAGGTATCTCATCCTGAATGTGACTTGTCAACTCATCCATAATCAAAGTAAAAAGTAATGGACTCAAATTTGAACCTTGATAAAGACCAGTGTTGATGTAAAAATAGTCACTCTTCCCAGACCGTAACCTTACATAAGAAGAAGCCCTATCATACATATCTTTTATGAGGTTAATGTATATGATATGTAATTGTATCTTCTCCAAAACTTTCAACAATATCTCCCATGGGATAGAATCATAAGCCTCCGCTAACCAATAAAAATCATATGGAGGTTTTTCCTTTTAGCTCTGTAAATCTCCATTGTTCTCCTCAGCAAGTGGAAGGCTTCAATAGTTGAGATACCTGGCATGAATCCGAATTGGTTTTCTTTTACTTTGGAAACTTTCCTCAACCTTTCAATAATGTTCCCAAATTTTGTAAATGTTTGTAAAAATAATTTGTCAAATTAGTCTTCAAAAAAAAGTTTTCAAAATATTCGTAAAAATGTTTGCAAATTATTTTGAGAACTATATATATAATTCAAGTAAATAGAACTCCTTAAATTTAGACACAAACTTGTGAATAACCAGTTAGGGTAAATTCTTAAATCCCAATTCTTGTAGAAACCCAAGAAGCACTCCTGCATAAATATCTGCACATATTTCTTCTCTTAAAAACCTTTTGTTTTTGAAAAATCCAAAAAAAACATTTTCAAAAGTCTTTTCAAAAACTTGCATACAAATTTGTAAAACTTTTTTCAAAATTCCATAAAATGATCAAAATCAAAAAATTGCAACACACAAATATTTTCCTTACATTGTACATAGCATTTGCATTTTTTGGATTGAGTTTGATAATTCAACTAGTCTAAGTAAAATCTGGAGATTAAAGCTTGGTTGGACCTTAAATCTACTTAATCAGTGGAATCTTATAAGAACTAGAATTGAGGCACTTTTGGTCTGCTAGACTTAATTATTTGAGAACATGAGATTGGGCTCAATATTGTCTTGACTGCCTAAGTAGAATATCTTGGAACACACACACGAGTCTTGTTGATAATGACCTAGCTTGCACACTTGCACTTTACACTTTGCTCACCTCAGTTGAAGTGGAAGAGGGCTGGATTTGCCGGCATGAGACACAAGCCAATGGAAACATCAGAACTCACATATTTGTGGCCATTGTACCCCAACCCGATCTAGTAGCTATGAGGTCTTATGACAGAAGTTGTGGGAAGCAATAATTCATCAAAAGATGGATAGTCTACTAGATTAAGAGGAAAAAGTCCTTAGGTAAATGTTGTAGTATATAATATTCAAAAAAAGGCAATGAAAACTCCAAAAAAGTGGGCAGTCATAAATGACAATAAAATGCCTGCCAGAGTATGTATAGCCCAATAAGCAAGCATGAGCCTCAAATTCGTAGTCAAGCGAGCATGCAGTCATATGACTTGGATACATTGGTCAAGCATCCTAGGATAGGTAGCTACACTAGCTACCGTCCCTTCTTCTCTCCACTTTCTTTTCTTGAGTTGCTTGTACTTGAACTTAGAAAGGAATACCTTACTTCTCGAAAAAAATCCTTATTGAACAACTCTAATTAGGGTCACCATGTTGGAGAAGATTGACTTTTATTGCTTCAGTTGAGGAGAGATACATGTCATACACACTTTCCAAGATAGATTCATAGTCATAGGTGTTTGCGTATGAGTTGACTTATCTGACCTCGCTATTGAGGAGACTTGAACAATGTTTTGTGGGTCTCAGAGGCTGTTGAGATTCAAGTCTGGTTCCCACACAAGGATTTGACCAAACTTAAATTAAAAAGGTATGGCAGAGCTCTAAACTTCGATTTTATGAGGACAAGTTTAAAAGTTAATCGATTCAAATTCTTTCTTTTTCTTTTCTTTATTTTCTTTTATGCACTTATATGCATATGTGTTTGCTATGGAATAACAAAGGTAAGTATAAAGGGTGATGAATCTCCATTATATCACCTTTATTCTTTCAATTTGGCCTTCATTCCATAGCTAAATGCATGTAAATATAAATACTTTGCCTAAATTAACATTTGTTATTTATTGTATAAACATTGTATAAACTACATTGATTAAAGCCAAAATAAAATAATAAAGAAAAGAAAAGAAAAAGAAATAAAATACGGCATGTATTTTATGACCCAAAATGCCAAGACCTAGGCATCATAATGATTGGGTCGACAAGGAATAAAGAAGGGGGACATAAGGGTCAAACACACAATAAAAACCCTAATTTCATCTTTTTAATAATTCATTATTGGGGTCTACTTTATTCTTAGCTATCTATACATTAAGTAAAGAAACTATGTACATAAAATTTGTAGATAAAAATGCAAAGAAAAATACAAACTTGAATTTACACAGAAATAATATACAATGTTCATTCTCCACTATGAATAAAACTCCAAAACCTAAATTGCCCAGACCCATATCTTCTTCAAATGGATTCAAAATGCATAAAGATCCCCTTTTTTGTATATAGCTTTTAATTAGCTATTTAATGGAGGTATTTAATTTGAAGTTAAGATGCAAATTTAGGTTTTGGACCCCTATTGTACTATATACTTGAATAAAATATTCATTTAATTTATTCTTTATATTTTCATGATTTTATATTTTTGTAATTTTGTATATAGTATATATATTATGTGAATGTAAATAAAAAAGAAAACCATTATATATAAACTAAAATAAATAAATATATCAAACATAGAGATGAATTACTTATACTTATGCCTATATAATTTATACCTATATTTAATTAAGTGTACAAATGAACTTAGAAAAATACAATAAAAATACATATGTGCATATCTAAATAAGTCATAAATATATAAATTAAGTGTATAAAATAATAAAATAGAAAATACAATATAAAAATAAAATACACATAATATAGGTAAATATAGCTATAACTATACATGTAAATAATAATGTGTAATAAACAACCTCATTAAAATAAATAAAAATAAGAACAAAATACTACATAAATTAACAAACATTTTTTATTTTATAACCTAAAATTAATAAATTCATTTATCAATAATGATTATTGTTTATTTTACAAGGCATTTTTGTCTTTCATTTTTCTGGTTGGTCCATGTGGACCAACCAGATCCATTCTTTTGTTGACCTCTGTCACTGACCCTTTGGTGCCTTTGATCTTTGTTAGAACCTGGAGCACTCAACTATTCCCCATTTCCCATGGTAATCTAATGATCGAATCGTCTTGAGCCTTGAAGAAAAATTGCAGATGGGATCTCGTAGTTCATGTAGGATCATTAGATCCCTTAAATCTTTTTCGAATCAGCCCCATTTGATCCGCAATAAGCCCATCATGTCTATAAATAATAATCTCAATCCTCCTCACCCAATTTGATTGTTCTTTGAACCCTAGATCCCCACGCTTCACGTGTGTGTTCCCGGAGAAGCATCCCCCGAGGTTGAGCGACACTAGGAGGAGTGGAGGAAGTCCAAGGCGGAGCTCCGACGACCCCTCTACTCCCTAAATCTGAAGTATGAGTTACGCCCCTTTTATACAATTCAATGTGGATTTAGTTGTAATTTTTCTTTTCATGCATTTTATTTCATAGTTAGATCGTTATCTTAGCCTTAAATTCAATTCTTCGATCGCTGGAGTTCTCAGCTCTGGCTTTATTTCCATCATTCTATGACTGCTATTGGCCCACTCTACATGTCCAATTCGTCCCCCTTACATTTCTCCACATTTTGGTCCACTCCATGCACCTTGATCCTGTCTAGATCGAGCAATCGGCACTCATCTGCCACCCTTCACCGAAGTCCCTCCATTCCACATCATCACTAGCTGACACTTCACCAATAAGGCCCGGGATCGACCCCCCCCCCAAGATTCTTTTTAACCCATTTACAGATCTTGAAGGGGTCGTTTGAGACCCATAAGAGCTCCAGGTTTTTGTTGGACACACGAGCCCACGACGAGCCATTATGCAATAAGTGTTATTGCAAATATCATTCCCTGATCTGAAATGAAGCATAATTAATTTACATAATAGGTCCCTTAGTACAATTAGGGTTATGCACAATGTCCATCTTAATGATCATACAACTATTGATTCAATTGTTGAATCATAAAGGTTGGTGCTTGGATGAATATCTAAAGAATTCGATTGAGGACTCATCAAGCACCATCAAATGATTATTAAGAGATGATCTCCAACCTGAGAAGGAGATGGCAATCCTTTCTCTAAAGGATGATATCTAACTGACCTCTTGATGCAGGTCCTCTGCATAGGAATGGAGATTTGTTTGGAGGTGTTAGATAAGTTGGGTCAAAGAGATGACTTAACGAGATCAAGATAACCAAAGCCCTATGTCGTATGTTGTCACGATATAGGCATGCATCCTCTGATCGGAGACAGACATGTTACTATATGTCTGAGTTTATACATTTTGCATACCAATAGTTTGATGACCTAATCAAGGTCTATACACTAGCATGTTGGTGCATACAAGGGCATTATGAGTAATACGATCTCTCAAAGGGATCATACAGGTTCATTTACTGAACCAAAAGACATGAGCTCACTCGTGAGATATTGGGATGGATCAAATTCCGTGCATGGTTGTCTCACTTTGGAAGCTTGATTGAATTTTTAAGGTTTGATATATAATTTTGGAAAGTATATGATCAACACCTAGGTATGCTATATGCTTTTGGAAAGTATATGATCGATGTCGACTCCCAATGATTAATAAGAAACTTAATGATAAAACCCTGAAGGAGATAGTCTAAAAGAGATCTAAAAACTTCAGATTTATTAGGTCTTCGAGTATGCATGATGTATAGGTATTAGGAATACCTGAGGGTGATGTGATCATAAACGATTGTATAAACAAGACGCTTCTATTCCTAGGGAGTGACGAAATGGGTCTGGATTTAAGTGACTCCTCTCAATAGAGAAGTGATCTGATGTTGGTTCAAATGTTAGACATCGATCAGAGTGTGATTCACACACAATGAGAAGATTAGATTTACTGTCTTGATTTAATCAAGCATCTATGAGAGGTCTGAAAGATCTATATTTGAGATGTAATCTCAATATCCAAGTCATTATACGTGGAACAATACAATCACCCTGTCCTTATCTCCAAGTATCCGCAGAGAATGCGCATTATCCTTGAAAGAATTCATGGATAATTTGTCGTGTGATCTAATTGTCATGAATAATATGAATTTGATTCATATTATAAGGAGATTTATATAAGAAAATGAAATGTGATTTAATTATCAAAGATGTAAATATTGTGAATGTGATTCATATTATTTGGGCACATGAGAATAGAGATCCAAGATGTTGGAATGTGATTTAATTATCGTGGATATGAATAATGTGGATAACAATATCCATATTAATCATATATATTATAAATACGATTTATAACTATAATATATATAAGAGAGAGTTATTTGTAAATAACATTTATAATTTAAATGTTGATGTGAATTGCATTCACATTAGACAATTAATTGAAAATGTAATTTACATTTTTTTTGATTGTGAATATGATTCATAATTTTCCAATGTCATGATTGAAATATTCACAAAATAATTATGAATTATTTTTGTAGAATAATTTACAACAAGTGTTGTTGTACATATTGGAGATTTCCATGGAATAATGTAATCTCATGAGATTACATGAGATAGACACCTTCCTACTTTGTAGGGTGGACGGCCACCAACTCCCACTAGGAAAGGATGGTTGTCCCCCCTCCCCCCCCCCCTTATAGAAGGAGGCAATCTCCATTCCTTGAATCCCCATGCTTGATTGATTTAATTTGGGATTCATTTATATTGATTTTTCAGCATATATTTATTCCAAATTAAATTAGTTGTTGTTGTGTTTTTACAACAAAATCTTGGCCATTAAAGATGCACAAATCAATCTCATCCATTGATTTTGTGTAGTCCATGGATTGTGATCCATGGAATCCCAGAATACAATATTAGAAATGGCACCCTTTGCTCTTCATGTGACAACTACAACAATAAGAGA
Source organism: Ottelia alismoides (assembly GCA_037367405.1). Classification (NCBI taxonomy): domain Eukaryota; kingdom Viridiplantae; phylum Streptophyta; class Magnoliopsida; order Alismatales; family Hydrocharitaceae; genus Ottelia; species Ottelia alismoides. The sequence continues at coordinate 293,238 of JAZKJV010010609.1, read as the reverse complement.
TCAACAACATATGCTCTCTCTCTCATTCTCTCTACATGCCAACTATCTCTCTCTCATCACCATGGAGCCGTAGAGAGAGTTACCATCATTGTAACATCATCGTTATGCTACAGGATTGTTTGCTCGTGGATCTTCGTCTCCTTCGGTGTGCCTCTCTCGTGAAGAAGATGTCTGATCTCGTGTGACAAGATTAGGAGATTTGCTGCTTGGATCATCAACATGAATTGGAAGAGCACGCATTTCATCAACGTGCTCGCACGTGTCTCCTCTGTCGGATTGGACTTGAGACAGGAGGTCTCTTCTTTTAGAGACTCGATTGTAACCATGCTTCAAGAGGTAAACCTAATACTTGTTTGTGGTTTAGATGAAACGATCCAAGAAGTGTTCTTGGATCATGTAGTTTCATCGTTTGAAAATTTTTAAGATTTCGTTGCCACGAGCGACTAGTTCAACTAGTTGCTCCCGATCGCATGTGATGTGATCCTCATGCTTCCATGATGCGCTTAAGGACCTTCCCATATCCTTCAATTTCAGTCCTGGGTGGTTGTGCTTCACCGACCCTCCAGGACCCCATCGATGGGTCCTGGACTCATCTAATGATCCACCAGCTGCGGATCATTTCTTGGAACACATGGAGACTCGCAACAACATGGGAGGAGCCTTGGAGCACAAGGAATCAACGGAACAAGGAAGACACCTCGTGTGTTCTTCCTTGTTCTTGGGGATACCGCTAGAACCATCTGATGGAGCCCATGCTCTAGATTGCACCAGCACTGTATGATGGCACGAAGTCCCAGCCGCCCGATTGCGCTGCAGATCCGATCCTGATCGTGAATTGTCGAAGCATTATTGACTGATCAGGGTTGTTGATCTTTTAAGTGATGCGATCCTAGCCATCCATTGGCACCCACATATTGGGTAAATATAACAGAAGCCCTCTCCTTTTAATATATTTTTATTTAATATTTAAATTTTGGTCTAAAGTGTAAATAATTATTACTATTTGCATGGACCCCCTCGCCCTTTTATGTATTTACATCGGTGTCTGTGCCAACTCACCTCATGTGACCCACCTCACGTGATTGGGTATTTTACAACCATACCTTTACATATTTTAAAATTTATAATTAGTCCAAAATTTTGTATATTTAGTGTAAATTTTATGGATAATTTCTAAAGAGGACCTTGAACTTTCTGTATATTGATTTATGCCCCTGCCAGCATGTTTTATATAGACATCTGTTAATAAATTGCACATTTGCCCCTTGATTTTGTTTTAGGATCCTGGAGTGCATGGAAACTTATTTTTATTTGCAAAAGGGTTCCTGTCAGTATTCATATTTTGTGCATGTTTGTCTAATTATAGATATCATATGTTCTACAAAAATTATGGAAAATATTATAAGGTATCTGGATGAATGATCTTTCAGGACATACAATTTGTTTTACATTTTATGGCTTGGAATATTTATTAAAAACAAAAAAAGATCACATTTTGCCCCTATTGGACTTAGAAAATACCCAAAAATTATAAAACCTTTTGAAAAATTCAAAAAAAATATTTAGTATATTATAGAATTTCAGAGCTTCAGAAAAAAAATCCCTAAAAATAGAAAAAGAAAATGATTAAAAATTAAAAAGCTTCGAAATCCTATAAAAATATAAAAATTCTTCAAAAAATCGAAAAATGTTAGTTTGTATCTGATAATATTCTTTATATATTATTACATATTAAAATTAATTTTGATAATTTTTTTACTATATTTAGTATTTTAAATTCCAAAATAATTCGACCTATTTAACTAGTCACAGCTTTTTACTATTTTAAACTTTAAAAATTCCTAACAATTTTAAAAAATACATAAAAAATCACAAAAATAGTAGAAAAATATAAAAAACCCTAAAACAATTTAATTTTAAAATTTTAATTATTTTTATCCATATGTATAATTATAATACCCTATATTGTATTATATATACTTATATTTGTCTATATATACTTTATATTATTGTTAATTATTATAACTACCTTATAAAAATTAAAAAAAACAAAAACAAGAATATATATATAATGGCATATATTTCTTAATATTTTTTTGATTTTTGTATTCTTATATATACTCTTTATCCTATATACAATATCTTATATATATTGACTTACCCTTATATAATAGTAGATAATATTTAAATTTAAAAGAAATAAAATTATAAATTTAAAAATGAAAAACAAAAACAACAACACCTTTTCCCACTTAAGTAGGATCGACTACATGGATTTTTTACCTCCATTTAGATCTATCTTGGGTGATTCTCGAGTTTAGATCCAAAAAACTAAGATCCCTTCGTATAGTCTCATTCCAACACTTCTTCGGACTTCCACACCCTCTTTTAGCCAGTTCAACATTCCAAAACTCGCATCTCCTCACCGGTGCATCAACTAATATCCTTTGCACATGGCCAAACCACCTTACACATTTTCTCACAACATATCTTCGATCAGAGATACACCCACTTTCATTCTGATGGCATCATTCCTAATCCGATCTTTACGTGTGTATCCACACATCCACCTTAACATTTTCATTTCTGCTTCCATTCTCTACACATGTCTATGGTTCACAGGCCAACATTTAGATCCATAGAGCATAGCAGGTCTCACAGCTGCTTTATAAACTTTCCTTTGATTTTTAAAGGAATTTTATTATCACATAGAATAGTAGAGGCCCCTCTCCACTTCATCCAACCTGTGTTTATTCTATTTATAACATCTCCATCAATTTCTCCATCATTTTGCAAAATAGATCCCAAGTATCTGAAATAATCTCTCTTCTGAATGTTATCATCACCAATTTTAACACCAATTCCTTCACCATTGCTTCTGTCAAAAGTACACTTCATATATTCAGTTTTAGCCTACTAATACGAAATCCTTTAGTCTCCAAAGCATGCCTCCAAACCTCAAGCTTCCCATTTAATTCATCTCTAGTATCATCAATCAACACAATATCATCAGCTAATAACATACTCTAAGGTATCTCTTCCTGAATGTGACTTGTCAACTCATCCATAATCAAACTAAAAAGGAATGGACTCAAAATTGAACCTTGATGAAGACCAGTATTGATGTAAAAATAGTCACTCTTCCCAGACTGTATCCTTAGACAAGATGAAGCCCTATCATACATATCTTTTATGAGGTTAATGTATAGGATGTGTACTTGTCTCTTATCCAAAACTCTCCACAATATCTGCCATGTGATAGAATCATAAGCCTTCTCTAAATCAATAAAAATCATATGGAGGTTCTTCCTTTTAGTTCTGTAAATCTCCATTGTTCTCCTCAGCAATTGGATGGCTTCAATAGTTGAGCGACCTGGCATGAATATGAATTGTTTTTTTTACTTCAGAAACTTGCCTCAACCTTCTTTCGATCACGTTCCCAAATTTTCATAGTGTGACTCATCAGCTTGATACCTCTATAGTTTGAACAATTTTGAATGTCTCATTTGTTCTTATAAAGCGGCACCACGATGCTTCTCCTCCACTCTTCAGGTATTTTCTTGCTTCGCCAAATCACATTGAATAAATTTGTAAATCAAGTCAAACCATGCTCACCTAAAACTCTCCAAACTTCCACAGGAATATCATTGGGTCCTACACCTTTCCCATGTCTCACAACCTTCAAAGCCTCCTCTACTTTCTTCCTTTGTATTCGTTTGGAGCATGCACGCTTTAAGTAACTTTCACTACTAGCTAGATTGCCCAAAGTGATCTCTCTATTTCCTTCCTCAATGAAATGCTTATGGAATTATTGCGTCCATCCAGTCTCTATATCCTTCTAAGTAACAAGCACATGACCTTCCTCGTCCTTCATGCATATCACTTGAGAAAGATCTTTAGTCTTTCTTTCTCTTGCTTTAGTCAACCGGAATATATCCTTCTGACCCTCCTTATAATGGAGATATTTGTACAAAACTTCATAAGCTTTAGACTTCGCTTTGCTTAACACCTTCTTTGCTTCCTTCATAGCTATATTGTAGTTTGTGACAGTTTCATATGTTCTATCATTAGACATAGCTTTAAAGCAAGCTCTTTTAAGTTTGAGCATCTCTTTCACCCCTCCACTCCACCAGCAAGCCTCCTTTTGGCCTGGAAAATAGAAAAAATAAATATAATACATAAAAATATAAAAATTAAAAGCCCATATAAAAATATTAAAAGGACACTTGTGTACAGAAATCACCTTGATTAGGAATAGTCATTAGGCCACCATGTTTACTCTCAGGGGTTCGACCTCTACATGCTTATACATTGTACATCTTTGTTTGTTGAGTATAATAAATTGTACTCATATTTTTGTCATTTTTTGATTATTTATATATTGTGGGTACATGTTGCTTAGTCCATTGATCTCCTAGAGTTATCACAACGAATTAGTGGCCCCGCCTTGTGTGGGCCACAAGGCAGTTCCTCGGGTATACTTGGGCAAAACAAATGGCATCGTTGCTGGGGAGCAATGTGTTGTAGCCTAATTTGTATATAATTTTTTTTTCTTTTCATGTACATATGTTTATCTATCTTTTCTTTCTCTTGTGCATATATATAGATCTTATTCCATGTACAAATTATTTGATTATTTGTGCTAATACATGTCTTATTGTGTTTAATGTGAGGGCCCACTACGCGAGGATGGCTTCTTAGGGAGTCGATGCAACCAAGAATGGTGGAGACTAGCCTTCTTGCCCTGGCTAGTAGGAGGCATCAAGCATAGCATGGGAAACACTTAGCGTAGATTATAGTTTAGGATTTTATTTTGTGTTTTGTGAGAGAGTGATTATTATTCATTATTAATTATAATAATTTGGACTTGGACATTACTCTACTTAAAGAGGTCCATTGCTCGGGTGATTGTTCACCTGGGGGCCTCGTCGTGGCTTTTTTGTGTTTGTCGCCTTTATTTTGATTTGTCTTCTGATGTTTTGAGTTTTCTTCCTTTATTTATATTTGTTTTATGTGCATGAAGCCCCAAGATTTTAGGACTACTTGTATCGATTATTAAGTCCATACCCTAACAAAAATCATGTTCATATATTCTCTTACGTTTGGATCAAGTCAAATTAATAATTATTAACTATTTATACTTGAACCCATGCAACAAGAGAGGCACCATACAACGCTAGCAGGATTTGTTATGGCATGCATCGAGGTGTCTCCAAGATCAGACTCTCGGGTTCATTTCTGAATATTAACATATGGTTCTTCACGACTAATAGCAATTACTGCTTAGGGAAATTTTGTCGATTGCACACTGCCATGTAGATAGGTTTAAAAATTATGTTTTGCATACCAAATGGAGAGAGTTGAGAAACACTGTAAGTCCTATAACTCAGCATGCATCATTAACTTCTATGGTGAGATTTCCATCATTGAGTCAACTTGCATGGGTTTTTTGCTATCTCCGTTTGATTTTGAGCACCTAGGACTTAAATGAAAATTCAAAAAATTATTAGGCACTTGTATGCAAAATACCCAAAAAAGTGAAAACCTAAAAAACTAAAACAAGTGGACTACTAAATAAACTTTGACTTAATTAAAATCTGTAATAGATTGCACTATTTGGGGTTCATAAAGCCCTCATTGTCTTCAAGTACCTTAGGAGGGGATCAAAACCCCTATCATGAGCGAGGAGAAACCTGCTAAGGATTAGAGAGAAAAATCTAGTTTGTAACTGCCTTGTGTATCACATCGATTTTTGAAGTATTGGTGCTTGTATCATACGTAGATGAGTAGGACCTGGTCAACGATGTTGTTCTCGCCTTGTGTATAACATTGACCTTGTCTGAGGTACTGAGCTTATGCCATGCCCTCATGGGTGTGTCTATCTCATCGTCTTGTGTCCGATTAGGACCTTGCACGCTTACGAGTGATTTTGTTGCGAGTGGGGTCTGAAGTAGTGGTTTCTCCTATCAACTTCATCTCTCTCTCTCTCATTCTTTAATTGCGTAGGGATCCAGGAAGGGTTACAAGGACCCCAGAAAGTGTAGACTACATGTTACAAAAGAGGACGACAAGTACAAGATACTTTTCTGGCAGTACTCTCGCTCCTATAGGGTTAGCTTCTACGGACTTGTTAAAAGAAAAGCCTGAAATAATAACTCTAAAAATGAAAAGATAAAAATAGTTATTCCCTTATGGCTTCACATGTGTAAAGTTGGTGAATCCATTTTTTTATTGTTTATTGTATGGATCTAGATTAAGTTTCAAAGATCAAGCCCTGGTGCAAATTTTTGTCATATGTATTTCCTCTTTGACTCCATGCTCGTTTCGAGCCTTTCTACTATTTTACATTCCTTTTATTCCTCATTGACCATCATGTCCTTCTTCTTGCATTGATCATTCTTTTCCTCCACGATGTCGATCCATGGATGGTCCAATTGGGACTCCGCCGACACCTACATCGATTTCATGGACTCGGTATCGTCAATAATTCAAGGCAATTCTTGAGAACCTGATTTGGACCTTGTGAATCGATCTCCAAACTCCTCATCTTCTTTCCACTCTCTTTTTATTTCTTAATAAATTGGGACCACTCTTATCCCATATTTGCCCGTTGTGAATGAAGGTCAATTTCAATCAACATTTTTACTCCATTCTCAACTATTTGGGATTGACCCAAATCTCATATTCATCATTGTATTTGGTATTCAGTTTCATAGTTGGTCTAATTGGGATGCCTCTTTCATTGCAGATAGAAGACGGACATGGATCTTGGTCTGGAGTTCATTTCATCAGACTCTGACCTTGAGATGGCCCCAACGGAAAAGGGAAAGGAGCAGGACAATTGATGCCCTAGACAGAGCAGGGTCCAATACTCTATTAGAACCAGGCGAATGCTCAATTATGGCTTCCATCTAAGCCATTTAGCAGCAGGTAACTGAGCAGGCACTAGCACAGACTGCATTTCTAGACATTGTGAAGGATCTGAGGAACAAACTTGTAAGAAGGAGTAGGAACAAATGAGAGATGAGATTGCTAGAGATGATCAAGAGGAAGAAGAACAAGGACCTCAGGTGCCTAAATGCTGAAGCAGACCTATAATCCTGGAGACAACCATATGGCCAAGTGGATTCACATCCCACCAGTGCATGACACTTTGAGCTCAAACCTCAGTTCCTTTCTCTTCTTCCCATCTTCCACGAGAACACCAATGAGGAACCTTACATTTACTTGCAGAAGTTCTCTAATATCTATAGAACCATGCACTACCCTAACATCTTGTTAGGTATAGTCAAGATGGTTGCATTTCCTTTCAGTCTCTAATACAAGGCCCTGTACTAGGTCAACCATTTGGGAAAGGTCGTGACGACCTGGGAGGGACTTAAGTATGTGTTCCTTCACAAGTTTTATCCTCTTGGTCGGCTCAACCAGATGCAAGCCAAGATTAACAACTTCTGCCAGGCTACTGGGAGTCTATTCATGAAGCTTGGGAGTGATTCACTTATCTGCAGGAGAAATACCCCCACCATGACATACCGAGGACCACCTTGGTCCAACATTTTTCAGAGGCCTGAAAATTGAAAGTAGAAGATTAGTTGACGCTTCCTGTGGGGGATCCTGCTTCAATAAGGATGAAGATGTGGTCTAGCAGATTTTTGAAGACATGGCCAATGGAGAGGTCGCCCTCTCTTCATCTCGTACATACCAGAGATAACCTCAGGTCATCCACAAACATATGCATATGGCATCTTCCCATGAGGCAGAGAGAGATGAGAGCTCCAACTTTAGCATCATCAGGGGTCATCTCTCCAAGGTTGATATCATCGAGAAGTGAACACAAGATCTCCAAAAGTCACCTGTGATCGAACAAAGAACCCAAAATCTGGACGAGCTGGATCAGATCATCAAGAAATGGAGTTGCTAGTGAGTACCATCAGTGCCTACTAGTTGGCGACTACACCACCTGAGATTCCCACTGAGAAGAAAGACAAGCAACCCACGTAACATAAACCTCAACCCAGTCAATAGTAGTCGACGGTCCAACAATTATACTACATGTAGACTCCCGACCAGACACCACAAAAATAGCAGTTGTGGTTTACCAACCAAAATTCCAGTCTCCTTATGATCCATTCTCTCCTCCACCGCCTCTCATTCAAGAGGTGAATGGAGTTTGGTCGAATGACACGTAGTTGGCCCGTCCAGGAAGACCTCAACAGGGCTAGATTGCAAATTCATGTCCATTCCCTCAGTATCAAGGAGGGAGATTTGCCTAGTTCCAGCAGCCTCAGTACCACCAGTCTCCACAGTATCACAATAACTGAAGATAGAATCAGTAGTACCCAGAACCGATGTACCGCCAGTACCAGCCATACCATTCATACGGAGCTGCATCTCACCAGTAGTATCCTCCTCCTCCCTACTAGCATCAGTATCAACTTCCTCCACCTCAATAGCAATATCAACAACACCCTTCTCAGCCTCCACACCATCAACCCCAACGTGGTCAACACATTGAACCTTCTAAGGCGGTTCTTGTGAACCCAAGCCTCGATTGCTTGGCCTAGTTGTTCAAGGGCTTATCATAAATGACCCAGAAGATGGACCACTTGACGACCAGTATGAATCCAATTCCGACCCTGGTCGAAGCCAACCCCAATAACTTTAAGTGAAAAAGAGCACGTAAAATGTGAAGTCTCATATGTGCATGTAGAGTCAGATGATTGTGATTTTATTTTGTCTATTTTCGTTACTCTCAAGAGCGGTAGGACCTTGCCTCTGTCTGCCACTATCAAGGGAAAGAATAAATCTTAGTTTGGTGAATCATCGTCTTCTGTATCAACCGTGCCATCTATAGGTTCGGGTGAGGAAGAAGAAGGAGGAGGAGGAGCCTTGCTATGTACCAGCCATCACCATCTCCAACAAAAAGAACAAAAAAATCAGAAAAAATGAAAAGACCAAAAAGATTATCACAACCGAAGTTAATCCATGCCATCCATGGAAGAGCAAGCCCCAACAGTTGATCCATCACCAATCGATTGAACGAAGAACACAGTTTTTGGATGTCCACCCCACCTCCAGCTTGTGCACCTTTTTGCATCCCAGTTGTAATAAATGTTGTGGACAGGAATTCTGATGTAAATAAGAATTTTTTATTTCAGTTTTGTAAATATTCCTTTTCTTGATGCAATGGGAAAAACAAAAGATTGCAAAACAAAAAAATGCACTATTGATCTAGGTGTTGTGGATATTATTAACAACTTGGCTGTTGAATTACCTCTGCTGAAAGCCATGGAATATATGCCCATTGTGAAAAAGGGATTGAAAGAAGCATGCACGGGCAAGCATTAGTCAAACCGCAATAACAAACACCTACTAGTTGAGAAACACGTCCTCACCGTGGCTTGGTGGCAGCAATCAGTAATCTCCTGGAAAAGAAGCCAGACAAAGGAGGACCTTTGATCAGATGCAAGATTTTTGATCAGATCTCCGAGCGAACCATCCTTGAGAGTTTCTCTCCAATCAATCTAATGCCTACATCTTTGCTCACACTATTAGGGCAAGGACCGCTCAAGCAAACACATGTGATCATTCAGTTTACTGATCGATTAATCAAGTGACTTCGAGGTTTATTGTAGAATGTTGTCGTAATGGTGCATGACATGTAGTTTCCTATTGATTTTTTGGTCCTTTATATAGACTTCCCTGCACCATTACTCCAGACCTCGATTATTCTTAGCAGGCCTTTCCTGCGAACTGTAGAAGCTTTGGTTGACTATGGGTCTGGGAAATCATGTTTTGCTCGAGCAACAACAAAGTGATAATGGATATGGTCAGTGAACCAAGATTTGTGTCTGATAAAGATCAAGCAGAATAAGATTTGTGTCTGATAAAGGTCAAGCAGAATCATCTAATGTAGACTGTGACTTTACTGCAGAGATTCGAGATACAAAATTTTTTGTGAATAAAACATTGGTTCAGGAAATCCTCTTTCCAGAGGAGGACCTAGGAAGCATAGTCTTTATATGCTTCGATGTCTACTGGGAGATAGATATTTACTTGTTGATGGACCTTTTTGAGGCAGAATATTCATGCCAGTCCAAACATGATGAATTCATTAATGATTTGTTCAACACATTATCAACAAAGCCGCTAGTGACCGAGGTGAGTAGAACCTCCAAATTCATGACAGATCATCCACCTACTAGTTTCATTTCTGATGTGACTGAGAAACAAGTTCGATCAGAAACAAAATTAAAGCCACTTCTGACAGGCTTCAAGTATGCTTTCCTTGCGGGTGCATAAAACATGTATCCGGTAATCAACAACAACATGCTGACCCTAGATCAGGAACCTCGACTGCTCAAGGTTCTAGAAAAAAAACCACAAGGCACTTTGTTGGCACATATCAAACCTTCGTAGGGTAAATCCCGCTATGTGTTCACACCACATCTATTTGGAAGATGATGCCAAGCATCTCGAGAATTTCAGATAAGACTGAACCATAACTTTCAAGATGTCATCATGAAGGAAATCACTAAATCATATGATACAGGGTTTATTTATTCCATCTCCGACTCAAAATAAGTGAGCTCCTTGCATGTAGTTCAAAAGAAATCTGGGCTCATCGTTGTTACAAATAAAAGATGAGAGGAGATTTCCACTTGAGTACCAACATCCTGATGTGTGTGTGTTTATTACAACTGTGTCCATGCCACAGCGAAGAAGGACCACTTCCCCTTGCAATTCATTGATCAAGTTCTAGAAAGATTGGAAAGCAAGGAGCCCTACTTTTTGGAAGGGTATTCGGGTACAACCAAGTGGCAATCACCCGAGAGGACAAAGAGAAGACTACCTTCACTTGCCCGTTTGGTATCTACGCTTTCAGGAGAATGCCCTTTAAATTGTGCAATGCACCTGCCACATTCTATAGATGCACGCTTGCAGTTTTCATTGATATGGTTGGCAGTTTTCTCGAGGTGTTTATGAATGACTTCTCTGTTTATGGTGACAGCTTCGATTCTTCTCTTGAGAACCTAGATAGAGTACTTAAAAAATGTTGAGAAGTCAATCTAGTATTATCGTGGAAAAAGAGCCAATTTATGGTCAGTGAAGGGATTGTGCTGGGCCACATCATTTCCAAGCATGGCATGGGAGTCGACCCAACAAAGGTGGATGTGATCGCCAATCTTGAGCCACCTCATATTGTAAAAAATAAGAGGTCATTCCTAGGTCATGTGGGTTACTGTAAACGTTTTATTAAAGATTTCAGCCACATTGCTGACATCTAACTGAATTACTGTGCAAGGAAACTGAGTTTCATGTTGATCAACATGTTCTCCTACCTTTCAATCAACAGACAGAGCTAATCACTCAAGATCCTGTCCTACACCCACCGGATTGGTCACTACACTTTGAGATCATGACGAATGCATCGGATTTTGCAGTTGGGGTTGTGTTAGGACAGAGGAAAGACAAAGTACCCTATTCCATTCACTATGACAACAAGACATTAGATGAAGCACATAGAAAGTACGTTGTTACAGAGAAAGAGTTGCTAGATGTGGTTTTCTCCCTCAAGAAGTTCATATCCTATTTTCTTGTATCTAGAATCACCATCTACACTGACCACTCTACTATTCGGTTCTCACATTAGAAGAAAGATGGAAAGCTCAGATTGATCAGATGGATCCTTCCCCTCTAGGAATTCAACTTGGAGATCAAAGATAAACCCAGAGTTCAAAACGTGATAGCAGATCACCACTCCAGAATTGAGCATCAAGAAACTCCACTGAGCAGTTCACCTATCACAGACACCTTTCCTTATGAGTTGATTCTCATCGTGGATTGTCTCCCTTGGTATGTCTATATTGTGAACTACCTCGTCTTGGGGGTAGTCCCATAAGATTGGACGAAGATTAAAAAGGACAATTCTTATCCACAATCCATTTCTACCAATGGGAAGACCCGCTCTTATTTAGGGAAGGAGCAGATTGTATTTGACGTCGGTGTATCCCTCAGGAGGAGCATCATAGTTTCCTCGAGCATTGTCACTCACTCGAAGCTGGTGGACAACACTTTGGAGACAGAACGATAATGAAAGTATTGTACTGTGCCCTCTGGTGACCACACTATTCAAGGATGCAACAACATATGTCAAAGCCTACATTAACTGCCAGAAAATGGGAGGAACAGCTAAAGACTCTATGCCCCTGAAAGTGATTCAAATTTCAGATGTATTCAATGCTTGAGGCATTGATTTCATGGGACCCTTTACCAACAGTCACGGATTTGAGCACATCCTTCTTATTGTTGATTATGTGAATAGCTGGGTTGAAGCTATTCCCACTCGAGCCGTTGATAGTTGTATAGTTTGTCAGTTTCTGAGGGAGAACATCATTTCACAGTTTAGGATACCAAAGATTCTTATATCAAACGGGTGTAGCAACTTCATAAATAAATAGGTCAAGAAATTAACGAAGGAGTACGACATTGAGCACCAAATCGCTTCTCCTTATCACCCTCAAACCAATGGTATGGTAGAGCTATGAAACAGAGAAATCAAGACAATCTTGTAAAAGCTTGTGAGGCCGGATAGAAAAAATTGGTCCCAACTCTTGGACTCATCTCCCTGTCAACCTAATTCATAAATCACTGCGGGCGGCCAATATTTACAATCCAGACTCACAGAAAGGTGGTCATCAAAGGAAAGTGGATTTGAACAGAGTCCTAGAATTCCGAGACTATGCATTTCATAACATCTTGATGTACAAGGAGAAGGTTAAATGCTAGCACGACCAACACGTCAGATGAAAGACCTTCGAGATTGAGCAGAAAGTATGGCTATTCGGCGCAAAGTTGGAGATATTCTCGGGTAATTTAAAGAGTAAATGGGCATGGCCATTCAGAGTGAAAGAAGTGTGTGACAATGGAAGCAATTTAATATCAGAGTTGTCATCAGAAGCACAATCGTTCATCATCAATGGTCAGATACTGAAGTTGTACCTTGAGCATGACACTTTCTTGGCCGTTGTCGACTTAGTCCAAGTGATCTTCAACGATGCATCCTCCATAACTACAACATCAAAAGATTCAGATAATGCTCCTATAAAACTCTTTCTCTAGTTTTCTTCTTTTCTTCAGTTATTTCTTCTGTTTATTTTTCTTTTACTTCTTTCTTTCATTCCTCTCAGTCATCACTGCTATACTTAGGATATGCTTCGTCCTAAATATAGGGGGATGAGTGAGTCCCAATGTTCATTCTTTGATCCCTTACTTGTCTCCTCTATTGTTAATATTCCTGTCTACACTTAGGGATATTTGACCTTATGTATAGGGAAAGACAAGATGAGTCATTGATCTGTTCACTCCCACTCTCAAGCCTCCCTGCATGTAGATACAACATATTATACTTAGAAATATTTCATCCTATGTATGGGAGGGTGGTTGACTTCTCATTCATTGATTTTTTTATTCTGTAGTCGGTGTAGTATAGGCCCGTCTATGCTCAGTATGAGTTGTCTTTTCTTTTCCCTTCAATCTATGAGGACATTGCTCAAGCTAACTATAGCGGGTCGTATATACGTTGTATATACTTTAGCCATAACTCTTACTTTTGTATTTTCAATAAGTATGGCAAAAATACAATTAATAAATTGAAAAGAACATACTTGTATAAAATTCATCGTACATACTAGTTAATAAATCAGGTAAAAATGTTTTGCAAAATATTTGAAAAATGGTTGGAAAAGTTCTTTGAAAAATCATTTGAAAACTATTTCAGAAATGTTTTGTAAAATGTTTTCAACCTTTATAAATGTGTTTTGTTTGTAAAAGTTTCTTATCTTTTTGTAAATCAAAATGGTTTGAAAATTTATTTGCAAACTGTTTGGAAAATTGTTGCAAAAATATTTTGAAAAATCTATACATATTATTTGAAAAACCTTTGCAATTCGATTTTCAAATTCTGTAAATGTTTCTAAAAATTATTTGTCAAATTAGTTTGCAAAATATAGTTTTCAAAACATTTGTAAAATTATTTTCAAAGAATTTTTGAGAACTGTATACAATTCATGTAAATAGAACTCTTTAAATTTAGACATAAACTTATGAATATCTAATTGGTGTAAATTCGTAAACCCAAACTCTTGTAAATACCAAAGAAGCACTCCCGTTTAAATATCTGCATATATTTCTTTTCTTAAAAACCTTTTATTTTTTAAAATTCCCAAACATATTTGCAAAACATTTTTTCAAAAACCTGCATAAAAATTTACAAACCTTTTTCAAAAATCCAAAAAAGATCAAAACCAAAAAATCGCATCAAAAAATATTTTCCTTGCAGTGTACATAGAATTTGCATTTTTCGGATTGAGTTTCATAATTGAACTAATCCAAGTAAAATCTAGAGATTGGAGCTTGGTTGGACCTTAAATCTACGTAATCACAGGAACCTTATAGGAATTGGAATTGAGGTACTTCAGGTCTGCTAGACTTTATTCATTGAGAACACGAGACTGGATTTAGTGTTGTCTTGATTGCCTAAGTAGAATATCTCAGACACATGCACAACTCTTGTTGATAATGAACCAGATTGCACACTTGCACTTTACACTTTGCTTACCTCAGTTGAAGTGGTAGAGGGCTGAATTTGTCAGTATGAGACACAAGCCAATGGAAACATTGGAAGTCACATATCTGTGGCCATTATATCCCAACCTGATCCAGTAGCTATGAGGTCTTATGACAGAATTTGTGGGTTGCAAAAATGCTTCAAAAGAGGGATAATCTACTGGCTCAAGAAGAAAAAGTCCTTATGTAAATGTTGTTGTATATAGTATTCAAGAAATGCAATCAAAACACCAAAAAAGTGGATAGGCCTGAATGAAAATAAAATGCCTTCCAGAGTATGTATAGCCCAATAAGCAAGCTTGAGCCTCAAAGTCATATTTAGGTGAGCCCACAGTTGGATGACTTGGCTATATTGGCCAAGCATCCTAGGATAGGTAGCTACATTGGCTACTGTCCATACTTATCTCCACCTCCTCTTCTTGAGCTGGTTGTACTTGAACTTAGAAGGAAATACCCCACTTTTCGAGGAAAGAGTTGTTGGATTCTAGAATTAGGGTCACCGTGTTGGAGAATACTGACATCTGCTTCTTCAGTCGAGGAGAGATACATATCACACACACTCTCCAAGATAGATTCATAATCATAAGGCTTTGTGTATGAGTTGACTTATTCTGACCTGGCTATTGAGGAGACTTGAACAGAGTTTTGAGGGTCTCAGAGGCTGTTGTGTTTCAAGACTAGTTCCCATACAAAGCTCTAATGAAATTTAAATTCCAAAGGTCCGACTGAGCTCCAATCTTTGATTTTATAAGGACAAGTTAAAAAGTTAAAATAGATCCAAGCTCTTTCTTTTCTTTTCTTCATTTTCTTTTCTACACTTATAGGTGTAAGTGTTTACTAGGGACTAGCAAATGCAAGTATAGGGAGGTAATAAATCTGCATTTGTCACCTTTATTCTTTCATTTCGACTTTCATTCTTTAGCTAAATGCTTGTAAATATCATTAGTTTTCCTATATTAACATTTGTTATTTATTGTATAAAAATTATATAAACTACATTGATTAAAGCCAAAATAAAAGAATAAAGAAAAGAAAAGAAAAGAAAAAAATGCCACAAGTATTTTATGACCCTAAACTCCGAGACCTAGGCATCATGATGTATGGATCGACAAGGAATAAAGTGGGAGGTGATAAGGGTCAAACACACAATAAAAACCCTAATTTCATCTCTTCAGTAATTCATTTTTAGGGCCTAATTTATTCTTAATTATTTATATCTCAAATAAAGAAACTTTGTACATAAAAGTTGTAGATAAAAATGTAAAGAAAAAATAAAATTGATTTCACACAAAAATAATGTACAATGTTCATTCTATGCTTTGAATAAAATTCCAAAATTCAAACTTCCTAGATACATATCTTCTCCAAATGGACTCAAAACGCATAAAACCACCTTTGATTGTCAATAACTTTTAATTATCTATTTAATGAAGTTGGTTTCATTTAATTTGGAGTTAAGATGCAAAAGTTATGTTTTGGACCCCTATTATACTATATACATGAATAAAATATTCATTTTATTTACTCTTTATATTTTTCATTATTTTATATTTTTATATTTTTTTCATATTATTTATATTATATGTACATAAATAGAATAAAAGAAAACAATTATAGATAAACTAAAATAATAAGTACATGAAACATATAGATGAATTGCATACACTTATATTTATATAATTTTTACTTATATTTAATTAAGTGTACAAACAAACTCAGAAAAATACTATAAAAATATATTTATGCACAACTAAATAAGTCTTAAATATATAAATTAAGTGTATAAAAGAATAAAATATAAAATACAAACAAAAATAAAATACACATAATATTGGTAAATAAAATTGTATTATACATGTAAATAACAACTTGTACTAAACATCCTCATAAAAATAAATAAAAATGAGAATAAAATACTACATAAAATAACAAACGGTTTTTATTTTATAACCTAAAATTAATAAATTAATTTACCAATTATTATTTATATAAAATACATTTTACTTGCATTTTTCTGGTTGGTCCACGTGGACCAACCAGATCCACTCTTTTGTTGACCTCGGTAAACTGGCCCTTTGGCAACTCTGACCTTTGTCAAAACCTCGAGCACTCAACTTTTGACCAATTCCCATGGCGATCTAATGATTGAATCACCTTGAACCTTGAACAAATATTGTAGATGGCTCCGCAATTCATGTAGGATCTTTAGAGCCCTTCAATCTTCTTCAAATGAGCCCCCATTTGAACCACAATAAGCCACCTCATCATGTCGATAAATAAGAACCTCAGTCCTCCTCACCCAATTTGATTCTTCTTCGAAGCCTAAATCCCTACGTCCCTCTGTTCCACCTCATCACTGCCCGACACTTTGCCAATAAAGGCCAGGATCAAACCCCCCAAGCCCTGCGATTCTTTTTAATCCATTTGTAGATCCATAAGGGGCCACGAGACCCAAAAGCACTCCAAGATATAGTCCTGGGTGGTTGTGCTTCGATGACCCTCCATGACCCCACTTATGGGTCCTAGACTCATCTGATAGATCCAACAACTGCGGATCTCTTACAGGACATGGAGACTCTCAACAGCAAGAGAGGAGCCATGGAGCGCAGGGAATCAACGGAATAAGGAAGACACCTCGTGTATTCTTTCATGTTCTTGAGGATACCGCTAGAACCATTTGATGGAACCCACACTCTAGATTGGACAAGCACCGTCCGATGACATGATGTCCCAGCCGCCCCATTGCGCAGCAGATCTGATTCTGATCGTGCATTATCGAAGCGTTATCGATTAATCAAGACCATTGATCACTTAAGTGGTGTGATCCTAGCCATCTTTTGGCATATACATATTGGGTAAATATCACAGAATCCCCCTTGTATTTTTATGTATTTATTTAATATTTAAATTTTCGTCTGAAGTGTAATTAATTGTGGTTATTTTGCATGGAGCAACCTCCTTTTTATGTATTTACATCGGTGCTCATGCCAGCTCACCTCACGTGGTCGCCTACGTGAGGTGCGTATTTTACATCCATACCCTATAGATTTTTATATTTATAATTAGTCTAAAAAATTTTATATTTAGAGGTAATTTTGTGGATAATTTTTAAAGAGGATCTTGAACATTCTGTATATTGCATTTATGCCATAACAGGGCACATTTAATATAAACATTTGTGGGTAAATTACATATGTGCCCCTAGATTTTGATTTATTGTCCTAGAATGCATGGAAACATATTTTTATTTGCATTGGTCCCTGGAAGTATTCATATTTTGTGCTTGTTTGTGAAACTTTTATAAATATCATCTGTGCTCCAAAAATTATGGGAAAATAGTCTAAGATACATGTATGCATGCACTTTCATGACATACAATTTGTTTACATTTTATTCACATTACATATTTATTAAAAATAAAAAAGAGCACAATTTGACCTTGTTAGAATTAGAAAATTCCTAAAAATTACAAAACCTTTTTGAAAACTTCCAAAATAAATCATATTTTGTCTATTATAGTATTTTATAGCTTCAGACCAAAAATACCTAAAAAATAAAGGATAAAAAAATTTAAAAACTTAAAATCCTATAAAATATAAAAATCTAGTTTTTATTTATATATATTATTAAATAGTAAAATTAGTTCTTGGAATTTTTGACTATATTTAGTATTTTTAAATTCCAAAATAATTTGTCCTATTTAAATAGTCATGGTTTTTTTATTATTTTAAACTTTAAAAATACCTAAAAATTAGCAAAATATTGAAAAATAAAAAATAGTTTAAAAATATGAAAACCACATAAACATTTTATTTTTCAAATTTTAATTATTTTTAGCCATATGTATAATATAGTACCCTAAATTGTATTATATATACCTATATTCATCTATATATAGTTTATATTATTATTACTACTTATTATAACTACATTAAAAAATTTAAAAAATAAAAAAAGGAATGTATATAATGGGACATATTTCTTAATTTTTGTTCTGATTTTTGTATTTTTATATATACTTTTTATCATATTTACATTCTCTTATATATATTGACATACCATTATATAATATTAAATAATATTTAAATAAAAATAAATCAAAAATTATAAAAATGAAAAAATGAAAACAAAATAAATAAATAAACATAATAAATAAAAATATAAAAACTAAAAACCCAAACAAAAAATTTAAAAGGACACTTGTATACAGAAATCACCTCGATTAGGAATAATCAATAGGCTACCTTGTTTGCTCTTAGTGATTCGACCTCTACATGCGTATACATTGTACATATTTGTTTGTAAAATATAATAAATTGTTCTCATATTTTATCATTTATTGATTATTTACATATTGTGGGTACATGTTGCTTAGTCATTGATCTTCTAGTGATGTCATCACAGCGACTTAGTGACCCCACCTTTTATGAACCACAAGAAAGGTCCTCGAGTATCCTTAGACTAAACAATGGGCTCTAATGGATCTTCTCCAATAGTATGACAACAATAAGGTGAATATGTGCAATCCTAGTGAACATCTACAAATAGAAGAGACGACTCGGGCTACTAGCCCTCGATCTGACATTAAAGTGCAAAGTTATAGGGGATGGGTGAGGTAGAGAGCTCATGTAGCATAGATGGAGGAAAAGAGCATGTCTCCGACCGCATACTCGACCAAAGATGGGAGGTTGCACGCTATAGAAGAAGAGGGTGTATGATATATGAAGGTAGAGATGGGTTGCGTAATGTCAAAGTTGGGTTGATTGTAACGAAGAATGGGATTTGGTGATAAAGAAAACTGAGAATAGAAGAAGTAGATGATGAGGAAAGGAGAAGGGAGATGAGGAGAATAGAGATTAGTGTTATACCTGAGGGTGACTTTACCGAAAGGTGGTGCGAGATGTCTAGGAGAAATCTTTGCCTCAGAGGACCATAGTGATGCCCTTGAATCTAAGATGTCTTCTGGTAATAAGAACGATAATAGATATAGGAGGGGCTTCTGGATCTTGCCTCAGAGGTCGTCATCGTAAGTCGACCTGAGACGTAGGAGGAAACGGATGGGATTTGGGATCCTTCTTTCTCAGGTGGCTATGGAGATAGGGATAGTAGAGATGGGTTCTAACAGTATGGAGTTTGGATTGGGTTCTCTCTTATGCTGGAAGTGAATAAAGGGTAGGTGGTGGTTTCAGTCGATAAGGTTAGGTGATTTCGATCATTGGAGAAGTAAAGATATATTGGGATGGTTTCATCAGTATTGGGTCAGAGTTGGGTTAGTATTTGGTTCTAGGTGGTTGGAAAGGGATAGGGGCATGGGGAAGGACATTATCAAGAAGAAAGAGGTGAGGCTGGTGGGCTCGACCATTGGGAGGTGACCGACGGTTGCAGAGAGAGTTGGAGGTAGGAGGAGAATCAAGAGTCATTGGATCATTCCAGATCCAATGGTGAGAAGCGAGTCACGTGAAAGGCACATGAGGGAGCTGGGATTAAAAAGGTGGATGGTTCAACCATTGAATCTGGGTTGGATCCAACTACCGGTATTAGTTGCGGTTAAAGATAATGGAGGTTGACTGGAAGGAGGGGTGTGTTAACTAGGCATCTTAAGTGGACGAATGGGAATGAGCCATGTGTTGGACATGCGAGCCCACGACGATCCACTATGCAATAAATGTTATTGAGAATATCATTCCCTGATCTAAAATGAAGAATAAATAATTTGCATAATAGGTCCCTTAGTACAATTAAAGTTATGTACCATAGCCATCTTGATGATCATACAACTGTTGATTCAAATATTGAATCATAGAGGTTGGTGCTTGGATGAACATCTAAACAGTTAGATTGAGGACTCATCAAGCACTGTCAAATGATTGTTAAGAGATGATCTCCAGCCTGAGTAGGAGATGGCAATCCTTTCTCATTTAGGCTGATATCAAACCGACCTCTTGACGCAGGTCCTCTGCATAGGAATAGAGATTCGGAGGTGTTAGATAAGTTAGGTAAAAGAGTTGGCTTAATGAGATCGAGATAACAAAAGTCCTATAGTGTATGTTGTCATGACATAGGCACGCATCCTCTGATCGGAGACAGATGTGTTAATATATGTTTGAGTATGTGCATTTGGCAGACCAACAGGTTGATGACCTAATCAAGGTCTATACACCGGCGCACTGGTGTGCATATAAAGGCATATGAGTAATACGATCTCTCAAATGGATCATACAGTTCATTACTGAACCGGAAGACATGAGCTCACTCATGAGATATTGGGAAGAATCAAATTCCGTGCACGGTCATCTAGCTTTGGAAGCTTGACTGAATCTGTAGGTTTGATATATAATTTTGGAAAGTATTTGATCAACACATGGGTATGATATATGCTTTTGGAAAGTATATGATCGATACCAACACCCAATAGTCATGAGAAACTTAATGATAAATCCTTAAAGTAGACAGTGTAAAATTGATCTTACACTTCGGGATTATTCTGGGTCTTCCAGTATGCAGGATGTATAGGTATTGGGAATACCTGAGAGTGATGTGATCATAACTGATTGTATAACCATGGCGCTTCCATTCCTAGGGAGTGATGAAACGGGTCTGGATTTTAGTGACTCCTCTCAGTAGAGAAGTAATATGATCTTGATCCAAATATTGGACATTGATCTGAATGTGATTCAGATGCAATAAGAAGATTAGATTTACGGTATTGATTTAATCAAGCATCTATGGGAGGCCCGAGATCTGGATTTGTGATGTGATCTCAATATCCAAGTCACTAAACATGCAGCAATACAATCGCCATGTCCTTATATCCAAGTATTCGCGGAGAAAGCGCATTATCCTTGAAAGAGTTCAGGATAATTTCATTGTTGATATAAGTAACCAAGCATTGAGAAATAGGACAAATAAATGTGATTTAATTATCATGATTAATATGAATTCGATTCATATTATAAAGAGAGCTATCTTAGATAATTAAATGTGATTTGATTATCAAAGATGTAAATAATGTGAATATGATTCATATTATTTGGGCACATGAGAATAGAGATCCAAGATGATTAAATGTGA
Source organism: Ottelia alismoides (assembly GCA_037367405.1). Classification (NCBI taxonomy): domain Eukaryota; kingdom Viridiplantae; phylum Streptophyta; class Magnoliopsida; order Alismatales; family Hydrocharitaceae; genus Ottelia; species Ottelia alismoides. The sequence goes on along the minus strand of JAZKJV010010609.1, from coordinate 271,539 downwards.
TTTCATTATCATAGATATTGAATAATGTGGATAGCATTATCCATATTAATCACATATATTATAAATGTGACTTATAATATATAAGAGAGAGATATTTGTAAGTTACATTTGTTAATTAAATGTTCAAGTGAATTGGATTCACATTGGACATTAAAGTGAAAAATGTAATTTACATTTTATTTTGGGTTGTGAATATGATTCACAATTTTTTTCAATGGCAAGATTGCAATGTCTACAAAATAATTGTGAATTGTTTTTGTAGAATAATTTGCAACAAAAGTTGTTGCATAATCTTGGAGATTACATTATAGAGATGAGAGCCACCTTCCATATACATGGAGTGGACGGCCACCACTCCTATTAGGAATATGTGGTTGTCCCCTCTTTCCAACATGGAAGGAGGCACTCTCTCTCTCCTATGATTTCCATGAGATCTTGATTTAATTTCGTGATTGTATTATATTGATTTATCAATATATAAATCTAAATTAAATTAATTGTTGTTGGTTTTTACCAATACAAATCTTTGCCATTAAGAGAAACACAAATCTATGTGAGCCATTGGATTTGTGTTGCCAATGTATTGAGATCGATGGATCCCAAAATATGATAAAAGGAGAGGCACACCTTTGCTCTTCTTTACACGCCCTCTCTTCTTCTCTCATGTGGCCATCCACCATGGATGCCCTAGAGAGGTTCTCCATCGCTGCAGCGTCGACGTTATGCTGCCCGGTCGTTTGCTCATGGATCTCCGTCTTCTTTGGTGCGCCTCGCTCGTAGAGAAGATGTCGGACCTCATGTGTCGAGATCAAGAGATTAGCCGCTTGGATCATCAACATGGATTGCGAGAAGCATGTGTTTCATCAACACGCTCGCAAGCCTCTCCTCTGTCGGATCGGACTTGAGACAGGAGGTCTCTTCGTTTAGAGACTCGATCAGAACCACGCTTCAAGAGGTAATCCTACTACTTTTTTTTGGTTTGGACGAAAAAATCCGAGAAGTGTTCTTGGATCAGGTGGTTTCGTCACATGAAAAAATTTTAATTTCCGCTGCATAGAATAACTAGTGCGACTAGTCGTTCCTCGTTGTATTCGATACGACGCTCACGCTTCCGTGATGCGCTTGAGGATTATCCCATATCCTTCAAGTGTTATCAGAGCCTTAGGCCGGAGGTTTCAGATAAGATCCATAAATCTAGGATGACTTGGGTTCGTTAGGATTTGCGAAATTTTTTATCGCATTTCATTTTCGCATCTATGTTTAGTGCTTAATTTCGCCCCTGTTAAAATTTTTTAAACACTAAAATAATAATTAGATTTTGTTCCCCATTAAATAAAGAAACCATAGGATCTGAGTTTATGTAATTTGGATTCCGTTTGCTCGAGATATGGTCGTTTTAATGAACATGTATTCACTGTTGCGGGAACTGTGAATCTTAACATGATTAATGAGTTAATTATTGTTTTGATCTACCTATAAATGCATGAAATATTACTTAGGTTCTTTCTAAATCAAATATCAATCTTTGGAAACTAATTTTGTCTAATTTGGATTTGAATTGATTGGGATATGTTAATTTTAGTAAGTAGGGGTCACTGTTGAAATTACATTCCTAATCATGAACTATGTGATTGTCAATTAGTGAAATTAATTTTTAATTTCATGAAATAATTATGGAAAATATTTGAGAAATATTTAATGATGATTATTTTCTCTAATTGACTTGGCCTCAACCAATAAAGTTATTAGATTTGATCTAGATCATGATTGGAAACACAATCAACAAACAACTTACTTGAATAGGATTGGGAATTTGTCTAACAAATTTCCTTATAATCAAAAATGTTTTGATCATTACTATATGGTATAATTTCAGTTGAAGAACCGATGATCATCTCAAGTACACATTGATCTATTTGGCATTATCCTTTCTTGAGGTGGATATGGTGTCTAGTCGAGGAGCGTTGGGGTAGCGGGTCGCACCGGTTGCGGTCCATCCCACTCCCGTCGATACTGGCCATGACAACGGGTAGGGACTCAATAATGCTGAAGAAATCAAGGTGTATTTTTCTAATTATTAAAATTCGAATTAATACGCACTTTGAGATAATACCATATAAATATTCAAGTAAAACCAATCAAGTTTGTTGATTGAATTGGATTGATAATTGATTTAATTAGATTGAATTAATTATATCCAATTAAAACACTCTATTATGAATAGATGTGTATTTCCCTTAGAAGAATTAGTTATATGAATATGATTCATGATAATTTACTAAAATTTAAATATGAGGTGGAGGAACACATAAGTGACATCCATGGTCTCCCGTCAAGGCGAAGGGTTTCCATCGCCAGAGATTGCATATAGGAGACGTCTGTCCGAAGTGACAGCTCCTGTATGCTAGCGCATATGGATCAGGCTCTTTGCTTCTCAAAATAGTAAGGTCGTATGCGTAGTGACTCCAATATCGGATCCTCATATTATTGGGGCGATATTGGATTGCGCATAGTGAGTTATATTCCTGTTGATGGTTGGTTCAATTAACGACGGGTCAACATCACCTTAGAAGTTGTGGGGACGGGTGTTAAAGACCAAATTGGGATATGCAAGTTGGACTTGCAAGGTAGAATGTGTTACTGCTTCTTTTTATCCGAGTTACAGATTCTCATATTATTGGGATGTAACAAAGACAAGGAAGGAGATCCTATATCTTACTGAGATATGATGGTAAGTATATCTCTTACATTGAAAGTGATTAAGGGAATGAACTTTTAGTGTTGACAAGGCAAGACAACTTTTATATAAAAATTCTTAAATCAAAGTATATATTTATATTTATATATATATATATATTTATGCAAATTTATTATTTCAGATAAATCTTCATTAAACCCACTATATACTATACTCAATAATGACCAGTAAAATATCATGGATTGGATCCATAATCAAGATATTGTACTTGCAGTTGGACACATAATGTATGTGGTTGCAATGTGTAATTTTCCTCATAATAATGAGGAATGACAATTAAATAGACAATAGGACTACAACACTAGGATTTTTGTATGTCTCTATAATCTTGATCTCTCATTGAATGTACTTTGGAAGTGACATGTCGATGATGATCGCAATTGTCAATTAATCCTTATAAAATCTAAGAAGATGCTATGGCATACATATGTGCTCTCGACATTTAATCATGAATGACATGGTGGCTCTATAAGAGATGATGTATTCAAAATGTTTGAATATTTACCTGAACCAATCTTTTAGGAGTTTATATGGGTGTAGATACGATGAGTGTCATCATTCTACTGTCTATACTTTGGTCATTCCTGAAGCTTCATAATATTCATATTGTATGAATTGAATGAAGCACATGTATAAATGTTGAAATAATCTTGTATTGAAATCTTTTGAATTTAACATAAGAGATACCTTATCTTAAGCAATGGTTGTTTATAGATGAAGGGAGCACAGTGGAAGCGTGGGTCTGGCCCATGTGAGAATGAAAGTCATAGAGTTGACTGTACTTCTGTGACTTCCATATGAAATCCAAAGAGTTGGATAAATACCAATACGGCAATAAGATGATGTGTTGATAGTATGACTATCAAATCTATCTAAAATCCTTAGAGAAGGACTTGGATAGTGCATCGGCATAATCTACATATAATCATTGAAATTGACTTTGATAAAATAAAGTCTAATAATTGTATCTCAATCTTCTAATGATACATGCAATTGGTTGCATATGTGTTAGAAGATTAGAAATTAATCTTAAGGCTTAATAGTCATCCATGTTGGAATTGATGCAATTGTTGAAACAATTTTCATTGGATAAATAGACTTCATATTTTCAGTGGGAGCCATTGGTCTTAGAGAATGTCTCTATGACCTAGACATTAGGTTACACTCATTATTTATTTCTAAATGTTGGAAATAAATATGAATTCTGGAATAGACCTCTCAAAAAGAGTTATGATGGATATATTTCAGATAGTAATCTGACATGCGGAGGACTTTACTAAATTAGAAAAATTAATGAATGGTTCATAACATTTATAATATTGAAAATTGAACCATTAAAGATCAATAGGAGGATGAAGATCATTTGAAAATGATCTGGCATCAAGCCTTGGACATTTGTTTGTTAATGTGATCAATAGACTAAGAAGAGATGAAACTTTAGATTGTCTAATGGTTCAAATCTTACATACTTGTGAATATTGTATTCAAAAGTAAAAATGTCCAATACACCCTTCCGTAGAATGGTGTAAGATGTCAAGGTATTCAAGATCTCATGCACATTGATGTATGTGAATCATCTATATCAGAATAAACATTATGGATATGTGATATCTATTGATGATTATTTGTGATATGAGATTTCTTCTCTTCACATAGAAAACTTTGAAATGTTCAAAGATTTCACAATTTTGGTTTAGAACCAAAGTTTCAAGGAAGATTAAATGATTTTTTTTATCTAATCCAGGTAGTCAGTACTTATAAGATGAATTCATGGAATGTTGTATAGAGATATGAATGTCATTTCTATCTCAATCCTCCTAATGTACCTAAACTCAGGAGAGTTGTGGGGAGATACAATTGAATCATGTATGACATGATTTAATCAATGATGAAATTTAGCATAATTACCTATTAGTTTCCAGGTGTATATGTGGTAGAGACTACAATATATCCCCAATAAGATTCCATGCAAGTAAGCTGGAACTTAGCACCTGAGAGTGCTACTTCATTAGGAAAATAAAGGATGGTATTGGATACCTACTTTATGACCTTGAGATTCTTAAAATATTTCATATCTGATAATGTGATTCTTAGATGATGAGACTCTTGAGAATCAATATGAAAATGAAGTAAAGGAACTCATTTAATCTTGAGATGATAATGAGGCTCCTGAAATCGGAAACTAAAAGGACAATTAAAGATTAAACACTAATACCTTTTCAAATGAGTTTGAGGATGGATTCCATTTGTCAGTTAAGTTTGACAATGATGTTACTTCATATGATGAAGCTTCTGAAGATCATGACATGGAAAGATAGATGTTAGCAATAAAGTCTAAAGTAGACTTCATATACAAATGTTGTATATGGACCATCGAGGATCCACCTATATGGGTTAGACCCATAAAGGTGTAAATGGATCTTCAGGAGAAAGAGGGAACCTGATGAGAAGGTAGAGACCTTTAAAGCACGGTTCGTGGCCATGAGCTACACACCGAAGAGAAGACATCGCTTGCGATGAGACTTGCTCTACAGTGACCTTGCTTTAACCCATCAGAATATTGCTAACCATAGCTACACAACTTGTCTTTGACATCGTTAAGATGAAAGCCAATATTGCATTTCTCCATGAATACCTCTCTGAGGACATTCACATGAAGCATCTCTAGGGCTTCATGGTTGAGGGAAGTAAAGAGTGCAAGCTAAGGAATTCTATCTGTGGACTCAAATAAGCTTCTTGTAGTTGGAATATTGGATTTGAGGAAATCATAAATGTTATGGTTTCAGATAGAATCTTGATAAACCATATGAAGCTTAGTGCGAGTGCTATTGTGTTGTGTTAAATGTAGATATCCTACTTATTTGGAATGACATGAGGATGATAATACTAAGTGTTTTATAATCTGGTTGTCCCATAACTCGAGATATGATCTCAAGGATACCTCTTAGATCTTAGTTCTGTAGTTATTCAGATGTAAAGAGAAGAGGATATTGGGACCGTCACATTAATGGTACAGCTTGGACATTTCCATTTTCTAGAAAATTCCAAGAAAGGCTTATTTCCCTCAAGAAATGGTACTAAAGGGATAACACCTCAAAGAGTTGAGGATGTAAATGCTAAAACTTCTAGCCCTTGGGCATCAGTTCTGAGAAGTCGGGTGTGTGCTAGATGTGGACACAAGCCAGATGGCTGCCATGCAGTGGGACTAGTAAATAAACTGTTACTAATCTACTATGGAAATAAACTACTTGGTTGCAGTAATAACAATATCTTCATAGAGGACAAGACTTTTGATATAGTGATCTCAAAGTCTTATCTTCAAAAAATTAAGACTTTATAGATAGTGATCTAAAAGGTCTTAACTGCGAATACCTTATGAGATAGAGATCTCCAAGAATAAGGGTATTCTGATAAGGATAATTGAAATTACATACTAGTTATAACAATTATTGAGGTGTAGTGTCAAGGACACTATGACTGATATGATTGAGTATTGGTTGCATGAGACGCAACATTCGCATTGGATGCGAACACGGTTACTAGGGGATATGCAAATGTATTAAAAGGACTTGGCATAGTCTCTCGGGAACAGAAGAACGATCAGCTTACCTAGCTATTTTCTAAATAGCCTATGATTGTCACATGAGTATGGGTTTAAATATTAGCCCATTAATGGCTCTTTGGGCTAGTGAGAGATTTTTGGACATGCGAGCCCACGGAGAACCATTATGCAATAAATGTTATTAAGAATATCATTCCCTGACCTGAAATGAAGAATAAATAATTTGCATAATAGGTCCCTTAGTAAAATTAGAGTTATGTACCATAGACATCTTGATGATCATACAACTGTTGATTCAAATATTGAATCATAGAGGTTGGTGCTTGGATGAACATCTAAAGAGTTAGAGTGAGGACTCATCAAGCACCGTCAAATGATTGTTAAGAGATGATCTCCAGCCTAAGTAAGAGATGGCAATCCTTTCTCATTTAGGCTGATATCTAACCGACCTCTTGATGCGGGTCCTCTGCATAGGAATAGAGATTCGGAGGTGTTAGATAAGTTAGGTCAAAGAGTTGGCTTAATGAGAACGAGATAACCAAAGTCCTATATTGTATGTTGTCATGACATAGGCGCGCATCCTCTGACCGGAGACAGATGTGTTACTATATGTCTGAGTATGTACATTTGGCAGACCAATAGGTTGATGACCTAATAAAGGTCTATACACCGGTGCCCTGGTGTGCATATAATGGCATATGAGTAATACGATCTCTCAAAGTGATCATACAGGTTCATTACTGAACCGGAAGACATGAGCTCACTCATGAGATATTGGGAAGAATCAAATTCCGTTTACGGTCGTCTCGCTTTGGAAGCTTGACTGAATTTGTAGGTTTGATATATACTTTTGGAAAGAATATGATCAACACCGGGGTAGATATATGCTTTTGGAAAGTATATGATCGATACCAACTCCCAATAGTCAGATGAGAAACTTAATGATAAATCCCTAAAGTAGACAGTGTAAAATTGATCTTATACTTCAGGATTATTCTGGGTCATCTAGTATGCAGGATGTGCAGGTATTGGGAATACCTGAGGGTGATGTGATCATAAACGATTGTATAATTATGACGCTTCCATTCCTAGGGAGTGATGAAACGAGTCTGAATTTTAGTGACTCCTCTTAGTAGACAAGTAATCTGATCTTGGTCCAAATATTGGACATTGATCTGAATGTGATTCAGATGCAATGAGAAGATTAGATTTACGGTCTTGATTTAATCAAGCATATATGGGAGGCCCGAGATCTGGATTTGAGATGTGATCTCAATATCCAAGTCACTATACGTGGAACAATACAATCGCCATGTCCTTTTCTCCAAGTATTCATGTAGAAAGCGCATTATCCTTAAAAGAGTTCAGGATAATTTCATTGTTGACATAAGTATCCGAGCATTGAGTAACTGGATAATTAAATTTGATTTAATTATCATGATTAATATGAATTAGATTCATATTATAAAGAGAGCTATATTAGATAATTAAATGTGATTTGATTATCAAAAATGTAAATAATGTGAATATGATTCATATTATTTGGGCACATGAGAATAGAGATCCAAGATGATTAAATGTGATTTAATTATCATGGATATTGAATAATGTGTATAACACTATCCATATTAATCACATATATTATAATTGTGATTTATAATATATAAAAGAGAGCTATTTGTAATTTACATTTGTTAATTAAAAGTTCATGTGAATCAGATTCACATTGAACATTAAAGAGAAAATGTAATTTACATTTTATTTTGGGTTGTGAATATGATTCACATTTTTTTTAATGGAACGATTGCAATGTCTACAAAATAATTGTCAATTATTTTTGTAGAATAGTTTCCAACAAAAGTTGTTGCATAATCTTGGAGATTACATTATAGAGATGAGAGCCACCTTCCATATACATGGAGTGGACGGCCACCACTCCTATTAGGAATGTGTTGTTGTCCCCTCTTTCCAACATGGAAGGAGGAACTCTCTCTCCTATGATTTCCATGAGATCTTAATGTAATTTGGTGATTGAATTATATTTATTTATCAATATATAAATCTAAATTAAATTAATTATTGTTGGTTTTTACCAACACAAATGTTGGCCAATAAAAGAAACACAAATCAATGTGAACCATTGGATTTGTGTTGCCCATGGATTGAGATACATGGATCCTAAAATATTATAAAAGGAGAGGCACCCCTTTGCTCTTCTTTACACACAATGAGAACATAAGTCTCTCTCTCTTTTTCTCTCTCTACACGCCCTCTCTTCTTCTCTCATGTGGTCGTCCACCATGGATGCCCTAGAGAGGTTCTCCATCGCTGCAGCGGCATCGTTATACTGCCTGATCATTTGCTCATGGATCTCCATCTCCTTCGGTGCGCCTCGCTCGTAAAGAAGACGTCGGATCTCATGTGTCGAGATCAGGAGATTCGCCGCTTTGATCATCAACATGGATTGCGAGAAGCACGTGTTTCATCAACACACTCGCAAGCGTCTCCTCCGTCAGATCAGACATGAGACAGGAGGTCCCTTCATTTAGAGACTCGATCGCAACAACGCTTCAACAGGTAATCCTATTACTTGTTTGTGGTTTAGACGAAATGATCCGAGAAGTGTGCTTGGATCATGTGTTGTCGTCACACGAATTTTTTTTTAATTTCTGTTGCATAGAACAACTAGTGCGACTAGTCGTTCCTCGTTGTATTCGATACAACGCTCACACTTCCGTGATGCACTTGAGGATTATCCCATATCCTTCACCATGTGGATCATTAATGTTGGTGCAAAGAAAATGCATAAACATAGAAAACTACCTGAAATGAAGAAATTTCCAAAATGAAAACTGTTGGTCTAAATGCACCTTAAAATGTTCTTGAAATCAAATGCAAAGGAACAAATATGCATGGGATATGATTTTTTATTTATTATTCTATGTAATAAAAATACTAATTTTTGAACTTTTGTAATTTTTATTTTATTTTCTGTAGACAATAAATGCATGTAAAAAATTAAACATGATCTAGAATAATGAAATGGATACAACCGTAAATTTTTTTGTAATTTTATGAATAATGAAAATTTAGAAATAAATTGGATATATGACATTGTTCAAGTCAATTGGGATGAATGTACAAATTCAGATCTCACCATTTTTACGACTTTTTGAAGTTTTTGTATCTTTATTTTTGGATAGTTAGTTAGAGAATGAGATGAAATAAAGAAATGAAAAAGAGATAAATCAAAAAGAGTTAAATATGTGCATGAAATAACAAGTCAAAAATTAGTTACTATGTAGCTAGACTCTGATTCTTTTGAATTTATTCTTGATTTGTAGATAACTAATGGACATTAATTCAAAAGTGAGTACACTGAAATCAGACATTATATGTGAGATATATCAACATTAACAACTTTCTATCCTGGAATTTGGGTTTGGGTTTATTTCATATGTACAGAAGTTAATATTGTTTAGACATTTTTATTCAATAGAGTTGGTGATGACATAGATTTTGCAAGGGTCTAATGCCGTCTACACAAGGCGAGACCTACGTTGTCATTAAGGTGACCGCTCACGAAACTCGAATGTCAATCAACAATTTACCCACAAAAAATGAAGCAATGAAAGGCAAAGATGCAGAGTTAAAATTTAATATAACTCTACAAAATGTGTGTATAGTGCAAGTATGTATAGGTCGAATACAAGGAGCAAGGGGAATAGACAACAAAAATTAGTAATAGAAGACCAATTGTTTTGGTGTTTTTGAAATGATTTTTTATTTTTAGTGGGTTTTTAATATTTGTTTTTTTGATTTTTGAATATATATATATTCAATTTTCTTGTAATTTTTTTATATTTTCTATTTTCTGATTCTTAATTTTTTAATAAATAGAGATAATATATATAACTATATATAGATACTATAATAGATACTAATGGTAAATATAAATAAAAAAAGGAAAAATCAGAAAATGCCCCAAATACAATCTTTTTTATTATTTAAGGATATTAAAAATATTTTTGGGATTTTATCTAATAATATTATTTCTAATATAAGTAAATATAGCTATATAAATAGATGTGGCCTTTTTATATTTATAAATAGATGGGAAATTATATTTTTTTTTATTTTTCTCTTTTTCGAGTATTTTCCTCAGAATTCCACTAATTGTTTATTTTAAATTTAATAAAAATAGAAAAAAAAAGTGATTAAGAATAAATAGCTAGATTGTTTTGGATTTCAAAAAAGATAAATAGCTTAAAAATTACCAAAACTTATTTTAATATATGAGAAATATCATAAAAAAAATACAAAACCAAAAAATGTAATTTTTGGATTTTGAGTGATTTTTCATAATTTTTATAAGGTTTGAGAGGGTTTGCAATTTTTTGGTTTTTCTTTGGAATTTTTTAGATATTTTTGGTTGTAGGTGCAAAATACAATAATGAGTAACTCCTAATTTTTTTGAGTTTTCCAAAACATTTTCCTATTTTTTTATGCAAACAAGAAATAAATGTAATGTTTTTGGATTTTAAAAATAGGAAAATATGTTAATTTGTCGTTTGAAAATATGTGATTTGTTAATATAGCAGACACTTAAAATAATTTTCCTATAGTTTATAGATGCAAAATGATATTTTCAATGCACAAAATAAAGGAAATAAAAATATAATACTAAAAGGGACTAAAATGCAAATAAAAATAATTAAAAATACAACTAGGAACAAAAATATAAAGTCCAATGCCCTCTACATAAATTTTCTGCAAATATTTAAGTCATCCCACACTGGTAGGGGTATAAATCCATTTTATAAAACACGATAGGGCTCACATGCAATTATCCCAAAAAAATGTGAACTAAGTTAAAAATTACTGGACTAAAAAATAACACAAAAGTACTAAGGGTCCTTGCAAAAAGCCTAACACCTCTTGTGTATGAGCACGTGAGGTGACATGGCAAGGGACCAAAGTGCAAATATAGAAAATCAAGGGGTCTACTTGCAAAAATAATCACAAATTATTACACTACAGACAATAGTTTAACGAATAAAAATAAAATACAAAAAGTGAGGGGTAGAGTTTGCAAAATCCCCCCTAATGGTGTGAGCGGACAATGGGATGCGTTCCACTTATACTTGTTTCGCACGTGGGACGTGTCGATGATGGTTCGTGGATCAACGCTCGAGATCATATCCTAGGCAAAGATGGTACAACTGTTGGAAGCTTTATCATATGGATGTTGCTGCTCACTAAGAACAGCTCATGATCCGACGGTCGGGGCACTATTTGGAGGAACTGCGGAAGAACTCTTCCCTGGCAAGCTTGGATCTCTGCTACAAGATGAATTTGGCCACCTAGGAGGCTCCCATATGGCCCAGAAGATCGATTATGGTGGTCCGCGTAGATTGATGCCCTCAATATTATCCAAGACCCATCGATGGGGTCTTGGAAGTTGAAGAAAGGTGGAACACCTAGAGCTGCTTTGGCTGAACAAAATTCGACCTAGAAGGGATCCATGGAGCCTCCAAAACATGCAAAAAAACTATGCAAACAAAGACGAGGGTCATGCGGTTTTCATTAGGTCAGAGATGGGTATAAGGGACATCGAGTGGAGCCCTTCGGCGAGGTGGCAGAGGAGGAGGGTTATTCCTTGATCTACGCAAGATAAAGTTGAATGGAGTTGTGTCGAGCGAAGCTGAAACGGAAGTGAAGGTAGTCTGATGGTCGGAGAACAGGGGGTCAAAATGGAACAGTCACCTGAGTTGTGCTCTAGTGAACTACGAATTTGCGATTTCTCGGAATAAATGTGATTTTCACTAAAACAAAGGCCTAAACTATCCAAACCTAAGTCCTAAGAATAAACAAATCAACCGGGGTTGCAATCTGATTGGGCCACGTAGGTCACTACAAGAGAAATCGGAATTCAAATTCAAAAATAATTCAAAATAAAATAATAATTAATTTATTTAATTGTTGTTTCAACAACAACAACAAAGCCTTTTCCAACAATTAAGTGGTATCGGCCTAATTTTTGGTTAAAATTGTAAAAATAATAATTATTTTACATAGTATTTTATTATTAATTTTATTTATTTATTCGAATTTGTTTATTATATAGTTAGTTTTACAAGTATAAATATATGTATATTGACCTATATACTAGGTATTTTATTTTTATTTTTATTTTCTATTTTTCTTATTTTATCTACATATTTTATAAATTTATAACTTATGTTATTACATTCAAGTATATTTTTATTGTATTTTTTGAGTTGATTTGTACCCTTAAATAAGTATATGAATTTATTACATTGGTGTATGTATGTATATTCCATCTATGTCTTTGAATATACTATTTTATTTAGTTGTATTCTTAATGAAATTCCTGTAATATAAGTATGTACATTTATTACAAATAATAATTACAATATTATAAAAAAAATATCCAAGACCTAACTTTTGCATATTAACTCCAAATTAAATGAAACCACCTTCAAATAGATTATTAAAAGGTAATTAAAGGTAATTTTAATAAATTTTGATACAGTATGGAGAAGATAGCGGCCTGTGAAGTTTGGATTTTGGATTTTAATTATGAGTGTCTAGAGCACATTATGCATTATTTTTATGTGAAATAAATTTTGCATTTTTCTATGTATTTTTATCTACAACTTTCATGTACAAAGCTTATAGATTTGGTGTAAAAATAATAAATAATAAAATAAGTCCCTATTTGACTTTATTAGAGAATTTAAAACTAGAGTTTTTATTAGTTTATTGGTCCTTATCTCCCCCTACTTTATTCCTTGTCGACCCAATCATCATGGTGCCTAGGTCTCGGCGTTTAGGATCATTCAATACCTATGGTATTTCATTTATTTTTCTTTTCTTTTTTTATTCTTTCATTTTGGCTTTAAATAAAATATTTACACAGTGAATAATATTAGTTATTTTATGCATAATAATGATATTTACATGTGCTTTGCTAGGGTGTAGAGGCGAAAATGAAAGAATAAAGGTGATGAAATGGCGATTCATCACCCCCCCTCCTACTTACCTTTGCTAGTCCCTACCAAAAATTTATGCTTATAAGTGCATAAACAAAATAAAGAGAAAAAAAGAAAGAACTTAGAATGTTTTTTTACTTTTAAACTTGTCTTATTAAAATCAAAGTTTGGAGCTCAGAGAAGACTTTCGATTATTATTGTGTTCGGAACCGTACTAAGGTTAGGAAAGAAGACACAATAGCCCTTAGATTCCATAATCCTATCGTCCTGTTCTATTCATGGTCATGTAAGAGTCATCCTCTCAGTCGCATGCTCTTGCTACTTTGAAATACAGATCCTTATGTGTGAATTTTTCAGCTCTTTCTAGAAAAAATCATTGATCCATATAAGAACCTGCTCTCTTGGTAGGTCGTCCTCGTGGAGACAGATATTCCTTTCTGAGGTCAGGTACCACTAGTCTTTACAACTGAATGGGGAAAGAATCTAGAATAAGGGGGAAAGAATTGGGATCCCTTGTGAAGCACAATCGGTGTACCCGAGTCTTCACCAAGAAGAAGGCTTATTCTAAAGCTCATATTTTTGTTTGAATTTTTGATGTAGGATTCTTTGAATTTTTCTTTGACTTTGCATTGCTCTGCATTCTTGTTTGTGCCCCGACGGATATAGCGTCTTTTTAGTCTGTCCATTTTTGGGGGTCTTGGAATAAAGTTGCACCCGCAGCTCATCCGAAGAATCATCTCAATCCATATCCAGTCTTTAGATATCATGGCTACCAGAAGAAGTGGATTAGAGCATTGATGAATGTCCATTTCATTACCTTTATTCTATCATTTTGGCCTTAAAATCCCTATCTAATGCATGTAAATAGCATTTATTTGTACAAAATAACATTCATTATTTGTTGTATTTATTGTATATTAAATAAAGTTTTTAATGCCAAAATTATAGAATAAAAAGAAGAAAAGAAAAAGGAATAAAATATTGAAGATATTTTATGACCGTGAACCCCGAGACCAAGTCAAGAATTGAGTTGGTCGATAAGGAATAAAGTTGGGGGAGATAAGGGCCAAGAATAGAATAAAAACCCAATTCTTTTATTTATTTATTTATTTATTCATTTTGACACCTATTTTTTTCTTTGTTATTTATTCATCAAATAAAGAAACCAACTTCCCAGACCCATATCGTTCAAATAAAAACTTAAAACATATAAACTCTAATTATATATAACTTTTCACAAGCTATTTAATGGCGGTGGTTTTATATTTTTCGGAGTTACTATGTGAAAGTTAGATTTTTGACCCTCATTGTACATTATACCTGATTAAAATATTCAATTTATTCATTTCTTATTATTATACAAATTTATATTTTTAGACTCTTGTAAATATTATTCATAACACATGTACGTATTAAAACCAAAATAAAACTAAAAGTAAAATGTAAAATAAAATAAGTCTATATACATACATAGACAAAATACCTATGTTATTATTTATATATAAATAAAAGTGGATTCCATTCTTTATTAATTATTAATATTGTAAATATTGTTTATATTCTATTAAAAATACAAAATAAAAAAACTCATTAAAATACATTAAAATGAAAATATAGATAAAACATAGGTAAAATACCTATAAATATACCTACAAAATATGCATATCTATTTATTTAAGTGTACAAATTACACCATAAAAATAAATCAAAAATATATTTATACTCATAGAAATAAGTTATAAATATATAAAATAAAATATATAAAATAAAAATAAAATTGTACAAAATATAGGTAAATATACCTATAAATACACTATTAAAAATTAAGCACTAATAAAATACCCCAAAAAATAAAAATCATAATAAAATAATACATAAAATAAACATTTTTTTATTTTAAAATAAAAAATTAATAAAATAAATTTCTATTTTTAAATAATTATTTTCTTATAAAACCAACACTTTTGTCGCGTAGCGGGCTGACGTGGCCCAATGGGGCTCGTCAAAAGTTGACCCCTGGTCAATTGTCCCCTCAGTGCCTGCTCCTGTCAGAACTCTCGCATCCTGCGATTTCATCCATATTTCATGCTCAATTCGTCCATCCATCACGTTTGACTTCTTCAGACGAAATGATCTATTATTATTGTACATACACACCCATCGATTACATCCATTGAATATACTTTTGATTCATCAATTTTAGTTGGTCAATAAGGGTGCGCTCAATGTCTATAAATAAAACCTCCATACCCTCCATGATTTTTTGGTTACTTTCTTAGTCCTAAATCCCCTCGACTCCAGCCTAGCGTGCATCCTCTTGACAGGGTGAGGTCCCTTGGAGCTTGGAGGCGGTTGAAGGACGATGGAGGTGCACCCACGGAGGCGCTCTGGCAATCGTCTTGCTCCTTGGCCCTCTGTCAGGTTCGAGCTGCGTCTTTCCTTATTTTAGTTAGATTTTTACTTATGCATTTTAATTACGTCATTAGTTTAGTCTCTAGAGTAGTGTTTTAGCCTGAAATCGCTAATTCGTTGTTCACCGGAGCTCCGTTCGGGTGAACCTCGTCCCACTAGTTCCTGACGGTTTCTGGACGTGCCTACCACCCTCATTTCATTTCCCATCACTTTCTCCATTGCCCAGCCACATTAGACCAACCAGAAACTCTTTGGTTCCGTGAATCGATGCTTCCCTCTGCCACCTCGCTGGAAGCCTCGCCATCCACCTCATCTTTCATGCTCATATCTTCATTTTTGTGTGAAGATCACCCCCTCAAGTCGTTCTCCCTTGCTGTGCAGGTTAGGCGTGCAAATACGCGCCAGCAGATGATTTTGCAGTTGGTTGGAGGTACTTGGAGCCCCTCATTTTCCCCAACCTCGTGGAGGAGCTCTGGTCAACTTCGTGCCCTTTTATGCCCTCTAGGGGATAGAGACACCTGCCAGGATGCTTTTAGGCCCCTTTGGAGCAGCGAAGACCGACGGGGGAGGGAGATGTCGTCGGAAGAAACTCGTCAGTAGCGAGTTCCTCCCTTGTTCTTCCTCAGCCCCTCCCTGCCATCGGATGAATAAGGAGGCCCAGATCGAGCCACAGCCGTTGGATGACGAGCCCCATAGCCATCAGATCAGCCTCGTTGATCTAATCCATGACGTCCAATAACAAAGTGGTACCGGCCGCGGGATGAGTGACGCATGTCAAGTGGATGACGCCTAGCCGTTTGATCGCACGCTCTTCTGGGGTAATTGCATTTTTAACCCCACAATTTTTGTATTTTATTATTTAATTCTATAAATAAAAGTTAGTGTGTAAATAAAATTGGATTTTTTTGCAAATGAACCCTCGAACTTCTTGTAATTACACTTTAGTCCAGTCCAGCTCAACTTATGTGTCGTCCCAAGTGAACTGGGCAAATTGTAGGGAACCCCTGTGAGTTATTGTATTTATAAAAAATCCAATAAAATGTGTATAATGTTATATATTTTTGTTAAAATTGCTGGAAGGCCCTTGGATTTTATTGTATTTGCATTTTGGTCCCTCCTAGGCATTGTCACACATTGTCCCACGTGATAGTCAAATTGCATGTATGACCTGGCAGTTTTTGTAATTGTGAATTAGTCCTTAAAAATTAAATAAATGTGTTTTATTCAGGCAAATTTGCATCGAGCCCCTGTCCTTTATTTTTATTGCCAAAATGCCCCTAGTGGGACATTTATTTTTATATTATTTATCTAATTTACTAAATATAGCTAGCGTGCTCCTAAAAATCCACAAAAATAGGATTGAATGCTTTATGTCATGTATAGTGATGCCTATATTTTATTTGGCATTTTTTCACATTTAATCTATTTATTAAAAAATGAAAAGGAGACTAATTATTCCCTATCTAATTTATGAAATACTAAAAAATTATCAAAACGTCTTTAAAAATTCCAATATATATATGTATTGTTTATTTTATCCTATTTTATTACAAACCAAAAATCACGAAAAATTGTAAAACAAAAGGCTTAAAAATCTTTGATAAAAATCTAGAAAATCCTTTTAAAATCCAAAAATATCCTTTTCTATTTTTTACTTTTATTTGTATAAATATCTATATATTAAAGTTGATTAGGATTATTTTGGAGTTTATTTACTATTTTTAAAATCCAATTTAATTTGAGGTATATATTTAATCCCTTATTTGGAATATTTTTTACTTAAAAATTACATAAAATTTATAAAAAATTCCAGAAAAATAACAAAAAATAAAAGAATATTAAAACCCCAAAACAATTTATTATTTGTATTTTGTCTATATTTATCAGTATTTAATATTATAGTACTATATATGGTATATATAAAGCTTTATATAGGCTATATTGTTTATATAAAAATAACATAAAAAATATATCAAAAGAAAATATAAAAAATAGGAAAATATAAAAATCAAATATAAAAAATAGAAAGTAAAAATATAAAAATATAAAATTAAAACCCATAATAACAATAACATGGACAAGAGATAAAAGGCCAATTTTTTAGCATTGTATTTTTACCTCCTCCTCCTGTTTGCTCCCTGTGTTCGACCTCTACACATACTTTCCCACTATACACATTGTTGTAGAGTTATAATAAATTTTAACTCCACAGACATTTTTTATATTCAATGATTAATTCTTGTTGTGGGTTAATTGTTGATTAAACGGAGATTTTATCTGAGGTCATATCAACGTCTATCCTTCTGCCTAATGGAATGACACGACGTCAGCCATAATTTTCTCATTTATCAAATGACGCTGTTGCTGGGGAGCAACGTCGCATAGTTGGAGATTATTTTTTTATTATTATCTCTTGTTTATTTATTTATTTTTGTATTTATCTATTTCTCTTATTTCTTTATTCTTATTTGTTATAACTGTGAACTCTCCTTCATGTTTGAATTTGTTGCGAGGGACCGCGGCGTGACAGAGGACCTCTTAGGAGGACCTATGCGCCCAATCTAGGTGGAGCCGGCTTTCTAACTGAGCCAGTAGGAGAGAGCAACCAGTCTAGACTTGGAGGAATTTTTGAGATAGCTTTTGGCTTCAATTCATTTAATTATGTATTTTCAAAAAAAATTGTATATTTATGTGTGTGAGAGAGAGACATTAGGTAATTGTAATAATTCAGACTCTCCCCACTTCAACTTCTCGAGGTTCAGTGCCCTAGGGATTGTTCCCTCATGGGCCTCAACAGTTTTGATTCTTTTTATTTTTATTTATTTTTGTGTGAATGAGCCCTAGCTTACGTTGTGCTTGCTCGATAGACTAAGGCCAAACACCTAATAAACATTACATGTACCTATAGATCGTGTTTTGGACTTAGTCCAATTTTGTAATATGGTGCTTCACGCTAATAGTATGATCTCATCTAGGACGATTTCATCGAATTGCATATCATATAGTTAGGAGTTCAATTCTGTTATGCATTCTGCATGGAGAGAGCTGGGAGGCACTATAAGTCTCATGACTTGGCATGCATCATCGATTTCTGACTTGCACGGCTTTTTCGATCTTCTCCCTCTAATTTTGCTAACTTAGGATGCTAAATGGAATTGGAAACCCCATTAGGCACGTGCATTAAAAAATGAACAAAAAAGTGATAACATAAATAAAACCAAGGCTGCTAACTCTACTTGATCTCTAAAATAAAACGTAATGGATTCCTTGTCTTGGTGAGAGTAACCCCCTCCTTGTATGCTCATTTTATTCTCACGTACACGCCAAGGATTAGGGCCAAAATGCCAAGCCTGTCTTCGGTGTGTACAACTTTTGGATGATCACCTAACTCTAAAATCGACAAGATAAAAAGACAACATCTCAATTTTCATTGTGTTGAGTAGGTGAACTGGGGGTTTGCTTTGTGTATTGATTGTGACTTTGAGTCCATCGGTGTTTTCATCCATTCTTAGATTCTTCAATCTCGTGGGTTGTGTATTTTCATCATTGCATCTCTCTATCTCTCTTATTCATGCATCTCCTCATTTGCATTCGACTCGTTATATTGGGTCTTGGAATTCATCATCTTCGCAGGATCTTGCGGCTTTTCTCCTTACCCATATCACCCATATCTAGTCTGATTCGAGGACACTTTCTCCTCGGAGCACAATTTTGGATGTGTTTCTGCCTTATGTGGAACACACAATTTTGTCTTTGTTCCAATCTTTTCTCGCCAGCCCTCCTTATCCCCCTTCGTGTCACTATGTCTCTCACCCGACATTGTTGTGCTTACAGATATAGCCTGTATCAAGGATTATGACTTCTATTGATGATTTGAGTAAATCGGGCATACTTATGAGGATGCTGAGATTGGTGAGCTAACTTTAGTGGATATCACTTCCGATGTGTGCATAGGAGCTCATTGAGGACTTTGATGATGCACGATTATTTTTGATACACGATTACTAGGTGTGATTCTTTATTGAGGATTTTGATCCCGCACAACGGATTGAGGATGTGATGGATTTCGATGATTTGATGATGATTTCATGAGCTATGAATGATCGATCTCTTTTGAGGCTACTCCCATCTTGATTTCAGAGCTTGATTGACTATCTTCATTTGGATTGCAAAGCGATGGAGATCGGAACCCGCATGACTTCACTCATTTCCTTGATTGACCCATCCTCAATCTCCAGACTCGTTCATCCACCTATGCCACTTAGAAAACTTCGGTGAACATTTTGTGTCATCTCAGATGATTTGATTGATTTGAGGGGCAGATTGCATACCATGATTGACCTAGTTTACATCACTTCCCGAGGACTATCTACCGGAGGATGCAACAATTTCTTTACGACAGGTTCCATTCACTGACTGTGTCTCCACCTTGTCGGAGCCTGAAACTGCATCGTCTGATTCGATTGTTTGGCCTCCCTTACTGATTGTGTGCCTGATCTGTCGGTGTACGAGACCACATTCACTGACTCCTTTGCGTCTTCTCTCCTTGATGGTCCTCGCAAGGATGAGTGTCACTTTCTTGATCATTCACTGACTAGTTCTAGTACTCTCTGAGGGTTTTCTGCGAGAGAGTATGACATTTTCTATATATGTTGATCTCTTCTGTTGGGTTGCCGATCTTTCTCCTACCGAGACCACCTTTGAGGATGTCTTATGGATCCAGCTCCTTCGAGCTCTCTCTCCTTGACGACCCTCGCAAGGATGAGATCTGATCTGATTATTCTCTGCTTTGTTTGCATTATTCCTCGAGGAATGTCTGCGACAAAATTCAACATATTCTTTACGCTCGATTCCACTTACTGATGGTGTCTCCGAGCTGCCAAAGCACGGAACCGAGTCGTCTGATATGTATTTCTGGTCACCACTGCCTTCTTGTTGTATATGATCTATCGGATCTTGAGGACCTCTCCGACTAGGACTCCTTTGACTTCGATCTCTTTGGCAGTCCTAACAAGGATGAGCTTTTTCCTCTGATCATTCATTTTCTAGTTGGCAATAAGCTCCATGAGGGTTGTCTGTGAGACGTTGTCACATTTTCTTGATTCGTCGGTCTCGTCTATTGGCAGCAAACCTGTCGCCTACTGAGGCCGCTTCTGATGATCCATTTGATGGATCTAACTCCTTTGGAGTTCACTCACCATGACAACCCTCGCAAGGGTGAGCTTTATTTTATTATTCATTGTCTAGTGTGTACCACTCTCTGAGGGTTATCTGTGGGAAGGTACATCATTTTCTGGGTACGCGACTTTACTTTGGTGTCTCTTTTCTGGTGGAGCACGAAGTCGGGTCTTCTGCATTGCGTACTCGGTCTCCTCCCTGGTTGTGTCTCCTGTCTGTAAGAGCACGGTATCGAGTCTTCTGATTATTCTGAGATCCTTGACTCATCTAAGTCTGCTCACCTTGAGAACCCTCGTATGGTTGAGCTATATAATGTGACGTTCGGTTTGTCCCTTGGACCGTTCTGACTTCACGACTGCCAGATATCACGTCGCTACATTGAGAGTCTCCTATTTTTTTACTGATTGTACATCTCTGAGACCATGATTGACTTGGAGGGATCTATATTGTTCATTCTCCCTCCAAGTCTTACAGTATTGGCTCCGCTCACTCATTCTTTCCTTATGAGCTGATGCTCTCCTCTCTACTACCGGACCTTGTCTCACCTTTCGATTTATTTTCCTCGGTAGTTGACACCCACTTGATTGTATACGCGGGTGTCTTTTCACTGTATGATTGCTTCTTCATTCTCATGGGGAGGCGATGATGAGACTACGATATTCACTTGTCAGATACCATATTGGACTATACCAGTCTACCTTGTTGTATATATGTGTTTCGGATTACATTCCTTTTTCTCTCATATGTCATGTGCACCCCAGATCATGTGTCATACCTTTATGTCTATACTTATAGGGGGCACACACCGTGTTTTTTCTTCTTTCATTGATTGTACTTAGCGATCTTTCACTCTAAGTATAGGGGGAGTGATGCGTATATTCTCCAAGATCTTTTTCATCTATCTGTATATCGCTGTATTTTCTTCTTTTTTTCTTTTCTTCTTTTTGTTTTCATTTTTTGTTTTCTATAGAAAAGGTGTCACCCCTTCTTGTCAGTCTTCTAGACTTAGGACGTACTTGATCCTAAGTATAGGGGGGTGTGCACCCCAGATTCTTTCATTATCCCCTCCACTGTCTCCTCTCTTGTTGATTTGATCTACTATACTTATAGATATCTCACCATAAATATAAGGGGAGACAGACCGAGTTGTGATCTATTTACTCTCACCCTTTACTCTCCCTGCTTTATGTATAGTCTTCTGTACTTAGGATTACTGATCCTAAGTACAGGGGGGACGGTCAATTTCTTATTCGTTTATCTATTCATTCTTCTCTCATTCAATCATTGTAGTATAGGCTTTTCTATACTCAGTAGGAGTTATGTCTTCTCTTTCTTCTCGATCTATGAGGACATAGCTTATGTTAAGTATAGGAGGGTTATATATACTTTTTATATACTTTAGTCATAACTCATACTTGTGTATTAATAATAATAAATATGGCTAAAAATACTAAATATATACATCTATAATTCATTAAAAATCAATTAATAACAACGTTCATTCGTCAAATCATTTTTGTATATACTGATTAATAAATCATGTTACAAATATTTTTGCAACATGATTTGAAAAATGGTGTGACCCGTTTGGAAAACTTTTTGTGAAATGTTTTCAACCTTTCTAAAAATGTTTTGATCTGCAAAAATCCTTTTCTTTTTGTGAAATAAAAGCTTTGAAAACTATTTGCAAATGATTTTGAAAATGATTGTAAAAATATTGTGATATATATATATATATATATATATATATATTGTGTGAAAAATCTTTGCAAAATGTCTCTCAAATGTTTGTAAATGTTTGCAAAATTTTTTGTGTACTATAGTTTTCAAAATTGTTTTCAAATAAATTTGAGGAATATGCATCGTAAAATAGGAATAAAATGTATATATAAATAAATAAAATTACAAATTGTATATACCTATAAAAATAACTTGTGAAAACCGGTAAATTCTTTAAATACTTAAACCATTGTAAATAAATAAAAAACAACACACCCATGTAAATAGTTGTATATATTTTTCTTGTGCCAAAATTCTTTTTTGCAAAATTCCGTGTAAAAATTCTTTTCATTTTCAAATTCTTTAAAAAATTACATCATTCTTTCTACATTGTACATAGCTTTGCATAGCATTCATATTCTTTGATTGAACTTGATGATTGAATTAGTCCAATAAAGTCAAAGATTGGATCTTAGTTGGACCTTACTGCATCTAACTGCACTGGAACCTTATGGTGACTAGGTTTAAGGTACTTCAGGTCCATTAGGTCTTAATTCTTTGAGACTTCGGACTGGATTCAAGTCACCTCAACTGACTAACTAGAACTTTTCGAGACGAACGCATGACTCTTGTTGGTCGTGACCTAACTTGGACACTTTCACCTTTCATTTAGCTCAATTCAGTTGGAAGGGTGATGGGAAGGGATTTTTCGGTTTGAGATGCACACGAGTGGAAACATTCGTCCTCGTCTAGGGAGGGAAGTACACCCCAACCTGGTCCATGAAGTCTAAAGACAGGAGAGTGTGGGCTGCAATAAAGCTTCAAAAGAGGGATAGTCTTCTAGCTCAAGAGAAAAAAACTTCTTTTGAAAATGATGGTGTAAATAGTATGTTGAAAAAAACTCCAAAAAAGTGGACAAGCATGAAAAGAAAATAAAATGCATGCCGGAGTATGTATATATGTTGTATAGTCAATAAGAAAGCTTGAGCATCAATGTTATACCATGTGAGCCTGTAGCTGGATGACTTGACTACACTGGTCATGAATCTTGGGATAGGTAGCTACACTGACTACTGTCCATTCTTTTCTTCACCTCCTCCTCTTGAGTTGGATGCCACTTGAACTTAGAAGGGAATAACCCTCTCCTCGAGGACAGAGTGCTGGATTGTGGAATCATTGGGTTGTCATTCTGGAGAAGTCAGTTCCTTTGTCATTTCAGTTGGAGAGAGCCATTATCACTTACACTATACAAGTCATCTTCATAGTCATAAAGGTTTGTGTATGATGTACGCTAGTTCTGACCTGGCTATCGAGGTGGTTTGAACTGAGTTTTGTGACTCTCGAAGGCTGTTGTGTTTTAAATTTGGTTCCCCACCAAGTTCCGCACACATTCTCACATCAAGGTCTAATCTGAGCTACAAACTGTGATTTTGTGAAGACAAGTTCAATTATTGAAATCAATTCCATTTATTCTTTCTTTTCTTTTCTTCTTTATTCTTTTCATACTTATTGCATAAGTGTTTGCTAGGGACTAGCAAATGCAAATATAGGGGGGTGATGAATCTCCATTTCATCACCTTTATTCTATCATTTTGGCCTTAAAACCCTATCTAATGCATGTAAATAGCATTTATTTTTACAAAATAGCATTCATTATTTGTTGTATTTATTGTATACAAAATAAGGTTTTAATGCCAAAATTATAGAATAAAGAGAAGAAAAGGAAAAGGAATAAAATATTGAAGATATTTTTGACCCTGAACCCCGAGACCAAGTCAGGAATTGAGTTGGTCGACAAGGAATAAAGTAGGGTGAGATAAGGGCCAAGAATGGAATAAAAACCCAATTCTTTTATTCATTTATTTATACATTTTGACACCTATTTTATTCTTTGTTATTTATTCGTTAAATAAAGAAACTTTATATATGAAAATTGTAGATAATAATGTAAATAAAAATACAGAATTAAGTTTGTACAAAAATAATATATAATGTTCATTTTATGCACAAAATAAAAAGCCAAAAACCTAACTTCCTAGACCCATATCTCTCAAATAAAAACTCAAAACATATCAAAATCACCTCTAATTGTATATAACTTTTCACAAGCTATTTAATGGTAGTGGTTTTATATTGTTTGGAGTTACTGTATGAAAGTTAGGTTTTTGATCCTCATTGTACATTATACCCGATTAAAATATTCAATTTATTCATTTCTTGCTATTTTTACAAATTTATATTTTTGTAATCTTGTAAATATTATTCATAACACATGTACATATTAAAACCAAAATAAAACTAAAAGGAAAATGTAAAATAAAACAAGTCTTTATACATACATAGACAAAATACTATGTTATTACTTGTATATAAATAAATGTAGATTTCATTCTTTATTCATTTATAATATTGTAAATATTTTTTTAAATTCTATTAAAAATAAAAAATCAAAATAAAACTCATTAAAATACATTAAAATAAAAAAAGTTGTAGATAAAACTTAGGTAAAATACCTATAAATATTCCTACAAAATATACATATCTATTTATTTAAGTCTAGAAATTACACCATAAAAATAAAACAAAAATATATTTATACTCATAAAAATATGTTAAAATATATAAAATAAAAGAATAAAATAATAAAATGAAATAAACAAAACAAAAATAAAATTGTACAAAATAGAGGCAAATATACCAATAAATGCACTATTAAAAATTAACTACTAATAAAATGCACCAATAAATAAATAAAAATCATAATAAAATACTACAAAAAATAATAAACATTTTTATTTCATAATAAAAAATTAATAAAAAATTCTATTTTTTAATTAATTATTTTCTAATAAAACTCATAGTTTTGTTGCGTAGCGGGCTGATGTGGCCCAATGGGGTCACGTCAAAAGTTGACCCCTGGTCAACTGTCCCCTTAGCGCCTGCACATGTCAGAACTCTCGCATCCCGCAATTTCATCTATATTTTGTGCTCGATTCGTCCATCCGTCACCTTCGACGTCTTTAGTCGAAATGATCTATGATCATTGTACATACACCTCCATCGATTAGATCCATTGTATATACTTTTGATTCATCAATTTTGGCCAGTCAATTAGGGTGCGCTCAATGTCTATAAATAAAACCTCCATCACCTCCATGATTTTTTGGTCACTTTCTAAGTCATGAATCCCCTTGACTCCGTCCTAGCGTGCATCCTCGTGACAGTGGGAGGTCCCCTGGAGCTTGGAGGCGGCTGAAGGACGATGCCGGCGACCGTCCTGCTCCTTGGCCCTCGACCAGGTTCGAGGTACGTCTTTCCTTATTTTATTAGTTTTTTACTTATTCATTTTAATTATGTCATTAGCTTAGTCTTTAGAGTAGTGTTTTAGCCTATATCATTAATTCGTAGTTAGTTGGAGTAGAGCTCCAGCGAACATCATCCCACTAGTTCCCAACGATTTTCTAGATGCGCCTACCACCCTCATTTCATTTCCCATCACTTTCTCCACTGCCCAGCCACCTTAGACCTAACAGAACCTCTTTGGTTCCATGAATCGACACTTCCCTCCGCCACCTCGCCAGAAGCCTCGCCATCCACCTCATCTTTTGCGCTTACAACTTCATTTTTGGTCGAGGATCACCCCTCGAGCCGTGCTTCCTTACTGTGCGGGTTATGTAGTTGGCCGAAGGTACTTGGAGCCCCTCGTCTTCCCCGACCTCGCAGAGGAGGTCCGGTCGACTTCGTGCCATTTTGTGCCCTGCATGGGATAGAGACACCTACCAGGAAGCTTTTAGGCCCCTTTATAGAAGCGAAGACCAACGGGGGAGGGAGATATCGTCGGAAGAAACTCGTCAGCGGCGAGTTCCACCCCTGTTATTCCTCGGCCCTTCCCTGCCGTTGGATGAAGAAGGAGGCCCCAAATCAAGCCACACACATTAGATGCCAAGCCCTAGAGCCATCAGATCAGCCTCGCTGATCTAATCCATGCCATCCAGCCTCGAAGCGGTACCAACCGCGGGATGAGTCAACTGGACGACGCCCAGCCGTTGGATCGCACGCGCTTTTGGGGTAATTGCATATTTAACAATGTAATATTTGTATTTTATTATTTCATTCTGTTAATAAAAGTTAGCGTGTAAATAAAATTGGATTTTTTGCAAATGGACCATCGAACTTCTAGTAATTACACTTCGGTCCAGTCCAGCTCAGCTCATGTGTCGTCCCACGTGAGCTGGGAAAATTGCAGGGACCCCCCTACGAGTTTTTGTATTTATAAAAAGCCTAATAAAATGTGAATAACATTCTAATTTTTTGTTAAAAGTGCGGGAAGGCCCTTGGTTTTTATTGTATTCGCATTTTGGTCCCTCCCAAGCAGTGTCATGCGTTGTCCCACATGATTGTCAAATTGCATGTATGACCTGGCGGGTTTTGTAATTGTGAAATAGTCCTTAAAAATTAAATAAATGTGTTTTATTTAAGCAAATTTGCACCGAGCCCCCTATCCTTTATTTTTATTGCAAAAATGCCCCTACCAAGACATTTATTTTTATGTTCTATATCTATTTGCAAAATAAATTACAGGCTAAAAATAACTAAAAATTGAAAAAAAAACAAAATGCTTAAAAATCTAAAAACCCCAAAATCTTTGATAAAAATCTAAAAAATCCTTTAAAATCCAAAAATATCTTTTTATGTTTTATAATTTTATTTATATAAATATTTATATATTAAAATTGATATGGATGATTTTGGTGTTTATTTATTATTTTTAAAATCCAATTCAATTTCGGGTATATATCTAATCCCTTATTTGGGATATTTTTGACTTTAAAAATACATAAAAATTATCACAAATTACAGAAAAATAAAAAAAATTAGAAGATTATTAAAAACCCAAAATAATTTATTATTTATATCTTGTCTATATTGATTAGTATTTACAGAAAAATAAAAAAAATTATAAGATTATTAAAAACCCAAAATAATTTATTATTTATATCTTGTCTATATTGATTAGTATTTATAAATATAATACTATATATGGTATATATAAAGCCTTATATAGGCCATATTGCTTATATAAAAATAACATAAAAACATATCAAAAGAAAATATAAAAAAATTGGAAAATAAAAAATCAAATATAAAAAAAGAAAACAAAAATATAAAATATAAAAAAAATATAAAATTAAAAACCCACAAAAACAATAATATGGACAAGAGATAAAAGGCCAATTTTTTAGTATTGTATTTTTGCCTCCTCCTCCTATTTGTTTTCTGTGTTCGACCTCTACACATACTTACATGCTATACACATTGCTATAGAGTTATAATAAATTTTAACTCCATACACATTTTTGATATTCATTGATTTATTCTTATTGTGGGTTAATTGTTGATTAAACATATATTATGTCTGAGGTCACATCCGCGAATCGATTTCGACAATCCCCAAGAATGGTCGCTAAGCCTCCCTTGACGAAGAGGCCTAGCATCGTCATGACTTAGACTCTCAAATCATTCAACAATCCATCTGGGTTGAGCTAAGTGCTAAGTGTGAGGTCTCTAGTCAATACAATGTATCAAGATTCTTTCAAATGATATGACGGGTTCTAGTTAGACACAACGAATCGACTCATGAACATAGTCTCATGGAATCTAAAGAATTAAGTCAAGATGACCTGAAGTATCCCAATTACAGTCCTTGATGGGTTCTTCTTAAATTAAATGCAATAAGGTCTATACCAAGCTCCAATCTTCATACTTTAATTTTGACTTGTTCAATTATCTAGATCATTCCAAAAAATCCAAATGTTATGTACAATGTAAGAGAAAATCTTTTTGTGAAACAATTTTCTATTCTGAACTTTATATGGTTTTTGAAACAAGTTTTGCAAATTTTTATGCAGTTTTTGAAAAGATTTTGTAAATGTTTTTGGAATTTTAATTTTGTAAATTTTTAGTGATTTTTGAATAGAGGTTAGTAAAAGGAATATGTGCAATTATTTACACGGGAGTGCATCTATATTTACAAGGGTAATGGTGTATTTTATACAAGGAATTTCCACAACTCGACAACTCGTTATTATTTATAGCATTTTTGTACAACTTTTATATAGTTTGTGTAAGGAATTTATTTGAACTATTATTTACACAAGGTTCTCTAAAAAATTAGAAATATTTTTACAAACATTTTAAAAACATATTTTTGCAAGTAATTTTGACAAATATTTTTACAAGCCTTGAAAATCATTTTGCAAATATTTTACAAATAGTATGTATATATTTTTCAAAAGATTTTGCAACCATTTTTCAAATATTTTGCAAATATATTTTCAAAGATTTATTTACACGGATAAAAGAAATTTTTATAAACAAAATATTTCTGCAAAGATTCAAAACCATTTTGCAAAAAGTTTTCCAAACAACTTTCGAAAGGTTTTTCAAAATATTTTCAAACCATTTTTGAAATCATTTTGAAAAAACATTTTAATCTGATTTATTACTGATATCTACGAAGAATCAAGGTGTGTTTTAGTAATTAGACATGTTATAGAAAATAAGAAAGTACGAGTTATGTCTAAAGTATATACAACGCATATATGACCCCCTATACTTATCTAGAGTTATGTCGCCATAGACCAAAGAAACAAAAGGAAGACATAACTCGTACGAAGTATAGAAAAGTCTATACTACAATAACTAGAGAATGAATAAATGGGAAGTTGATCATCCCCCTACACTTAGAATGAATAAATCCTAAGTATAGTAGATTGTACACAAGGTATGAAGGGTCAAGGGTGAGAAAATATGAAATCATCAGCTCGACCTATCCCCCTTAAACTTAGAGTAAAATAACCCTCAGTATAAATAGAATATCAAGAGTTGAGGAGACAAGTGAGGAATCACATGAATGAATAACATGACATGCTCACCCCCCCTCCCTTATACTTAGGACAAAGTAAGTCTTAAGTATAACAATGATGAAAGGGATGAACACCTTTTCAGAGGAATTAGAAAAATTAAAAGGAAAAGAAGAAAAGAAGAGAATAAAAATCTTTTTGTGATTTTTCTGCTCATGTGTCTCATCCTTCTAATTCTTTGAGCTCTTCTAGAAACACAACTTCGATTGAATCGATAATGGCTAGGAATGCACCATGCTCTAGATACGGCTTCAGAAACTGCCCATTGACTATGAACGGTTGTACGTCATGTGACAATTCTGATATGAGAGGACTTCCGTTGTCATGCATAGTTTTTACAATGAATGGCCTGGTCTATTTTCTCTTCAGCTTGTCTGGAAAAATCTTCAACTTCACATCAAATAACCACAGCTTCTACATGTTCGAAAGTCTTCTTACAGATGTGTTTGTCATGCCATCTATTGACTTGCTTTTTGTACATAAGGTTGTTATCGTATACATAGTTTCAGAATTCAAGCATCTATTCAGATCAACTTTACGATTCTTTCCCTCTCTCTCAAAATCAAGATTACACATGTTCAATGTCCATAAGGATTTGTGAATTTGTTCCACGGACAGGCGACATGGCCTGCCACAGACGAGGCGGTAGAGAGACATGCTGAGAGGAGACTTGTACATTCTTCGATATGTACAAAGAACTGAATAAAGAAGTTGTGGCCAATTCTTAAGATATGGACGTACAAGCTTCTGCAGTATGGATCTCCATGTTAGAACATTCAGCCAAGCCATTTTATTGCGGGTGGTATGATGTTGCAACCCTATGTTCGATGCCATATTCTTTGGTCAACTTCTTGACCTCCTTGTTAATAAAGTGGACCCCTATCATAAATGAGAATCTTGGAAATCCAGAATCACAAAATGATGTTTTCTTTCAGGAAGAGGTGGTCTATGTGACTGTTTGTGGTTCGGGCAGGGATTGCCTCCATACATCTACTTACATAGTCGACGACGAGCATATGTATTCCAAACCTTGGCCGTTAGGGAATGGCCCCATGAAATCAATGCCCCAAGCATCGAAGATGTCAGATATATGAATATACTTCAGAGGATTGTGTCTCAAAAACTGATGTTGCCAACCATCCACTGACAATCAATACATTTTTTACGTAATCGTATGCATCCTTGAATAAAGTTGACCACCATAGGCCACATTGAAGCACTTTTTCTACCGTTCTCTTTACAGAATGGTGTCCAACATCTTCAAGTTTGTGACAGTGGTCTAGGACACCCATTACCTTCTCTTGAGGTATACACCTTCTCCAGATGCAATATGCGTCCTCTCAGAATAGATGTGGATATTCACAATTTGGTAGAAGTGAATATCTTGCAGGAATTTATAAATCTTGATATTCGGCCAGTCTGGTGGAGTTTTCTTGGAGACAAGATAATTCACAATATATGCATACCGAGGGAGAGAGGATATAGACAAGATTGCCTCATCTGGAAAGGCCTCTGTGATTGGAATGGAATTCTGCTCAGGAGGTTCTACATCAATTATCCTAGAAAGATGATCTGCCACCACATTCTTGATGCCTGGTTGTCACGAATATCCAAGTCAAATTCTTAGAGTAAAAGAATCCTATGAAATAGAAAAGGCTTAGCATCTTTCATAGTCTATAAATAATTTATGGCAGAGTGGTCGGTGTAAGTGATAACCCTTGATCCGAGGAGATGTGATCTGAACTTCTCTAGAGAAAACACTACAGCTAGCAGTTCTTTCTCTATCACTGTACAATTTTTCTTTGCTTCGTTAAGTGTTCTGCTAGCATAATGAATCGCAAATGGAATCACATCATGTCTTTGTTCCAAAATAGAACCAATTGTGAATTAAGATGCATATGTCATTATATCAAAGAGCAAAGACCAATCAGGTGGATGTAGGATAAGAGCTTGTGTGATCGGGTCTTTTAAATTGTTGAAGGCTTGGAGAACAAGGTCATCCACTACAAAATATGTCTCCTTGCCAAGAAGACTTGTCAATTGTCAGGCAAGCTTGTTGAAGTCTTTTATAAATCTTCAGTAGAAACCGACATGTCCCAGAAATGACAAAACCTGTTTCAGATTTATAAGTTGCTCGAGTTTTGAAATCACCCCCACCTTGACCAAGTCCACTTCCATGCCATGTTTTGATACCACGTGACCTAACACGATTCCTTTAGTCACCATAAAGCGACTCTTCTACCATGAGATTACACAGTTGACTTCACAGCACATCCCCAGAACTCGGTCTAAATAATTCAAACATTGATCAAAGTTGTCTCTGTGGACCAAAAATCATCCACGAAAACCTCGAGAAAACTGCCTACCATGTCTGCAAATGCAGGCAACATACATCTTTGAAATGTGGCGAGGGCACTACATAACCCGAATGACATCCGTCAGAAGGCGTACGTTCCAAATGGACAGGTGAATGTGGTCTTCTCTTGATCCTCAGGAGCAATTGTAACTTTGTTATATCTAGAGTAACTGTCCAAGAAGCAGAAATATTCCTTCACAGCCAGCCTCTTGAGGATCTGGTTGATGAAGGGCAGTGGGAATGGTCCTTCTTGGTAGCAAGATTAAGGTGTATGTAGTCCACAAAGACACGCCAAGATGTTAGTACTCTAGTCGGAATATCCTCTCCTTTGTCATTAGTTACAATAGTGATCCCAGATTTTTTTGGCACTACGTGCAGGGGACTAACCCACTTAGAGTCAGAGATGGGATAAATGAATCCCACATCACACCATTTCTGAATTTCCTTCACAACAACATCCTAGAAGTTCGAGTTCAGTTTGCGTTGGAATTTGCAAGGTTTGCTGACTTATTATAGGTAAATGTGATGCGAGCACAATGATGGATTGATCCCATTGAGATATGATATCTTCCAAACTATCGCCTTTCAATTCCATTCAAGAGCCTCCATCAGACAAGATTCCTGGTCTTCGGTCAAATGAGAATTTATGATGACCAGATGCGTACTTGGCACACCAATAGGGAAGTCATGTTCCATGTTGGAGACCAACGATTTAATCTCTAGTGGGATTGGAGTCGGCTCTATGGTGACATCAGCAACAACTGCAGGTGTTAGCTCTTTCATTCGTTGGTTGTCCACCTCTATCAATTCAGCTTCTTATATTAGCACATCACAAGATCGAAAATGAAATATTCATGCTCAGATAAGGGTGATTTTTCAAACTTCCTCATTTGCACATCAGCAAAATCTCATCATCAAAGACCTCGGTTAATTGGATTGTGCTTTCCCGTACTTCCTTCGTAGAGAGAAATTCCTGGGTTTCTTTGTCATCCAGAAATAGATCTGTATCTCTGATATTTGCTAAGAAGTTACCATCCTCAGGAAATTGAGGTACTAGCACACTCATATGAGATACCGCTTTTGTTGGTGTCATTTCAGGCATAGTCTCTATCTCTATCTTATCACTGCTAGAGAAGAATGTGATCTCTCTAGTCTCGTAGTCAACTACTGTTTCGGTTGTTCAAAGGAACGACCATCCAAGGATAATCATGGTGTGGAGAAGAGGTGTGGAGATGTCCATGTCCAGGATAATGAAATCAATAGAGAAATGCATCTATTGAATAGTGATGATCACATCCTCCAACATACCCTCAGGCCGCTTGACAAATCGATCCACGAACTATTGAATCATCTTGGTTGGCTTGAGAGGTCCTAACTCGAATTATGTGAGTAGTGACGCTGGCAGAAGGTTGATAGAAGACCCTCTATCAAGCAAGGTATGCTCGAACTCATTATTGAAATTTTTGCATCTAATAAGTGGTGCTCCCTTGTCTTTCTTTTTGTGCGAGAGATTGCTGATGGTGTTCACTATAGCCATGGCGAGGATATGCTTCTCATATTTTCTACGTTTGGTTTTACAGGACCGATGCTTCATTGTACATGCATCTTTGAGTCCTTTCTTTACACTGGGCATGTACTCCATGGCTTTCAGAAAAGGCATTTCAAGCATAATATTCTGCAATTTTTCAATGATGCTAAGATCAAACAAAGCATTTTTCAATTTTTTTTACTATTTTGATTTAATTGCATAAGGTAAAGGCATATGTACATCATCAAAAATGCTTACATTCACATTCAAAAAAATTTTCATATCATTCTACACAAGTAAATGGCAAAAAGGTATACAATTATATACATCAAGTGGACCAAAAATAATAGGTGTGGCTACATCGGTTGGCTCTGGTTCTATTACATGTGCTGACATCTCCAAGGATGGCGACTTCACTGGGAATGTTGCTTTTTTTTAGTTTTTACATTTTCTTCATTTTTTTATGTTTTTGTTTATGTGCTGCTCCAAAAAATGATGTTGACTCAGATGTCAGCTTTACTGATGATTCACCGTCGGATGCTTTTCTCTTCCCCTTCATTGTTGTAGACGACTGGAGTGTCCTATCGCTCATGAGAGTAACAATGTTAGATAAAAAGAAATTATTTTCACCTGAATCGGGTGGGGCACTACTGGTTACCTACTCCTTGCGACATAAGTTGTTCGGGTTGGATTTGACCTGAGCCGGAATGATAGTCTTGGTGGCTATTATGTAAACTATTTGTTGGCTCATATCATCCAGGTTAGTTAATAACTGAGCTAGACAATCAAGGGCCAGGTTTATGAGGGAATCTCAGAGGGTTCGACCTGGTGAGACTATATCTACTAATGGTAAGAGGGAGGTTGATGCTGGTAACCCTATGTTTATTTAGTAGGAGGAGGAGGAAGAGAATGGTACTGATACTGGTAAGGGAAGGAGTATTGATGGTGATATTGAGTAGCCTACTGTTGATACTACTCGTGATGATATAAGGATTGTTGCTCATAGTTATTTTGCCTCCAAGTGTATCCTTGTGGCGGAGGCTACTAGTGATGGTTCGGCTGGTAGTTCCGACCTCCCTGCTGTTGATGATATGGCCGACTGGCATGATTCTAGTCTTACGGTTGCCCCTGATGACGGGTCAGCTGCAAATCGCTACTCCATATGCAATTCACCTATTGAATGAGTAGGGGAGGTGGAGAACAAGGCTAGAGATACTGAGGCTAGAATTTAGCTGGCCGGTAGACAACCATCTGTGGCTATGGCAGTGGCTGCTCCAAGGACTGCACATAGTATACATGCTAGACTAAATGTTGACAGGGGCTCGACTGAGGCGGTTGTGGCTATGTCGGTGTCTACTCCTTCTTCTCTATTGGAGACTTAGATGCGGTGGTCATTGCATTATAGGCACTAATGGTGTTCAACAGCAACTCCAACTGCTTAGTGATAATGTCGAGCTTGTCTAGGCCCTTCATCCGCTACTCGATTCTGGCGAGCTTCTCTAGGTCCTACGACTTCTTCTTAATGATGTCTACTTTCGACAGTTGACTCCCAATGTTTCCCAAGTCAGAGTTGTCACACCTAACGAATTCATGTGTATCTACCAATTTTACATTCTTGTTGAGGACCTGTGGTGGCGGATGAATATGGAAGGAACGAGATGAGGATAAAGCAGCCTCTCCTTGGGCTATCTCTCAAAGATCTTCCAAACTGTGTCCTAATCCTTGTTGAAACAGTATCCTTCATAGGCAGCATCAACCAGACGTTGACTAGTCTCTATCAGACCACCAAAAAATGTTGGACCAAGCTGGTCCTTAGCATGTCATAGTTGGGGAATTTCTCTTGACTACGCCCAATGAGATTTTTGGGTAGTGTGTGGTGCTGCAGATACGATCGAACTACTATAGATGGATGTAAGGCTGCTCATTAGAATTTCTGTGGAAGCTAGGGAGGAGCAAAAGGAGCTGTGGTTTTATCTCGAAGTGTCCGTGGAATAGTGGGATTCGGATCCACATTTAATGCGATTGACCCCTAAGTTGTAAGTTTGCTTCAAAGTGGGCTTGGGTCGGCCTCTCCTTGCTTCGCCCTCACCTCAGCGAGGTCCATCATCCGAGTGATTGTTATCATCTACACCGTAGAGATTAGCACCGCCTCCTCCGTGGTTTCCTCCTCTTCCCTCTGACCTTCTCCTCAGGTCATTTAACATCTCTTTCCTCGATGGAGGCCAGAAGTTGACTATTAACCTCGTTCTGGTTGGTGCCATGCTCCGTGATCTGCTCAGTTATGGGAGCTGCAGTCCCTTTCCTCTACCTGTGGGAGCCATATATAAATCTGATTGTGAAGGAATTGGCTCCAGATTGGAGTCAAGATTTGTAGTGGGAAATATACCTCGATCAGTCTACATGCAAGAACCATATGGGGAAAGTAAATTTAGAATTATGGTAAATTCTTAATCTTATTCGAGGATAAGTATATGGAGTGAAATCAACCTCCATCCAAAAGGGACGGAACTCAGAAAGAGAGTTTTCCCGATCTTTGAGAAGAAGAAGAAGAAGCGGGGAGTCTTGAGGACAGTTTGTAGAGTCCAAACCATGTGCCTGGGAATCACCCTGAATTATTGGAGATGTCAAACTCGAGGAGTCGATGTGGATGTCGGTGGAGTCCCGATTAAATTGTCTTGGAGTTGACATCTTCAATGGAAAAGAAGATCGATTTGGATGTAGGATGCGATGATGAACAAGAAATAAATGTAATGTAAAATAGTAGAAAGCTCATGATGAGAAAGGGTCTAAAGGAAGTAAGAAAAGAAGAATGACAAAAATGTGCAATTGCGTGTGACTTTGATCTTTGGACCTGATGTCTAAATCCAACAAACACCAAGCATAAATGGGTTCACTAACTAAACACATGTGAAGCCGTAAAAGTTCTGTTATTTTTATCTTTTCAATTTTAGAGTTGTGATTCAAGCAAAATATTCACGAGTCCTTATCAGCTAGCTCTAGAGAAGAGCACGTACTTCCTAGAAAGTATCCTTTTACTTGTTCCACTTCCTTTGTATAAGGTGATCTGAACATTTTGAGGTCCTCAATACCAATCTTGGGGGGCTACTCATCTAAAGAAAAGAGAGGGGAAGATGATAGGCAAAACCACTAATTCCCTTACAAGCAAGGTACTTGATGAAATGATTCATCACCTTTTTTCTTCCATTTTGGCTAAAATCCTTAGTAAAATGCATGTAAATAGTCACTAATTTCCACTAATTAACATTCTAATCATAAATATTAATATTATATATTTAACACTTATTTTATCCAAAATAAAATAATAAATAGAAAAAGAAAAAGAAACAGAAAAAGAAAAGAAAAAGAAGGATGTAGATATGTAATATATAGAGACTGATCCTAACCCAGAGACTGGGTCAATATTGACCAGGTTGACAAAATAAATAAGTAGGGGGAGATAATGATATTAACTTATAAAAATGATAGAAAATCAAGAACAAAAAATATATTAAACACATTTTCCACCGTGTAAACATTTCACCATTTTATTTATCACTTATATTCAAAACCAAAACACTTTCTTCACAAAGGTTGTTCATAAAAATATATATCATTTTACGAAAATATCAAAAAAATATTCAATATAAAAATAAAATATTACAGTGAATCGAAAAGCCTTAAAAGCCGACTTCGAGGTTCATAACTATTTATAGAAAACTCCAAATTGACCAAACTCACTTTTAAACTTTGTTTTTTTCTTAGTACCATTTATATAAAATATTAAAAAATATAGAATAAAATGGCTTAGTTTTTGCATTTGGGCCCCGTTGTATATTTGTACTATGTGTAAAAGCTTCCTGATTTTCTACTTAATTAACCGTAACTCTGTTTAACCTAATTTCTATTCTAAAATGTTTATAAAAACCATTAGAACAATATAAAATATAACTTAAGTCAAAAAACCAATAAATCTCGAGGTCACGAAGCCATTGGCTAAATTTTCCAGACCTCATAACTCGGCCATATGGACTCTGAATTGAGCAAACTCAGTTTTAAAATCTATTTTATTTAATCATCTATCAATTGACACTGATTTCACTAAAATCAAAGAAATTGTGGGTTTGGGGATCGTATTGGTATATATATACCGTAATTTATTATTTAATATATATTATTTAATATATTTATATACTTTATTAATATATTTAGATTAAAATAAAATTATTTATTAATTATTATTATTAACTATTATTTAATTTTACATTAATTTTATTAATTATTTCATTGTATATTTAATTATTTAACTACTAATTATTTAATAAATTACGTGATTAACTATCTAACAATATCTTAAATTAATCTTATTATTGAAATATTTAGTTATTATTTTATTTATTTATTTATTTATTTCTATGCATGCCTCATCCCTTACTGCTTTCCTCATCATCTTCCTCGCGTAGACCCGCCGCCCGCCTCTTCTCCTTGTCGTCAACTATCTCAACGGTTGGTCGTTGGCCGGTCGTTCGCCCAACCATCTCCGCTCCCTACTATCCTCCACCGGTGATGGGAGACACCTCCTTTCTCCCCCACAAAGCCTAGTCTATTTAATGACCCCCAACCCCATTTCCAGAGGGCATCTGCCATTAGCTTCCACGTTCTTCTATGTGAGCTCCGAGAGGAAGAGAGCGGTGACAACGCGCCTTCGTCATCAAGTAAGAGAGAGCGAGGAAGTCAGAGAGATCGACGTTGGAGTGTTGTGTCGGCATGCACCTCCGTGCTGAGCTTCTGCATCGCCGCGCGTCGAGGTGATAACCCTTTGGAGTTGCTGCTCTAGATGCACTCTCAGGCGATAACATCATCCTCCGCTTCCAAGTAGGTTTCCTTTCTCTGATCTTATCCTCCTTCTACCCTTCTCATATCATCCTCTCTCTTCTCCTCTCAATCACTCTCTTCTCACATCTCTTCATATTCAACTCCCGATCATCGCAAATGCATCCACTTTCGGTATTCCTCTCAGTTCGTCGTTCTACCTCACACTACATATCATCTCCAGCCACACACGGTGGTTGGAGACCTAGAGCTCCTCCTCTGCTTCACTGGATACCCTCCACTCATATTCTCACATACATTTGAAGCCTCATGTCATAGTTGATCGGAGAGCAAGGTTCATCAACAAGAATCGTCTAAAACCATCTTCGTGCATTGAACACGAAACCTAGAGTGATCACCTGCAATCGTTTTC
The DNA here is from genome assembly GCA_037367405.1 of Ottelia alismoides. Classification (NCBI taxonomy): domain Eukaryota; kingdom Viridiplantae; phylum Streptophyta; class Magnoliopsida; order Alismatales; family Hydrocharitaceae; genus Ottelia; species Ottelia alismoides. Next base: position 232,845 of record JAZKJV010010609.1, on the reverse strand, counting down.
GATCATCCAACTCTCTACTCTGTTATGTGACTGAGCCCTTGCGCTCGAGTCGGACTTCATTTACAGGATAAAGGTCATCCAAAGGGGAAGTTCGAACCATCTGATTCGACACATCAAACCGAGCATCGGAGGATCACACGTATACACCGCATCAGTCAAGCTTCAAACAATAGACATTGCTTGGAGCCGAGCAGTATCGCCGAGAACCTTTGTTACACCCTTCGATCTCCATCTCCATAATCATCTAATATGAGAACATCCACCTCGATTCCCTCTACCACAGCTCATTTTCAGGTCAAAGATGAACTACTATTTCTCGCAATCGCTCGGGGTTTGATAGAACATCGTCGCCTGGAATACAAATGCGGAAGAACATGGGTCAGCTCCAGAATCGATTGGATCCCATCAATCATCAACTCCAATCCAATATCAATCATCAAGCCACGCTTCAATATATTGATCATTAGATCCAAGTCTGATCCGACACCGTTCAGCCTCCCACGCGTCGGGCCCAGATCATCCGCGTTGCCCCACCGCTTGTCTGCCGCTTAAGCGAGGTCACGTGCCAAGCGCATGCAAAACTTTTTATTTGGGGCAAATTGCATTAACAACCCTGACTTTACAGCTGATTGCGATCGGATCTTGCTATTGATCAAACACGTGACCGATGAAGTGCTCTACTTGAGTTTTTGTAAATAGGGATGCAGAACCTTAATCGAATTGCAAACATGTCCTAACAGGTCCTCAGTCACATGGAGATCACGTGAGATCTGGAAGTTTTGCATGGAACCCCTGTAGCTTTCTACACTTTTACACACTTACCCCCAGTTTTAATAAAATTACAAAAACATCCCTATATATAGTATATTAATACTTACATCTCATTTAAATAATAAAAAACAAAATACAAAAATATAATATAAATACATATTAATAAACAGAATTATACTATATATAGTATTAAATCATATTTTGAAAAATTAAAAAGATTTTCTATTTTTAATAAATCATTAGAAATACAAAAAAATATAACAAACTTTGAAATTCATAAAAAAATTAAAACAGCTTTAAAATTCCTATAAAAATTACTTACAGTAGTTTTTACCATATTTTACATAATAAATCAAAAACAAAATAAAAATTGCATATTAAAACCAATATGAAATACAAAGTACATAAAAACTTTGAAAAATCATAACTAATTCAAGAAAAACATAAAAATGTGCACAACCTGTCATTCTAAAGATAATTTCACCTACTTTCCATTTAAAATAAAATAAAAATATTTTCATATTATTTACTATTTTTAAAAATAAAAAAACTTCACAGATTTTCAATAAAAACCTAATTTTCAACATTAAAAATATATAAAATCGACGAAAATTTTCAAAACCTCATTAAAATTCATAAAAATCGAAAAACAAATTAAAATATAAAAATAACAAAATAAAAACCAAATAAAAATTACAAAACATTTTCTAAAATTAAAAAAATACAAAATACTTAAAATCACAAAAATAATATAAAATCTAGAAAATCTATAAAAATTCAGAAAATTCCCTAAAAGTAAATCAAAATTAGGAAACCCATTATTCACTTTAGTTTTCAACAGTTTGCCTCCCTGAGTTCGACACTCCCGTACTTTCACTATACATCAAAGTTTAGGAGTATAAATAAGACTAACATTAAATTTTCTATGAATTTCAATCGATCATTATAGTGACGGTTGTCAATCTTATTAGGTGACTTGATAGGTTGGTTTTCCAATACTCATAAGCGAGACGATGAGATGGACACCCCCACGAGGGCATGGCCTATGCTCATTACTATTGATCATGTCGGATGCTCTACACAAGGCGAGAGAACTATCATCGACAAGACCCTACTTGTCCACAAACAATAGAAGCACCAATACTTCACCACACCTAGGAGATAGTTGAGGTAGCCTCCAATCAGGTTTTTTTAGTTTTTGATTATCAATTTTTTGAGTAATTTCAATGCAAAACACCTAATGATTTTTTTGACTTTCTTTTTGCCCTAGGTGCTCAAAATCAGAGGGAGAAAGTGACGATGCAAGGTGGTTCAAATTTAGAAATCTCACCCTTAATCCTAAATGATGAATGCTCAGTTAGAAGACTTACAACGCTTCCCAGCTCTCTCCATGTGGGATGCAAGATAGAAATTTATAAACATATATATGCATAATGTACAAATGAAGAAATCACCCTAAATCAGAATTGCTAATAGCGTGAAGAACCAAATTTTAGTTACTCAAAAAATCTAAGTTCCTGGTCTTAGAGGATCTTCGGTGCCCTCCATAATGGGTGCTGCAAACGCTGTGTAGAGTCTCTCACGACGCTCGATTCCAAATCTAAGTAATCAACAATTAAGTTTGATGTAATACAGACGTAGAGAATATAGGAACATGCTTCAATTAGTTGTTTGGATCTAGTTTACCGATAAACAGTCCTAAAATGCTAAGGGGTCGTTCCACAAAACATATGAAAATAAAGCGGAAAGCACAAAATGCAGAAAATAAATAAAATAAAGCAACAAAAACATAGGAAATCCGATGAGCTTCTAAGTGTACAAGCACTTGGTAAAATAGGCCTGAGTGTCCAAAGTTCAGTTCGCCTGTATTATTATAAACTAATAGTCCAAAAAAAAGTCATGCTCTCACAAAAATAAAAAAAGAAATGGCCATACTAATGATCCTCTCTCTCTCCCTCATGATATATCCTCTTGGTCAACAAAGAGAATAACCACGTACCTCGTATCATAGGTGCTAAAACCAACTGTGGTCACCTTTGTCTCGAGGTCCCTCGTAAGACAAATAGAAGAGAAATTATTAGCACATCTAATCAATTATCTCAAATAAAATAGGAAAAATAAAAGCAGAAAAATAGTAAAGGAAACATACACCGAAATCTATCCAACACGTTGCTGCCTGACAATGGCACCATTTGATGACACTGATTTTATGAGAGTCTAGTGTAGCCTACAGAAGGAGATACCTATACTGTGGCTGAGGCGACCACTTAGGAAACCCAGATGTCAATCAACAATTAACCCACAAAAGAAGAAGCAATGCAAAACAAAAATGTGGTGTCAAAATTTATTATATAACTCTACAAAATGTGGGTATAGTGCAAGTATGTAGAGGTCAAACATAGGGAACATGAGGAATAGATAATACAAATTTGCAGAAGAAGAAAAAAATGTTTTGGTGTTTTTATAAAGGTTTTTTTATTTTTAGTGGATTTCTAATATTTGATTTTTTTTTAATTTTCATTTTTTATATATTTTTAATTTTTAATTTTCTTATAATTTCTTATATTTTTTATTTTCTGATTTTAAATTTTTAATAAATAGAGATAATATATATAACTGTATATAGATACCATAATAAATACTAGAAATAAATATATAAAATAAGGAAAATCAGAAAAATACCTAAAGATACAGTCCTTTTGAAGGGTATTAAAAATATTTTTGGAATTTTAGATATTATTATTATTATATGTAAATACAGACATATAAATAGATGTCGCCTTTTCATATTTATAAAATAGCTCTAAAAACTTCAAAATGTGAAAATAAAATGTTTTTATCATTTTATATTTCTATCTATTTGTGTTATTTTCCTTATAATTTTTACTATTTTGTATTTTTAGTTGAATAAAATTAGGAAAATAATGAGTAAGAATAAATAGTCGGATTGTTTATGATTTCAAGAATAGCTAAATAGCTCAAACATTTCCAAAACTAATTTTAATATATTGGAAATATATTAAATAAAATACTGATAAAGAAAATGTATTTTTTTGGATTTTTACTGGTTTTTATTAATTTTTATAGAGTTAGAGAGGGTTTGTTATTTTTTGTTTTTCTTTTGATTTTTTAGAGATTTTTGTATGTTTGTGCAAAATATAATAATTAGTAACCCTTGATTTTTTTAGGTTTAAAAATATTTTTCTAATTTTTAAGGATTTTTTAATGCAAAAAAGGAATAAATACAATATTTTTGGATCTTAAAAAAAGGAAAATACCTTAATTTGTCATGCGAAAAATATATATGATTTGTTAATATAGAAACCACTTAAAATGAATTTCCTACAGTTTATGGATGCAAATTGATATTTTTAATGCATAAAATAAAGGAAATTTAAATATAATACTCACAAGGACTAGAATGCAAATACAAATAAGTAAAAAATACAATTAAGAATAAAAATATAAAGTCTAGGGGGCCTGTGTACATTTCCTACAAATATTTAATTCATTCCATGCTATTGGGGGTCTAAATGCAATTTATAAAACACGGTAGGGAGTACATGCCATTATCCCAAAAAATGTTGATTTAAGTTACAAAATTACTAGACTAAACAATAACACAAAAGTATTGGGGGGTGTTTGCAAAAAGCCTACCACCTCACGTGTATGAGGTGACATGTTATGGGACTAAAGTTCAAATACAGAAAGTCTAGGGGTCTACTTACAAAACAACACAAACTTTCACACTACAGACAATAGTGTATGGAATAAAAATAAAGTACAAAAAGTGAGGGCGGAGTTTGCAAAGTACCCCCTTACACGTGTCGCACTTGGGATAACCGATGACGGTTCATGGATCGACGCTTGAGATAAGATCTTGGGTGATGATCGAACGACTGCTGGAGGCTTGATCGGATGGATTTTACTGCTTGCGAAGAACACCTCGTGATCCAACGGTCAAGGCACTATCTCGAGGAACTGGGAAAGAACTCTCCCCTAGCAAGCTTGGATCTCTGCTCCAAGATGAATCCGACCACGTGGGGTGATCGCAAATGGCTCAGAAGATCGCTAAAGGTGGTCCACGTAGATTGGTTCCCTCAAAATGATCCAAGACCCATCTATGGTGGCATGGAAGTCAAAGAATGGTGGAACACAACCTGCAGAAACACTTTGCAAAAAAATATGAGAGTTCTGGGGGTTCCACAGGGATGGAGATGGGTGCAGGCGATGTCAGGCAGAGCCCTTCACCGAGGTGGTGGAGGAGGGTAATTCCTTGATCTGGGCAAGATGAAGTTGAATGTAGGTGTGCAAGGCGAAGCCAAAGAAAAGAGGAATGAAGTGGAGATGGTCTGATGGTCGGAGAATAATGGGATCACGGTGGAATAGTCACCAGAGCTCAGCTCCTACAAACTACGAATTCAAGATTTCACATAATAAAATGCATTTGTCACTGAAATAAAGGCCTAACTATCCTAATCTAATTCCTAAGAATGGAAAGAAAGTAAAACATGGTGCTCTACTTACTGAAGAATGGTGTCAGTGGACCATCGGACGGAGATTGTTGGCGATGGGGATTGGCGCTACTCTAGACACTCCCACACACTACAAACTAACGCGGATGAAGTTGTCACCTACCTCGACATGATTAGGTAAGGATCTGAGGGTGGAATGTCTGAAGAGGGATCAAAATCAAAATGGTGGTCGGAGAGGTGTATATATACATGGCTATCTTTGACCGAGATGTTTGATCGACATAGTGCTCCTTCGAACGTGGTTATATGCAATCGTGAAAGTTCGTTGATCGATGAACAAAAGTCAAAAAGGAATAAAGATTATAGGGTGCAAGAATCTGAGGAGAAAAATCGATGAAGACGGGCGATTAGCGAGGCTAGCAAACCTAGGGTTGCAGGGGGCTCAGTTGACCGGCAGGTCAACCGAGGGTGCGACTAGATTGGGCAACGTAGGTCACTGCAAGACAAATCAAAATTCAAGTTCAAAAATAATTCAAAATAAAATATTAATGATTTATTTATTTTTGGTTAAAATATAAAAAATATTCATTATTTAACATAATATTTTATTCTCAATTTTACTTATTTTTTGAGGTTGTTTATTGTATGTTTATTTTTACAAGTATAAGTATAGGTACATTGACCTATATATTGGGTATTTTGTTTTCTATTTTCTTTTTTTATCTACATAATTTATATATTTATAACTTATTTTAATACATATAAATATATATTTTTGTATTTTTTTGGTGATTTACACTTAAATAAATATATAAATTTATTGCATAGGTGTATGTATATGTATTTCATCTATGTCTTTGAGTACAGTACTTTATTTAATTGTATTTTTAATGAATTTTCTTTAATCTAAGTATGATTTTTATTATAAATAATATTTACAAGATTATAAAAATAAAAAAAATATAAAAATAGAAAGAATAAATAAAATGATTATTTTATTCAGGTATAATGTACAATAAGGGTCCAAAACCTAACTTTGCATCTTAACTCCAAATTAAATGAAACCACATTCATTAAAAAGCTTATTAAAAATTATATACAATTAAATTGATTTTGGTCAATTTTGATATAATATGGAGAAGATATAGGTCTATGAAGTATGTATTTTGGGTTTTTTCTGAGTGTTCAGAGCACATTATGCATTATTTTTATGTGATAAAAATTTTGTATTTTTCGATATATTTTTATCTACAACTTTCATGTACATAGTTCATTGATTTTATGGACCAATAATAAAGAATATAGGTCCCAAATTAGCTTTATTGGGGAATTCACATTTAGAGTTTTTATTGTTTTATTGGTTGTTATCTCCCACTACTTTATTTCTTGCCAACCCAGTCATCATGATGTCTAGGTCTCAGGGTTTAGTATCATTCAATACCTATGGTGTTTTATTTCTTTTTCTTTTTGTTTATTTATTCTTTTATTTTGGCTTTAAATATAGTATTTTATACAATATTTACATAGTGAATAATATAGGTTATTTTATGCAAAATAATGCTATTTACATGCATTTTGGTAGGGTTTAAAGGCTAAAATGAAAGAATAAAGGTGATGAAATGGAGATTCATCAGTTGATTTCATGTCAATTAGAGTTAATGAGAATTAATTAAAAACGGACGAAGTTGGGTGAATATACACAAGTTAATATGAATGCCTTATGAAATGTGAAATTATGGAAATTATTTACAAGTTCATGAATGTTAATTATTAGTTATAAACACATGAATGTATCTAATTACTTGGGAGAAAGCTCTATTTTTCAGCTAATTAAAGTGATGAATGACATATTCATCCTTGAAACTGAGTTCATATAGGTATTTTGCACGCAGCTACTGATAGTTGTTTTAGAGACAGTTTCTGATACTCCAGCCATTTCATAAAGTATTCGTTCGGGTTTACCAATGGCTACCCAATATTGGGGAGATCCCTTACCGGAACCCATTTGTGTTAATGATGGTCTTAGTGTAATAGGTTTGTCGGGAAATATGTGTACTCATATTTCTCCACCGTGGTGTGCTATTGTGTCATTGCTCTTCACTTAACTTCTAGCTATTTATTTAGTTGTGATCCAAGCGGGTTCAAGTGCCTGAAGAGTATATCTTTCGAAAGAAATATTATTACATCGATAAGATATTCCTTTAATCCATACTTATTAGACTTGTTTGTTACTATTATACAAGGAAGAATTGAGTTGGACCCCATACACATATAAAATTAAAAAAAACACCTATGGCACACAAAAACTTGCATATAGTATTATTATAGTATAGCTATTTTGTTCTATTATATTTATTTTCTTTCATGTATGCCCTCCCGCTTTTGTTTATGGGGCGCGTGCCTACCAACAGAAGGAGGAAATAAATCTATCATATCTTTCTTGAATGAACATTCTAAAGAAACTTCAGTTACATTAAAAACAAAAAAATGGGATGTTATCGAGTTACTTCACTCATTCGAGAAAGCATTCATTCTGCATTTCAAAATACTCCAATTAGTACATGCTAGAAACAGGCAATTCTGCAACTTTTTGTTCAATTCCCCATGAAGTCTTATCCTCATCAGTACGATTCAATCACATTTTCATGTTATAATTGAATACTTTCCATTTTTTATTATGAACAAAGAGAATATTATTCTTTTTACCAGACATATGCGGATCAAATCATGACTATAGAATAAGAACAAGAGATCTTTCTAGATCAATACCCTTGCCCCTCATTCTTCGAGAATCAGAAAGATCCTTTTCGGATTTGAATTTGTTCATTTGGAATATGGTTTCTTCTACTTATTTATTTGTTCTTCTTCCTCTATCCCTATCTCATAGGTATAGAGTTTGAATCAATAGAAAACCTTTTCCTCTGTATAAATCGATATTATTACATTCCAATTTCTTCCAGATACCTCTCAAGGAAAATCCCAAATTGGATCCAAAATGAAAGGGTTGGTGTGAGCTTAACCATGTGTTTATGCACTCTTCAAATAGGAATCCATTTTCTGAAATATCATGGCTTTCATGCTTTGGTGAGTCGTCTGAGATCCTTTCGATGACCTGTGTTGTTTTGAAGAAGGGATATCTAATATCAATATGATTTTATCGATTGCATAAGACTCACAGTAGGTTTTACATGAAGAAGATTTTGTTCAGCATGTCCAATTCGATATTGGTACGAGAAGAACCCAACTTGGTATTGTTAAAAATGGGAGAGGAAGCATAACCAAGTCAATACGGATCACCCCCTTCTTCTTGTGCCAAAGATCTTACCATTTCTGACGGAACTGGAGCTACATCTCTTTTCAATTTCCATTCAAGAGTTCTATTCTATTTGTTTCCATGCCCCTTTGATACATAGAAAATGAAATGGAGGCATTTCTTTTTTTAAGAATGCATACAAGATTCATCACTACAAAAAGAATAGCGGTAATACTGCCATTTATTAATTTAATAGTAATAGAAATCCATGTACTACCGATTCATTTTATTTAAGTAGAAATACCTTAACTAACTTCTTTTGATATTTTACATTATCTATATTACTAATCATATATGTATTTTGGTGTTTTTACCTGTCCACTAATTTTTTATTTATCGCGATATGGTAATGCATATAAGACAATAGTATAAACTCCATACACTTGATCTTTTGCACCTGCTTCAAGAAATGATGACTAATGAAATGATCCTGGTCTTTGGGTAAACAATTTATTTTATGATGTTTATATTTACTTTCACTTTAGTCTTGTGCATAGGGAATGAGATTTAATCATCTTATCGTGAATTTCTAAGATGTTTTGTTTCATTCATATAATTATCGGGTTTAACTTATCCACCTAATGTTGAAGCCATTTCTTGATATTTCTCTTCTGATTCAAAATCGTGGTGTAACATGTATCCCTCTTTGTTTCAATCATGGAATAGATGAAAGAAACCTGAAATGGATTTTTGTACAAGAATGAAATCTTATTGGAATCTCTATATCTGATTCATCCTTCAGAACCATATCACATCCTCGATATAATGAAATAGTATGAATTGAAATCGTATTTTGTAAATATGTAATTATCTTGAATATATCAACCATTTCTTTATTTTCCGATCACCGGAAAGGGACAAAAGAAACAACTTTTTTTCTTCAAAAAATTATGGTATCTAGTGGAGCCCTTTTGAATGAAAATAAGACAAATTATTTCTAATTAAATTAGATTTTTTCAAATTAGTAATTAAAAAATTTTATATAAATAAGGAGTTGTTTAAAAAGTATTAATTAGAGTTAATTCTATGAAATCCTCATTGATTGTGCATTGTATAATAAATGAATACATATATTATATAAAATATAATACTGGTCAAAAAATAAGTGCTCTATTACATTTCATTGATCAAGAGAGATTGAAAAAGCCATATAGTATGGTATCTCTCAAAATCCTTGACTATTACGATATTGCTTGTTGTTTATACCAATCTACATATACCTCTCTCTTTTAACAATCAATACTAGTGGAATAAACATCAATTCTCATATTTATTTGATGCTAATGAGACATGCGAAAGAAAAAAAGAAAGGTGCTGGCTTTTTATTAAGGTCCTTGTTATGCCTCGGCAATGCCCGTTGGATTTTCAAAAATCATAGGATCGAGGTTATCGAGTGGTAAGTAACAAAAAAGACAAAAGTAAACAAGTATGGTAGTTTAGCTAAACTTTTTATACTAGAAAAATTACATTTCTTCTCATTACATTAAATCCTATTCATGTTAGGGATTAGTCCAGGTGATTTACTTCACCTATCATGGGCTCCGAAGATATAGACACTTCAAAATTAAAGGTTGCATCGATTTGATAAGATTATACTGTCGCATGTTGCCTCAACTAATCCACTAATCCACTAATAATACCCTATATGTTTTCTTTTATTTCATTATCTAATTTCTAAACCCTTATCTTGTCAAGTAAAGAAGCACACTGTCTTCAAAGATCTGGTTGCTTAAAACATAGGTTAATAACAATCTAATCATCTTTACCAACAGCTTAAAATACATGTTATTGTGATTCATCCACTACATATCCCACCTCGTGTCTCCACGTGTCACAACCAAATCTTCAGCCATGCAATCCATCTGATGGCAGTCGAGTACCACAAATTGAAATAACTTATTTTCGAGCACTTAACATATTTGAGTAACCATCACAAAACTATAGGGTTTCATTCCCAACCTATAGTGTTTACTCCAAGTTATCTTTTATTAAAAGATAACAATTTAATCCATATCATTTTTTAAACCTAATATCTTTGCGATATCACATAAGAAGCAACTTTCTTCTCTGTTATGTATCTGAGTACATATGGAGGATATTTATTCATATTTTCTTATTACTATTTTGTCACAAAAGATTTCTCTCAAAAATCTCAATTCCATGGAACTTGCATGAATGATAGCAACTGCGAATATGACTCGCTATACCAATTTAATTTTAGCAACTATTTTACTTTAAATCATGAATCAATCAACTCCGAGTTCTAAAAATCAGCATGTGAATGTTCATCATATCAAAGAACACAAAAATCACAAATTAGATTTTAAATTAACTTTAAAACCCAATAGTAAGAGGCATGAATTTGTTACCTAATCGTGGCATCTTTCGTGTACCATAACCTACTTCAATTCACGTTCAAATAGGATGATTAACACCTCCGAAAATGATTGAAAACAGTTTTCCAATTAATAACATGAAGAACATTCGAATAATGAGAGGAATGAGTGAAGACTATGAAGAACATGATCTCTCGAAATTTTAGTAGAGTTTTCCATTATATTAGGTGATATGTCAGGGAACTTTCAGTTGAATTTCCCTCATATCGAGCGATTTTCTAAAGAAAGTTTGATACAATTTCCAATTATAAAATCATATTTAAAATAAAATAAAAACAAGGGTTGGAAAGAAGAATAAAAAACAAGAAGTGATGAGGAACTTGTACACTTCACATCATGGGTGGGTAAAGCATGCGTTCACCAACGACTGAGCCGTCCGCATCCAAATAGGATGTTACTTAGGTTTTTTACATCCTCTAACAACACTATTAGCATACAATGAAGAATCGGGTAGTCTCATGACATGGGTGAGTGAAGCATGTTCACTGTCGATACAATCGTCGGCACCTAAGCAGGGATATGCTTAGATTTCCCCTTTATATGTTATTGCTAACACAGAAAAGGAAAATAACTTTAAATGAACTTTAAGACCCACCTTAAGTAAGATATTCTTACCTCCTACTCGAAGCATCGAGGAGAGGAGCACATCTTCTTCTTTCATATCTTCTTCCCATTAGAGCTTCATGGTGAATCAGTGATTCATCGCCTTTATTCTTTCATTTTGCCTAAAATATTTTGTAAAAGGTATGTAAATACTCACTAATTCCAATTAATTATCATTATAACTACAATTGTTAATATTATATATTTAACACTTATTTTACCAAAAATAAAAGAATAAAAATAAAAAAGGAAAAATAAAAGAAAAGAAGACTGTAGATATAAAATATATACAGACTAATCCTAACCTCGAGACCAGGTCAATATTGACGTGGTCAACAAAATAAATAAGTAGGGGGAGATAAGGATCCTAAATTATAAAAATACCCAGAAAATCAACACCAAACAGATAAATTACCCATTTTCACCCTGTAAATAATTCACCTATTTAATTTATCACTTAGATAATCCAAAACCAAATCACTTATTTTGTAAAAGTGTTACACAAAAATATATATTATTTTATAAAAAATATCAGAAAAATAATTCGGCACAAAAATAAAATATTACAATGGACCGAAAAAGCCATAAAAGCCAACTTCCGAGGTTCATAACTATTTATAGAAAACTCCAAACAGAACAAACTCACTTTTAAACTTTGTTTTATACTTAATACTATTTATTAAAAACATTAAAAAAATATTAGAATAAGACGTGTCAGTTTTGACGTTTGGGACGCGTTGTCTATATGTACAATATGTAGAAACTTCTCAGATTTTTAATTAATTAATCGTAAATCTGATTAACTTAATTTCTTTTCTAGAAATCATCTAAAAATGTATATAAAAATACAAAAATATAACTTAAGTCAAAATGCCAATGAACCTGAAGCCACGAAGCCATTACCTAAATTTTTTGGACCTCATAACTCGATCGTATGAACTCTGAATTGGGCAAACTCAGTTTTAAAATTCATATTATCCAATTATCTATAAGTTGACACCGGTTTCGCTAAAATTGGAGATAATATGAAAAACGCAGGTTCGAGACCGTATTGGTATATGGTACAATGTACTGTAACTTATATTATTCTTTAGTATATTAATACTCTATTATTAAATTAAATTAAATAACGATTTATTTGTTACTTTGTTAATTTATTAATTTCTTTATTTATTGATTATTATTTATTAATTTAAGTTATTTTTTAATTATATACTTAATTATTTATAAGTCATTTATTAAGTTAATACAGTAATTAAGTTTGAAAATATTTATTTAATTATATCTTAATTATTCTAATTATGTATTAACTAATTTAATTATTCTTTTATTATTTATTTTAATTATTATTTTTTTATTTTATTTTTTCTCTCCTCTCTTCCCTCTCTCTCTCTTACTTTCCTCATTTCTCTTCTTCCTCCCGTCTCCTGCCCCGCCATCAACCACCTCCTTCCGACTCTGTTGCTGCCAACCACCTTCAACTGCTCAACGGCGAGTTCGTTGGTCAGTCGTTTTCCCCAACTACCAGCGGTGCAGCCACCATCGGCGGTGACCGAACTCCTCCTCGCCTAAAAAAGACCTCAACCCCCTCTCAGAGCTTTCGCATCCGTCGTTATTCCCTACATTTCCACCAAGTTCTGGCATAGAGACGGAGAGGGTGACAGACCTCCATTTTCAGCCATCGAGCGAGCAAGGAAGAGGAGGTGGGTGTGATCACCCACCAACGTCGTAGATCTTCTCCGCCGCGCACAGAGCCTCCTTGTGTCGCTGTTGACGCGAGATATTTGAGGATCGGTTAATTGATGCGATATGAAATTGTCATTGTTATCCCAAAAAAATCTCACAACAAACAAACAATTTTTTTCTTCTCTCACTACAAAATAATTACAGATAATAATGTGGAGCAAGAGAAATTTTTGCTACTAATTTACTTGTATAGCAGACATGATCGAACTCTGGGAGGCTACAATTCACAAGGGTTATTCAAATAATCGATGAAATCAATTAAGAGAAAAGTAGGAATCTCAAAGGCCAAACTATCCTTGGTTTTTCTGAAATTTTTCTCTTTTTTTTTAATCTTTTTATTTATATTTTTTATTTTCCTATTTTCAATTTTTTAGTGATTTTAATTTTGTAATTTTTTAAATTTGAAATAAAGAACAATACGTACAAGATAAGAAAAACATGCACCAAACTCTTTTTGTATTTTTCTATTATATCAAAAATGATCTGAAAAATCCATATAAAATATTTTTGAGTTTTAAAGTTTTTGAAATATTTTTTGGGATTTTTTTAGAATTTTCAAATGTTCTTTTATTTTTCTAAAAATCAAATAGCAGAAAAAATGAGAAACAATGTATAGCTTGGAGTAATTTGTGACTTAAAACTATTTTAATACTGAAAACTCCTGGCAGTTTTTTTTATGATGAAATATATGCAAATATCTACAAACAAGAACTGAAATCATTATTTTTGGAATTTTATAGAATTTTCTGTGATTTCTATAAGATTTTTTATATTTTTCATTTTTTTTGGGTTTTGAAAAGAATTAATGCGTGAAATTTGGATATAAATTAAAAGACATGAAATACAACTACTCTAATTTTTTGGAATTCTTAGAGAAATATTCAAATTTTTATGAATTTTTGAATTTCAAACAGAAAAAATGGCATGCTTTTTATTTGTAAATAATATTAAATAATGACAAAATGTAATGAAAACTTTATGCTAAAAAGATAAGCACATCAGAGGCATGGGAGATTTATTGACCAAAGAAAACATTTATTTCACTGAAAAACACATGCAAAGATAATGTCCGAAAAGTCGGGACTAAACTGCAAATATTCAATGTTTATTTATCAAAAATGTAACAGAAATAAATTTACAGGCGAAAGTTGCAATTTACCTAGTGAAGATGGTGTGATGCACGTGACTTTCTAAAGCAGGAATTCTCTGTTATATTTTGAACTTCCGAGGGAGTTGAATGCAATTTGCCCAAATGTACACGTGCAAGGTACGTGCTTGATTATGGCATTGGCTATTTGGCGATTTCAGAAACTTCCAGAGGGCGTGGATGTAATTTGTCCAGGCTTATATTTTATTCAAAAGAACTCCACAGGGTTTAATATAACTTTTTCCAAAATTTTCTTAATCCCCTAGGGTTTGTGCTCCCCTTCTTCGTTCCTGTGTCTTCTCAAAGGGAGCCGCTGCACAAAGATGGAAGAGGGAGATGGGGCACCGCCGGCAGTGGTGGTGCGGTCAAGAAGATCATGCGGGGGTTGTGCGTGGTGGAGGGTGCATGCGGTGGAAGCACGTAAGAGCGCTGGAGCAGTGGCGGCCGAGATGGTGCAGGTTCGCTGGCGACGGCGTGGCACTATCAGTGCGCCTAGCGCGGTTGACGCTGGAGCTCAAGGTGGTGGTCGGCGAAGGGCGTGAACTGGTCGTATCGGAGTAGCCCGAGGTGGAGGTCGGTGGCAGTTCCAGGCGGTGCAGTGGAAGGATGGCACTGGAACGCGGTTGTGAGCCTGCGACGAAGCGGCGGTTGGAGGGGGCATGCGCACACAGTTGCGGCGTACTGTCGGCGTGGGAGGAGGACGCTGGCGAAGCGGAGCTGGGGTCGGCTGGTGGCGACCGTGCGGTCGGGAGAGGCGCGGGTAGCGGTGGCGACGGACGCTGCCCGTTCTTCTTCAATTTTTGTTTTTTTCATTTTGTAAACTGTAAGTAGAAAAGACTCTTTTTTTAATCTGAAATAGAGAAATTTAAAAAAAATATAAAATTTTTTTTAATTGTTTAATTTTTATATATATTTTTTAGATGATCCTACAAAACAAGTGTTAGAGAGAAAGAAAAACAAATATATTTTTTATATTTTTTTATTTATAAACTATTAGGATTCAAGCATGATGACTCGATCCCAAAAATCAAAATGGAAGATGAGGATGAGTGCGGTTCCATGGAAAATGGCGGATGGAACTGGATCTCTGACCACCGTGTGTGGTCGGGGGTGAGAGATCGTGATAGGTAGAAAATAACGCATAGAGATCGAGAAAGTGATATGAAAAACTGAATCGACGACGGTTCAATTCGTGATGGATTCTAAAATCTATAAAAAAATGACGACAAAATAAAGAGGAGAAAAAATAAAGCTAAGATTAATCTAGATGAAAAATAAGAAAAAAAATGTGGATCTCACCTTAGGAGCGGAAAAGACCTTGATCACCTCAACGAAGGCGGACGCGCTGTCACCGGACGGCTCGGAGGCTAGGCACCCTTCTGTGACAAGAAGACTCTTGGATATCAGGCTCCTCTCACCAAAGATTGATAGAGTTGAAAAGATGGATGAGGAGCCATATTAATAGAAAGAATGAAATTTGAATTTTTAAATTTTTGGATGAGGATAAGAGATAAGAGAAAGAAAGTTCAAAATGAGATAAAGTAGAAAGATAAATGTTAAAAAGAAATTATACAAAAATTAATTAATTGTTTATTTTCGTCACTTTATTTATTGGAAAAGTTTATGTGAATTTTTTTATTTTTTGTGGCAGTTAGTTAAGAAAATTAACTATATACATATGCTATATACATATAAGACATTATATACATGGGTAAATAAGCAAATTAGTTTTTGTTTTAAAAAAAATTATTTTAAATAATTAGTAAAAATATTTACAAATATTTACAAAATACAATATGTACAAATACATGGAAAAATTGCAGAAACTACCCCAGAAAACCAACTTTTCAACCGTAACTCAAAAAATTATGAAATCATAGCCATTTTAAAGATAATTTAATTTAGAATAATGGAAGTGAGTTTGGTTCAATTTGAGTTTATATGGAGCCAGAATTGGTCATTCAATTATCGCTTAGTAGTTTTTTCCAAGTGTGGTTGCTTTTATTCTGTATAAGATTTGATTGTGCAATTATTTTTATTGATTAGAAATCATTTTTATTTACAACTTTTGTTTTGAAAATTATTTTGTTTGAGGTCAATTTATGTACAAAAAAATAGTGAAGTATACAAATATACACAGCACACAATTTTTTGAATTTTCTGGATAAAGACCTTATCTCCCCCTACTTTATTCCTAGTTGATCAAGTCTTGACCTACTCTCAGGGTTCGGGTCAGCCTGTATCCATTACATATATACAGTCTTCCTTTTTTATTTTATTTTCTTTATTTTTCTTT
Organism: Ottelia alismoides; assembly: GCA_037367405.1. Taxonomy (NCBI): domain Eukaryota; kingdom Viridiplantae; phylum Streptophyta; class Magnoliopsida; order Alismatales; family Hydrocharitaceae; genus Ottelia; species Ottelia alismoides. Next base: position 216,098 of record JAZKJV010010609.1, on the reverse strand, counting down.
ATTTATTTATTTATTTATTTTAGGGTAAAATTGTAAGAAGTGTACAATATTTACATACATATGCAAGTTAGTAAGAATATGGAGTTAGTAATATATACAGGTGATAAATGAATAAAGATGACGAATCGCAGATTCATCAGTCATCGACGAGTCGAGGCGACGACTTCTTCGTAGGCGCTTCCATTTCCTTTGCATGTTCCATCCAGGTTAGCATCTTGTAGACTTCTTCTCATCTCATCCCCTCTATTCTCTTCTCAACCACTCTATTAATCTCTTTTTCCTCTCTGATTCAATACCAAAAACTCTTAATTCGACTTCTGATCCTCATTTCACACCAAAAACCCATCATCTATGTTCTATTTCACCTCTCTGATCGCCTCCGGTCACACCCTGTGATTGGAGTTTAGAGCTCGATCCACCACGTTCAGTGCCTCGAGCTGATTGATCCACCTGGAGGACCTCCAGATCAAAGCATTTAGGAGCAAGCTGCAACTGAAGCATCATCGTCTTCATGAAGCATCTGGAGTCACACAAGCGTCGAAGCCTGGTGTTGAATCAAGTCGAGCCATCGATCATTCTAACACCTGGAGAATCGACTCCAGTGGCTGGAGATTAAAAATAAAGAGCTCCACCAAATTTGGAGCACATGCATGAGAAGTTAAAAGCATTTGGAGACTTGAATAGTATACTTTAAACAACACTTGTAGATCGAGGCACCCATTGTTATCTTCAAAGCATTGCAAGGCCATCCACAGATATGCAATTGGAGAGCATTACCAACGTGAGATTGAAGTTTCCTTTGGAAGCTTCCATTCTGAGTGCCTCAGATATATTCACCTGCAACAACAAGCATGGAGCATCTATCATTTGGATAAATCTATAGTCTTCGCTTAAGGACGAAACATCTGGAGATCTGACGCTTTGCTAAAGATCATCGTCTACGAACTGAACATGAATCGATACGCCTAAAACAAGTCTCGTCGCTGTGGAGATCCGCTTGGAGATCTAGCGCACGAATTTGGGGAAGAACGAGGAATAAACTCCAAAATCCAGAGAGATCCATCGTGTACTCGTGCCTCGCATCCCCGTCGCTTAAGCCATTGCTCGCACGCTCACCGCCTAAGGCACCTCACGTGCCTCGCATGTGAGGCTACCGAATTTCTGGTCATTTTACGTAGGCACCCTTAGCAGTTTGGCTAATCACAAGCATATCCTTCTCCAGTGGCTTACACGTGATGTACACGTGTCTCCTACGGAATTTGCGCTAAAGCCCTTACCACTTTTTGAAACTCCACGCGCACCTCCTGCTTCCCAGTTTTATTGCACTCATACCCCTATCCATATATCTATCCATTACATATATCCTATACTTTTATTATACACCATATACATACTAAATAAAATATAAATAATAAAAAAATAATAAAAATAAGTAAAACTATCCTATACTATACTAAATATAATAATAAACTCGTTTTCAAATATATATATATATACTAGCATTAAAAAAATCTCTTTAAAAATACAAAAAAATATAGCAAACTTTAAAACCACATAAAAAATATAAAAACGCCTCTAAAATGCTATAAAAATTACCTATAGCTTATTTTGCCATATTTTTTATATTAAACAAAAATAAAAAATAAATAATAAAATTCATTAAAACTTTGAAAATCACAACTAAATAAGTAAAAAACACATAAAAATGACAACATATCATCTTCAAGATAATTTCATCTACTTCCCATAAAAAGTAAAATAAAATTATTTTTGTAATTATTTTTAGGCATTTTTACTCGGTAGACCCTATAAACTTTGTCAATTAAATCTACGACCTTTGAAACAACATAATTCCTCCCTCAACATCGTAAACTTGCTAACTCTTACACCATGAACCCTCCGGGTAATCTGTTTGAAGCCTGTGGGGGTTCTTGGGGTAATTTTTAGGGTCGATGGGGTAATTACATTGTGCAAAAGGTCGTAGAGGTAATTTACAAAGTTTATAGGGTATGCCGGGTAAAAATCCCTATTTAATCTTAAAAATCCAAAATAAAAATTTATTTTTAATAAAAATTCAATTTTTAATATTACAAATAATATAAAATCCATAAAAAAATTAAAACCACCTTAAAACTTTATAAAAAACAATAAAATAAAATTAAAATGTAAAAAAATAAAAAAAATTAAGAAAAATTTTCAAAAATAATAAAAAAATCATAAAATACTTGAAATTCACAAAATAAACATAAAATTCATTAAAATTCAAACAAAAATCCAAAAAATCCTTAATAAATAAAAATTAGAAAAGCCATTAAACCTTAATTATCAATTGTTTAACCTTGGTTTCCAACAGTTTGCCTCCCTGCGTTCGACACTCCTGTACTTTCACTATACATCAAAGTTTAGGAGTATAAATAAAACAAATAAAAAGATTAACAAAAATTTAATCTTTTCCTCCAAAAGAACTCACCCGGTCGATTTAGTGACATTGTTCATCTTTTAGAATAGTAGATTAGGTGTGTCTTTCACTTCACGAACATTTCTTCCTCGCCTCCATCCCCTTCTCTCAACCTCTCAACCCCTTGCCATGGGTGGTGGTGTATGGAATGGAATTGTAGAGGATGAAGTGGTTGGTTGTGTATGTGTTATTTATTGGCCTCTACATCATTGAATATATCACCATGGTCAACGGTCAACGTGACTGGTGAATAAATGTTCACCTGTTGCGCAGGAAGGTCCTAGTCAGTTACCATATCATCGCCAAAACCATGGGCTATCCATCCCATGGTTTTGCCGATGTCTATCCTGAAGCATGAGGTTTTTCTATTGTCATTTATTTAGTGTTAATCATGAATAAAAACTTTGAAAAACGATTTGTAAATGGTTTTGAAAATGGTTGCAAAAATATTTTGAAAAATCTATATATAATATTTGAAAAACCTTTGCAAAATGATTTTAGAATGTGTGTAAATGTTTGTCTGTAAAAATTTATTTTTGACTATAATTTGCAAAATTATTTGAAAAACCTTTTTCAAATAAGTTTGAGAAATATATACATCACACTAAAATTCTTTATTAATTGTATATATATACTTAAAAATTTGATCACTTACCCTTGTAAATTTTTAAAAAACCTAACTCTTGTAAATATAAGATGCATCCCCGCGTAAATATGTGTACCTAGTTTTTATCCAAAATCTTTTATTTTCAAAAATCATAAAAACATTTGCAAAAACATTTTGAAAAATACAAAAAAATGCATTTGCATCATCTTTTTCAAAAATCCATAAAAAGTTCAAAATCCTTGAAAATTGCATCACAAAAATATTTTCTGCATATCATGCGCATAGCATTCACATTTTTCAGATTAAGTTTGATAATTGAACAAGTCTAAGTAAAATCCAGAGATTAGAGCTTGGTTGGACCTTAAATCTACCTAATAACAGGAACCTTATAGGAACAGGAATTGAGGTACTTCAGGTCTAGGTTACTTAATTCTTTGAGGATCGTGAGACTTGGTTCAATGGATTTTGACTACCTAAGTAGAGTATTTCGGAACACATGCACGACTCTTGTTGATAATGACCTAACTTGGATACCTGCACCTTTCACTTGGCTCAACTCAGTTGGAGTGGTGAGGGGATTGGATTTATTAGTATGGGACGCACACAAGTGGAAACATTTGTCCTCGTCTAGGGAGGTAAGTACACCCCAACCTGTCCAGTGGCGTTGATATCTAAAGACGGGAGAGTGTGGGTTGCAATAATACTTCTAGTCTACTGGATCAAGAGGAAAAACTCTTTATGTAAATGCTGTTGTAAATAGTATTTCAAAAAAAACTCTAAAAAAGTGGACAGGCTTGATTGAAAATAAAATGCATGTCGGAGTGTATATATTGTATAGTCAATAAGCAAGCTTGAGTTTCAAAGTCAAATCATGTGATCTTGAAGCTGGATGACTTGACTACACTGGTCTTACATCCTAGGATAGGTAGCTAAATTGGCTACCGTCCATTCTTTCCACCCCCTCCTCTTGAGCTAGTTGTCACTTGAACTTAGAAGGGAATACCCCACTCCCTGAGGAAGGAGCTGCTGGATTGGGGAATCACTGGGTTGTCATGTTCGAGAAGTCGGTCTCTTTATCATTTCAGTTGGGGAGAGCCACTATCTTATAATGTACGAGCCAGATTCATAGTCGTAAGGGTTTGCATATGAGTTGAAGTATTCTGACCTGGCTATTGAGGAGACTTGAGCAGAGTTTTGGGATTCTCGAAGTTTGTTGGATTCAATTCTGATTCCCATTAAGATTCCACCCGCACTAAAATTCCGAAGGTCCGACATAAGCTCCAAACTTTGATTTTGCAAACACAAGTTTGATAGTTAAACTTAATCCAATTTATTTCTTTTTCTTTTCTTTGTTTTTATTTTTTGCACTTATTGCATAAAGTGTTTGCTAGGGACTAGCAAAGGCAAGTATAGAGGGTGATGAATCTCCATTTCATCAGCTTTATTCTATTATTTTGCCTTAAAACCCCTAGTAAATGCATGTAAATACCCTTAATTTAGGCATTTTAACATCCATGCGTTGTTGTGTAAAGTGTGTATAAAATACAATTTTAATGCTGAAATTATAGAATAAAGAAAAGAAAACAAAACATAAAAGGATAAAATATTGAAACTCTTTTATGACCCTAAACCCCGAGACCTAGGCATCTAGATGACTAGGTCGACAAGGAGTAAAGTAGGGGGAGATAAGGGTCCAAAATGCAATAAAATTCCCTATTTATTATTTCATTCTTCATTCATTTTGGAATCTATTTTTATTTTCACTTTTTATACTTCAAATAAAGAATCTTAGTACATGAAAGTTGTAGATAATAAAATATAGAAAAATATAAAGTTGATTTCATACAAAAATAATATATAGAATAAAAGTTATGATCGGAATAAAATTCCATAACTCCAACTTCCCATACCCATATCTCTCAAATAGAAAAACAAAATATATCAAAATCACCTTTAATTGTATAAAACTTTTAATAAACTATTTAATGAGGGTGGTTAAATTTTTTTTGGAGTTAAGGTGTGAAACTTAGGTTTTGGACCCCTGTTGTATAGTATACCAGATTAAAATATTCATTTCATTTATTCTTTATTATTTTTATAATTTTTGAAATATTATGTATAATATATGTACATGTTAGAATAGGAATTAAAACATAAAGAAAACATCAAAATAAATTACTTATATAAAATACATAGGTAAAATATCTATATCTATACCTATATAAATAATACATCTATTTATTTAGGTATATATATTATATAAGAAAATTATAATAAAAATATATTTATGTATCTAAAAAGAAGTTATAAACATATATATATAATAATAAATTAAATTAATAAAATCAAAAATATAAAATAAAAATAAAAGACCACAATACATAAATGAATTTACCTATATAACCCTTAAAAAGTAACTCTTAATTATAAAGCCTTAAAAAATAAATAAAAACATAATAAAATAATTTAGAAAATAATATATATTTTTTTATTTTTACAACCTAAAATTAATAGATTCAATTGTTATTTTTTATTGATTTTTGAATTATTTTCTAGAAGGTTTTTCTTGGTTGGTCCACGTGGACCAACAAGGGCGCAGCATCAGTTGACCTCGGTCAACTACACTACCCTCCTCCTGTTGCTGTCAGAACTGGTTTTTCACCTTGATACGCTGATTTTTGGAGACCGCCCCTTACATCCTTTCACGTCGAGCCCTTCTTTATGTTTCCTCCTCTAATATCCCTCTTATATGCCTAACGATTTCCTCGAGGAATGTATTATCGATTCGCTAGATTTTCCTCGTTCTTAGGAGCTGCTCGACCTCCTTGTACAAAAACCTCCATCCTCTACCCTCCAACTTTTGAACCCCATTTTGACCTAATTTGGCTCCCTCTTATTGTGCCCTAGATCGGAGAAGGTGACAGCTTCTCCTCCGACCAAGTAAAGCAGGTCGTTGAGGTTGGCGGCACGTTCCACCATCTCCGGCAGAGCGTCGCCGTTGAGGACAAGCTTCTCAGTTCCTCTGGTGAGGTACACCTTCGTTTATTGCAATTCTAGACTAGCTATATCCCTAGGTCCATTTCTTGTCTTTTATTTTGCAGTTCGTGCACATTTCACCCTCGTTCGCTAGAACTCCTCTCCGACGAACCTCCATCTTGCATCCTCCGCTCACATCCACCTCACCACGGGGTCGAGGCAATTTTCCCTTGACCCTATAATAGTTTTTGCAGGTCCTGGAGCCTTGCTTGTCGCTGGTGCTCGTTTTGGAGGAAGTTTAAGGTTCATGGAGCCTTGTTGCTCCGACGATCTCGTGCTCGCCCTGCGACCATTAGCGAATATTTTGGAGTCTCCAGCACCTAGAGGACCACCCTAGGAGTGCTTCTGGCCTTTTGGAGCTTCAAAGATCGTCGGAGGAGAGATAGAGGGGCCGGAGAAGCTCGCCTTGCCGGAGTACCTTCCCTATTCATCAACCTTGTCTTTACATCATCGGATCAAGAAGAGACACCAGACACTTCAGCAGTCGTTGGATCACGCCTGCCCTCCACCGTCAGATCGTCCCTAATCATCTAATCCTAGTAGTGCATCCGAACCATCATAGCGCACCCTTAGTGTGACACGCGGCATAAGTGAAAGGCACCCGCCTTTGGATGCCTGCTAGGTCTGGGCCTTTTGCAAACATGCCTGACTGTTTTTGTTAATTATTAAATAGATATTAAACTTTCATTTGTAGTTATTTATACTTTGTAAATTTACAAATAGACCCCCAGCTTTTGATATATTGCATTCTAGTCCCGACCAGAGAGGCTTACGTGTACGTGCATGTGGATTTGGCAATTTTGCACTGGGGAACTCGTATTTTCGTGTATTTGTGTTGGGTCCAGAAACTTTTATATTTAGTTATATATTTTTGGTAAAATTGATGCTAGGCCCCTCAACTTTCTAATATTTACATTAATGCCCCTGCCAGCATTGCATTTTCTCTTTGTTTCTTATATTTACATCATATAGCTACAGTGCTCTAAAAAATCCAAAAAAAGGACTTAAGCTCTAGTTGCATTGTACTTTCACGTCATAATTTTTGTTTTGCAATTTGAAGTTTTTTATTAATTATTAAAAACCAAAAATTATCTTCTTATCCCTATTTACAATAGGAAAACCATTAAAAATATAAAAATATTTTGAAAAATCCCCAAAAATATATTTTTTGTGTATTTATGTGGTTCTAATCTTCAGACCAAAAATCACTAAAAATTATAAAAGAAAACTCTAACAAATTAAAAACCCATAAAACATTCATAAAATTATAAAAATTATTAAAAATTCTAAAAAATGTTTTCTATTTCTGAATTTTATTTATATTATTATCTTTAATTTAAAATTAATTTAGAGCAATTTTGATATGGTATACTATTTTTCTCCTCCATTTTAATTTTGGGTATTTATTTTATTCTTGTTTTAGGGTATTTTTTACTTTAAAAATTTAGAAATTTAATAAAGTTTTCTTAAAAATAAAAAAATAGTAAAAAATTATTGAAAACCCAAAAATATTTTATTTTAATATTTTTGAATATTTTTTAGTATTTTTGTGAATTTTTAGATCAACCCTTGATTATATTGTATATATACCCTATATATAGCTTTATAAATATTAAAAGAAAAAGAAAATGTGAAAAAATAAAAATATAAAAAGAAAATAGAAAAAAAAATAAAAATCAAAATACAAAAAATAAAAAATATAATAAAAATAATCAAAAATCAAAAGACCATATTAAAAATATAGACATATAATTTCACAATCACATCTTGTGCTTCATTGCCCCGATCTAGTCGTTTGCTCCATGTATTCGACACTCTACACATACTTGCACTATACACATCATTTGTAGAGTTATAATAAATTTTAACACCGCAATGCTTTTTATTGCTTAATTATCATTGTTGGTTAATTATTGACTAATTGGGATTTCTTGTGGTTCGCCATAGCGTATGTGTCTCCACCTTGTGTGAGACATATTTCAGACCTATGAAAAATCCCAATTATTAGGCCCCTTGACATTTATTGCTTGTTAATATTTGGCCCAAGTACCTAAATAAATTGCATTTTAATCCTTCTGTAGATAACATTTTTATTTTGTGTCTTTTTTATTGCAATAAGTACTAAATTAGCTCCAAAACTTCCACGAAAATTTCATGTAGACCCTGCTATTATGCTTTTTTTAGTATTGATTTTCTTTTATTTGATAATTTTGAAAATTCAAAAATAATACAAAAAATCATAAAAATTTGAAAAAATCTTCAAAATTTCTAAAAAAATAGATAAGTTTTATTTTTGTGTGTTTTAATTTATTTCCAAATTTCATCTTGTTTGCTTTTCTAAAAATATAAAAATGTGCAAATCCCTAAAAATAGCATAAAAGTTATATAAAATCTTTGAAAAACCCAAAAAGTGTGTTCTTGGTCTATATTTGTAGATATTTAAATGTAGATTTTAATAAAAATACATCCTAGGAGTATTGAGATTATTTGTATTCTTAATTTGAAAAATACTCATAGTTGTGTACTATTTGCTTCTTTTCTTTTTTTTATTCATTTTGAAAATTCTAAAAAAACCTAAAAATCTTTGAAAAATTTTAAAAATAGTAAAAAAATTATCAAAAACACAAAAGCATTTTTTTCTAAAATTTTTGGATATTTTTACTATATTTCAAAATATCAAGAAGAGGTTTGTGTGTCTTTTATATCATTGTTTTTATTTGCATTTTGTTTGAAAAATTAAAAATATAAAAATTTGTAAAATTAAAAATCATTGAAAAATTTTGAAAATAGGAAAAACATAAAATATATATAAATTTAAATTTTATAAAAACTTAAAATGATAAAAATTAAAAAAAGCCAAGAGTAGTGTGCCTTGATTACGTCTTTCTTGTCTTTGATTTTTCACTAACTTGATTGATCCTTGTAATAATAGTTGCCTCCATGTTTTTGACTCTGGTCGCTATACAAGGTTAATAAAAGTAGATTCGACCACTTGCTTTGCTTGCTTGATTCGTTTCATGGTTGAATAAGATTTTATCGATATCAGCTTGGTTAATTTGGGCACAACGATATTACAATTAATTCCTTAACCTGAGTAGCAGAGCGAATATCAGAATGGCATCGTTGTTGGGGAGGTATGGATAGGTTAGTTAGTTAGTTAGTATTTGCCTATTATTCTTGGTCTTGTATATATTTTGTTTTCTTGTTGTCTTTTCTTCTTTATTTCATTTGCTTACATTTTTCATGACTGCTTCTGACATTCTTCTTATTTAACCTTTGTTGCAACGCAGAGCGAGAGAGGCTATCTTAGGAGAGCTGACGTAGTCGAGCAAGGCGGAGGCAGGGCGTTCTCCATCGACCGGCAGGAGAGGGCAGCCTAGGAGGAGTAGTAGGAGCAGAAGACAGTCTTCACTTTGTACTTTTTTTCAGACATTTTTGTAATTAATTTGTAACTATTATTGGTACTTGCCCTTTTTTGTTTTCTAGTACTTAAGACTCTGGACACTTAACTTTATTTGGGGTATGTTTAGCCATGTGTCGGTGCACTTGGGGGACCTCATCGGATTTTAGTTTCATCGCTTTATTTTATTTGTTTTCTCGTTGTTTTCATGTGCTTGAGTCCCTAGACTTAAGTTTCTATGTGGTTGAGCATGTATTGATTAGGTCCACAACCCTAATAGAATATATGTTCCTATAGAATTCCATTGGACTTTGTCAAAATAAAGTGATTCTTCCTGTAATAGAAGCTTCTATTTAGGATGGTTCTCGCATTTGCATCATATAGCTTAGTTTTAATTTATGCACAGATCATATTGCATGTAGACTGCTGGAGCAAGGTACGCCTTTTATCTTGTGCATGCATTCATAGTTTCGCATGCATTCATAGTTTTAATAAAAGAAAATCAAAAAATTCGTTAGACGTGTTTTTATTCAAAAATACCAAAAAAGTGATAACCTAATAAATCAGGACTGCTAAACAAACTCAATCCTAAAATAAATGCAAGGACTATCATTATTTTAGGGAGAGTAACCCCCTCATTATTTGCAACTACTTACCTCTAGACAGAGTGGGAGAGGACATAGCCGCTAAGGATTAGATCCCAAATCCCTGGACTAGTGCCATATGCTCATGTACACTACTCATTGATGTATGGTTGAGATGCAAGCACTTGCCTTCGACCCTTAGTAGAAGTAGTCTTTTCAAAGTTGGGTGTGCATCGATGGCTTGGTCAGGTTCTACCCCAGGTGACCTCACCCGTGAGTCTGATTACTAACTACATTATCACTAAACTCTGAAATAGAAAAGATTAATGATTGAGCCTTCATTGTCTTCATTGCGTTGATTTCGTGAATTGGGATATTGTTTTCTCATCATTGTTTTTCAGTCTAGATCTACTCTTCACTTCTCTCTACATCACGATGATGGGCAGAAAGTATCTTAGGCTACCTTTGGTGGCACCGCTTCACAGCATACCTGCCCTTTTATCTAGGGTGGTATCTGAGAGCTTAGACCGACTCTCGGAACCTGAGTATTCCACCTCCTTCATCTTTGATCTCCTTGATATGTTACCTGAGGTACAACAACAACAGACAGAGCATATTTTTATTGACTTGGCGACACCTGAGGTCTGCTCTTTTTCATTTTTAGGGTTTGACGAGATCGCCCAAGAGTGGAGAAAGGATGAGCAGCCATATTTTCACGATGTAGTTGATCATACTACAATCAATAACACCGTTATGGCATCCCTGGAGCGATTCAGAGAGAGATTAGGGACAAAGGGTTGCTCGTGACAGAGGTGAAGGATATTGAGAATCCTTAAGCGCATCACAAAAGCGTGAGGATCACATCATAAACGATCGAGATCGACTAGTCGTACTAGTTGCTTGGTATAGCGGAATTTAAAAAAAAATCATTGATGAAACCACATGATCCAATAATACTTCTTGGATCATTTCATCTAACCACATAATATATAAAGGAATACCTCTTGTAGCGTGGTTGTGATCGAACCTCCAAGAGAAGAGACATCCTGTCTCAAGTCCTGGAGACGAGTCACGTGCTTCTTGCTAATCCAAGTCATTGATCCAAGCAATGGATCTCCTGATCTCGTCTCACGAGATTGAATGCCTTCTTCATGAGCGAGACGCACCAAAAAAGATGGAGACCCAAGAGTCATTGAAGTGGTGGCACAACAGTGATACGACGATAAAGGCGGCCTTCTCTCAAGAAAGGAGTCGACAGTCACTCATGGAGATGGAGAAGGTCTTGGCGTGAGAATGAGAGAGAGATACGTTGTTGAAGTTTTTGTCCAAAGAGCAAGGATTCCTCTTCTTATATAGGGTTTTGGGAGTCCATGGATCTCAATCCATGGACTTTGATGTGTGTTGATTTCAATGGTCATGATTTTTGTTATAACAATAAATAATTTAGTTTCAATTAATATATATTGATAAAGCAATATAAAACAATTCAAATCAAATCACTTGACCTTGAAGATAAGAGATGAGAGGATTTGACCTAATCCCTAAAAAAAGGAGATAGTTGACCTAATCCCTGAAAAAGGGGGACAGTCATCTCTTCCAATGGAGGTTGGTAGCCGTCCACCCTCTTAGGTGGATTGGGTCAATCTCCTCATTATCTCATGAGATCTCATTATCTCATGATATCTCCATGTTTTGTAACAACACTTGTTGTAAATTATTTCACAAAAATAATTCATAATTATCTTGTGAACATAACAATCATGCCATTGGAAAAATGTGAATTTCATTCACATCCAAAAACAAAATGTAAATTATATTTTCAATTAATCATCCAATGTGAAACCAATTCACATCGATAATTAATTAACAAATATAAATCACAATTAGTCTCTCTCTAATATATTATAAATTAAATTTATAAAATATATGAATAATTGGATGGTGATATCCACATTATTCATATCCATAATAATTAAATCACATTTAATTATATTAGATAATCATTCTCATGCATTTAAATAGTATGATCATTCATGATAATTAAATAACATTTAATTATCCAATTTCTCAATGCTTAGATATAATTCAACAATGGAAATATTCTTGAACTCTTTCAATAATAATGTGTTTTATCTGTAGATACTTGGATATAAGGATAGGGCGATTATACATTCTACGTATAGTGACTCGGAAATTGAGATCATATCTCAAATCTAGATCTCACGGATCTCTCGTAGATGCTTGATTTAATCAAAGTCGCAAATTTAATCTTCTTATTGCATCTGAATCTCATTCAGGTCAATGTCCAATACTTATACCAAGATCAGATTACTTCTCTACTGAGTGGAGTCACTAAAATCCAGACATGTTTCATCGCTCCCTCAGAATGGAAGCGGCATGGTTATACAATCATTTATGATCACATCACCATCAGGTATTCCTAATACATGTACATCCTGCATACTTGAAGACTGATGAATCACGTATTCGTCATGCTAAAATTGGTCATTTAGGCTATGTTCCCCATCATTCACCTGTAATTAATCATTAATAGAGCATTATTAGCATCCATACATGTGTGATTAATATTTGCATTTCATCATGCATAATTGCATTAAAAATCCCAAGTGTAAATTAGCTCAAAAAGCCGTTAACTTCTCACATTTTTAATTAATTCATCCTAACTCCGATTGACCCAAAACCACCTCCATTGTGTAGATATTACTAACCTTAATAAAATAAAAAATACAAAAAATTACTAACCCCAATAAGTGTCAAATAATCCCAAAGACTAATTTCACATCTGACAGACTAAAATGAGCATATCTCCCACATACAGTGTCTGATTTTGGTCTACTCACTTTTAAATTACTTCATTTTTCAAATACCTTCAAAACAAGACCAATTTCATAAAATTCGGAGCTCATATGTGAAAGTTGGGTTTTGGGCCTCTTTTGCGTAGTTTGACTTTTTGATATTTTTGACCTGAGTTTTTATGTACATAATTAACTTTTTTAATTTTATTTCTTTTTTATTTGTGTTCTTTAATGAAAGTTTTTTTAAGCAACATAAAAATCCAACTCCATATCAAATCTGAAATCAAAGAAACTGACCGAGTCCAAATGTCCGCTGTCGATCTGTACAAAAGTTGTGTGTTTCTGACTTCTATTTTATTTTCCCAATTTCTTATTTATTAAAAATCCAAAAAAAATAGATTAATGTGTATTTAATTTTCTTGTATTTTATCGTATTTTTTCTATAATTTTTATCCCCTTTAAAGCCACCAAAAAAATATATAATTCAAAAAATCGGGTTTTCTATACACATAGGAAACCACCAAAAATACCACTTCGCACAGAAGACCTCTTTTGCTCCCGGGTCCTTCATGAAAGTTGTAGATCTCGACGAGAGAACAACTTTCATGAAGGAAATTTTTCGATCCGAGGTATCCTTCTATTTCTTTTCTATTTTTCTTTAAAATTAAATATTGAAATTTTTTTTTGAGTGTCACGTGGCAGCCCATAGGCATGCCACGTGGAACCCCCACTCTCTCTCCCAGTCCATCGCGTCACGTGCCCAACACGTGACCCATCCTCTTCTTCCTCCAGCCGTTCCTCCTTCGACCCCCCTCCTCGTAACTCCCACCCCCGCTCGCTCCGGCCATCACCACCTCCAGCCGTTACGCTCGCCACCACGTTCACTCCACTCACCTGTGTAACGGCCTTCCAACATCGTCTATAAAGATTCCCCCTCGCCGGTCGCACAGCCCATCCACCATCTACCACTTCTCCAGCCCGTTATTCTCTTTGCAGGTGACAGCAGCCAGGGAGCACGATTTGCGGCGACGACGAGTAGAGACCTTGGTGTGATCCGTGGCTGACTCTTCGACTGTGTAGCCGCCTTCAGCAGCAGAGCTCGTGCCCTCCACCGGAGCACTCGCAGCTATGACCTGGAGGCGGAGCGCCTCTTCCATTTGGTGACTTCCTCCACTCAATAGCGGGCCGACGCTCGCCACCTCCGCCTCGTGGCCCCACCTCCTCCGCCTCCGCCTTGGCAGCACAACAGCTCCACCCTCGCCCATCGTCTCGCCACCTCGCCCTCCGCCTCCTCGCGGAGGCGCCGCTCCGCTTATAGCCTCCCATCGCCGCCCCTTGCGACGTGTGTCGGCTGAGGCGCGACATCGCCGCTAATCGCCATCGCGTTTCGTCGCGCCTCCATCGTGAAGCCTGCACCTCAGCCTCGCTGCCCGCGCCGCACGCCTCCGCTTCGGCCACCGCCCATGACCGCGCGCCTTCGCCTACGCCCGCCCCACCACGATGCATAGGCGCCGTTGGATCGGGCCCAATCCCTTGATCCAACGGCTCTGGACCATCCACGTGTCTCGCCTCTGAGCCTCGGCGTCCGAACCTCCGCCTCGGACCGAATGATAGGCTCGGTGGACCTCCAAACCGCAGCCTTGGTTCGAGCCTGCGCCTCGGCCCAAACCACAGGCTCGGGTCCCCGAACCTCAGCTCATGGTCGCCCGACTCTCCGCCTCGCTCCCGAACCTGCTGGCGCGCGTGCAACGCACGTGCATGTGGGAAAACTGTAATCGCGCCCTCCAAAGTTTCTGAATTTGCAAAAATACCCCTGCCAGGGGTAAATTACATCCGGGCCCCTCAAGTTTTTATTAATTACAGATAAGTCCTCCCAGGGACCTCTTTGCAAAGAAAACTTTATTTTTATTACATTTTAGCGTATCTTTGTTATACGGACTCCGATTTTAGCGTATAATATGTCATTTTGAAGCTATTTCCATGCTCTACAATTTAGCATAGCTTATGATAAGATCTGACGGTGTTATTGTCAATTATTATTTGAGGATCATCATTGACTTTTACAGGCTAAGTTTGACATATCTGTGCCATCTCCCTTGGAAAAATTAACAATTTATTTTGGAGGGTTTTCATTTATGCAATGATGAAATTGATCTCAGATTTGAGGACTTAATTGTGCAGGGGTTAAATCAAGGAGATTTATTAGGTTTATTGACTTGTGGACTGCAAACATGTCTTGAGAATAAAATTTGAAGTATTTTGGAGATAAAATCACGGCAGGATTCATCTGATATCTATAGGTGAATCGGGGATTAAGTTGATACATCATACTGGATTTGATATTATTTGATCTGTGATTTTATTTTGCGGATATTGATTAATCTCATTTGGATTAAATATCACTAAATCACAGATCCGGTGCTTCATTCTCTCTGTTTCATTTTCTTCATATTGCACCTTTCATCATTACATTGTATTCTATATTTTCTCAACACATAAATTAATCAAGCATTAATTAATTATTTAATTTGATTTAAGACCACGCAACTAAAAATCACCATTCCCTGTGTTCGACCTTGGTATACATGCCAAGTAAAAATATTCCACAACATTCAAAGTTTGTGGTTTTTGATCGACCGAAGTTCGCCTCCTATACTACAATTACCGATTATTAAAGAGGTGGATTTCGCGATCATCAAATGGCGCCGTTGCCTGGGAACAGCAAATTTCTAGGGTTTTGAATCATTTTTTGTAATTAATTTTTGTAAAATTAATTTTTGTGTCATTTTTTTCTGCATTTTATTCTGCATTTCTCTCTTACTCCATATACTAACCGTAATTTCTCTCTTTGCAGACTTCTGGGAGCGGAATTTTGGATATTCATCAATGATCTAAAGGAAGATTGAATTTTGATTTTTGTGAGAGAGATCTTAGTATAGGTTTAAATTTCTGCATTATTAACATGGTCCCTCTCTCCTTGTACCCAGTTAATTTGTAATATTCAGGACTGGACTCTCTGTGGCTTGAGGTAGAATTTAGGAGCACATACGCTAGATTAGAATTATTTGATTGTGCTCGTAAATTTTAGGCCACACTTTTCACAAATTAAACGCACTGTAGATCGTTTAACATTAGCCAAAAAATTCAATCAATTCTTCCCTCTAATAGAACTATATGTTTAGGGTGTTTTCCATCTGTGCATACCATTTAGTGTAAATTTTAAATTCCTTCTCTTGCATCCCGTATGAAGAACGTGAGGATTCACTGTAAGTCCTCTTAAGCATGCATCATTGATTTACGCTTGCATCGGCTTTTCTGATCCCCCTTTCTCAAAGTTTTACAACTTAGGATTTAAAGGAATTGGGACTGTTCGATAGGCGTGAATTTTTGTGCTCACATAAACTACAATGATAACCTTAATTCAAAACTGGGACTGCTAATCAAGGTGACTGTAAATAAACTGATCTAAAATTAACCTGTGTTTGGTGGAGAGAAACCTACTCATTGTTTGTAAGGACCAGAACGCACACTTAGGAAAGAACCCAAAACTGAAGTGGTTCATTCAGACTACTGATTTTAAAAACAATTAGCTAATTTTCAGTGAGGGTCTCGGGTAGCCGTTTACGGTCCGACTTCCCATAGCAGAGTAGGTGGTTTAGAGGACACCGCGGAAGGCTCCATCCTCAAGTAACACAGGTAGTCGTTTAAATGGTCCGTACTTACACCTATAATGGCTGAAAGTAGGTGCAACTAGTTGTATGAACTAGGGACAGTCTTTGTGAAATATTCCGGCACCTAACAGCTCCGCTTAATTTTTAAGACTGTTTTGTCATTAAATTAAAATTGAAAAGATAAGCGGCTGAACCCTAACGTGCCTTCACAAGTGTTGAGTGGGTGAATCGACATGTTTGTTTTGTGTTTGATTTGTGTGCATCAAAGACTTTGCAATTGCATGCAAATCGTGGTTCGATAATCATTCCATCCTTCTTGACAAGATATCAGCACAGTGGTCTTCTTTTCCAATCTCCACGACCTTGTCCCGATATTCTTCTCACACACCTCAAGAGAACCTGAGCTTCAAATCAAATTCTCTTCAGCCATCATTCTCTTCCCGCCCATACATCCCACCCTATGATCACACTTCTTCTTGGAATAGTCCTCTCTCACATTCTGACAATCTTATGGACACGAGAGAGAGACCGGAATCGAGGATGAACAATAGAGTGACCGATATTGATAACAGAGCATGATTTTCGGTTACTCTGATCTCACAGCATCTTGAACCATCCTCTACTCTGGATGACTATCCTCTTGAGTATAATCAATTTTCCTTCGACAATCCACGAGAAAACCAAAGTCAAGGAAATACAACTCATGACCAGACCACAATATTTATTAACAATCAATACTCTACTCGAGGTTACATGTCAAAATCACGACACATGGAGAATGATTATTCAATCACTAGTCATGAGATGTTTGAGGATGAGATTGCTCGGATTAATCATAGAGCAGACACTTTAACAGAGAGAATATATGATCTCATCCAATCTATGCAAAATTCAGAAGAAGTGAGGCCACCACCATGCGAACCATTGCATCAACACAATCATTCACAACCACTGCTGACCTCTGACCCCCCCCCCACTGACCATATTACAGAAAATACCAAAAAATTGAAAATTTTGAAAATTCAAAAAATTGGACAATTCTGAAATGGAAGCATTTTGTAAGAGTCTGATCTTAGAGCTTCCATTAATCAAAGCCATAGAATATGTGCCCGATCTTAAGAGATTTGTGAAGAGTCGACTGAACCCCAAAAGGATAGGCAAGAAACAATCAAGGACTGAATATCATCTCATATCTATGGCTACTTCTTTGGTGATGAATCATAAAATCAAAAGCCGTAAAGTCAAGAGGTTGACTCGGATCACATGTGAAATTGAGGATTCTACATTCACTCATGTTCGGTTAGACAGCAACTCTACATTAAACATCCTCCCAAAGTCCGTCTTTAATCAACTTAAATTCGGACACTCAAAAAGACTAGGGAGATCGTTCAATTACCCGATTGATCTACCAAAAGACCGGGGGGGGATCGTTTCTGTCGTCGTAAATTTCCGAGGTAAAGAACATAAGGTGGACTTTATTGTCCTCGACATTGAGCACCCCGAAAGGATGTCTGAGTCTCCTATTATTTAAGGAAAGTCATTCTTAGCCTCCGCTAAGGCGATCGTCGATTGCGAGACTTAGGAAATCAAGTTCCCGAACTCGGACCACAATGAATAAACCCCCAATGACACAAACTGCTCTGACGAAAACTAACTTGAAACCGATAGATAATCAGGAGATAAAAAATTCACATTATCAGACATTTCCGCATGACACACTAATACAAGCCCTAGGAGAGTCACCTAAAAGACTGACTGTTGGAAAAACTTTGGATTCTCACCACCCTATCACTGCTCCTAAGAAAAATCAAGATTTTGGATCTTATGAAGAATTGGACCATATTATTGAAGATCACAACGATTATTTGAGTGGTCCAATCTTTCAGTCGGCAGTAATTCATGAGATACTTGAACCATATAAGGAACCGACTCTAGAAACATCCGATGTCACCAAAATTCACGATCATCCGAAAGTGACATCAACACCCCCAGCCATAAACCACAAAATCACCAGTAACAATCTCACTCGACCGAAGCAGTGCATGACCCTTCAAGAATTGGTCGACTTTTACGGGGATTCATCTGATGAGGAAATCATGAATGCCACATCGGTTACTCAATACAGGGAGATGAAGACTGTCCAACTTCCTCCCAATACTTCTCAAGGAAATAAACCGACCAAGAAAGTCACCTTTGACCTTAGACATCAGGTGATTTCTGAAGAGTCCTCATCCGGTCCTGATGTGGTTCATTAGATAAGTGCAATAGGTACAGCTCTGATCCATGGGCACTTACCTCTGATTGACAAAAGTTGGAGATCCTCTGCAGACGACTACTATCCTCCTGAGGATGACTCCGACGATGGTTGGTCTTCTTCATCATCCCCCTCTTTATCACACTCCACATCTCCATACTATCTCCATTCACACTCCCGCAAGAAGGTTCGTCGCAAACCTCCTTGATCTTGTACATCCGCAAATCTACCCGGTTCCCCATTTGTAATTATCCAATTATACTTAGGCTGACCTGAGCCTAAGTATAGGGGGACCGCTACCATTGTTTATACATCACTTCTCTTCTTTTGTTTTTGTCCCATCTATACTTAGTACGAGCTATGTCTACATTTCACTTTGTGCCATGAGGACATCGCACAAGCTAAGTATGGGGGGTGTGTTTGTATATATTTTATCTACTTTATCCAGAGCTCGTACTTTAATCATTTTTATCTAACATCGGGGATGGGTACAAGTAGTGTGTATAGTACTTGTTTTTCAAAAAAAAACAACAAAAAAACACCAAAAAAAACTTTTTGCATTAAAAAAAATCACCACTCATGGTCTTGCATTTCATCAAGCATTTCATGCATTCCGTTGTTGATATATTCCTGACACATTCACCATCACTCAAGGCTTGAAAATTTTTTAGGACACTTGATTTCTGAGATCTTGAGATTCTGAGTTAGCATGCTTTAGTCATTAGGGTTTTGAACTTAATAATCCACACTTCCCCAGTTTGAAAGACTTGAGCGCTATATTGCACTCTTCATCTCTACCTTCAAAAAGTATATGATCAGCACAATCACTCCCACAACTGCATAATTGATGAGATGAATTGAAATATCACTTGAGGAACTAGGTCTAGAGATTTGAGTTTAGACCCGATCTGATGATATTCGAGGATGGGATAAAGTTAATGGAGGCTGCAGAAAACCTGAGTGTCAGCAAAACCCTCGCCAGTATGTGAACAAGATTCATATGTTATCTTTTTGATAATGACCTAAGTGCCAGGGTGTGATGAAACTTAATGAAAATTGTTGATCAGTGTGTGCCAATTTTTGGTAAAAGCAGTGGAGCTAGCCAACAAAAGAAAAGGAAAATAAATATTAAAGAAAAGCTCTATCATCCAAAGTCAATTTCCAAATGAGCTTCCACCAATGGCGAGCGCTCCCAAACATTTTCAAAGTGTCCACTTGGATCAAGTGCTAATGAGGACCAAGGAGCCGAGCTGACACCATAAAAGGGCCCTGCATCGTAAGCGATACATGTCTGGGTGTCGAAGGTATCTTAGATACTCAAAAGAGACACACCCCGGTGTACTCCCAGAAAAACAAGTGCAGACGACTCCAAATTCTCTTGACGGACACATTGATCAACAAAATAAAAATATACTTGTGTTGAGTAATAAGGCACTTTAGAGGCACCTTGTTCCAATGTAAGGGAGAGAAAATCAGACACAATCCTATTCCCTCCATCATATGGCCGTCCATCTACACTTTCAAGTCTGACAAACTAATGAGACGATTGACTGAAGCAAGAATAGACTTATTCCCTAGTATTGAGGATTAGGTCTAGTGGAGAGTCTCTTGGATTAGAACTTTGGGTGATGTCTAGACTTAACTCTCATGAATGCAGTACACTAAAAATCATATCCTTATATTATATGTACAAACAGAGAGTCTGAAAATTAGAGAAGTTGGATTCCTTTTGATTAAAGCTTGGTTGAGCCCAGAATTTTAGGATCACTCAAATTAAGGATCTTCTATGAATTAAGCCTTGAAAATTCACATGCATAGTCAGGGATGTATTCAACTAAGTCATTCATTCATGCTCGGGGATGAGCATGGTCTAAGTATAGGGGTATGATGAATCCCGTATTCATCATGCTAAAATTTGTCATTTAAGCTATGTTCCCCATCATTCACCTGTAATTAATCATTAATAGAGCATTATTAGCATCCATACATGTGTGATTAATATTTGCATTTCATCATGCATAATTGCATAAAATCCCAAGTGTAAATTAGCTCAAAAAGCCGTTAACTTCTC
This sequence comes from Ottelia alismoides, assembly GCA_037367405.1. Classification (NCBI taxonomy): domain Eukaryota; kingdom Viridiplantae; phylum Streptophyta; class Magnoliopsida; order Alismatales; family Hydrocharitaceae; genus Ottelia; species Ottelia alismoides. The sequence continues at coordinate 195,201 of JAZKJV010010609.1, read as the reverse complement.
ACATTTTTAATTAATCCATCCTAACTCCAATTGACCCAAAACTACCTCCATTATGTAGATATTACTAACCTTAATAAATAAAAAATACAAAAAAATTACTAACCCCAATAAGTGTCAAATAATCCCAAAGTCTAATTTCACATCTGACATACTAAAATGAGCATATCTCCCACATACAGTGTCTGATTTTGGTCTACTCACTTTTAAAGTACGCCATTTTCAAATGCCTTCAAAACAAGACCAATTTCATAAAATTCGGAGCTCATATGTGAAAGTTGGGTTTTGGCCTCTTTTGCGCAGTTTGACTTTTTGCTATTTTTGACCTGAGTTTTTATGTATATAATTAATTCTTATAATTTTATTTCTTTTTCATTTGTGTTCTTTGATGAAAGTTTTACTAAGCAACGCAAAAATCCAAATCCAGATCAAAACTGAAATCAAAGAAACTGACCGAGTCCAAGTGTCCGTTGTCCGTCTGTACAAAAGTTGTGTGTTTCTGACTTCTATTTTATTTTCCTAATTTCTTATTTATTAAAAATCCAAAAAAATAGATTATTGTGTAATTAAATTTTCTTGTATTTTATCATATTTTTTCTATAATTTTTATCCCCTTTAAAACCACCAAAAAAATATAAAATCCCAAAAATCTGGTTTTCTATACACATAGGAAACCACCAAAAATACCACTTTGTACAGAAGACCTCTTTTGCTCCCGGGTCCATTATGAAAGTTGTAGATCTCGACGAGACGAACAACTTTTGTGAAGGAAATTTTTCGATCCGAGGTTTCCTTCTATTTCTTTTATATTTTTCTTTGCAATTAAATTTTGAATTTTTTTGGGGTGCCACGTGGCAGCCCTTGGACGTGCCACGTGGCACCCCCACTCTCTCTCCCAGTCCGCCAGGTCACGTGCCCAGCACGTGACCCCATCCTCTTCTTCCTCCAGCCGTTCCTCCTTCAACCCCCCCTCCCTCGTAACGCCCACCCCCGCTCACTCCGGTCATCACCACCTCCAGTCGTTACGCTCGCCACCACGTCCACTCCCCTCACCTGTGTAACGGCCTTCCATCGTTGTCTATAAAGACTCCCCGTCACTGGCCGCACAACCCATCCACCATCTACCACTTCTCTAGCCCGTTATTCTCCTTGCAGGTGACAGCACCCAGGGAGCACGACTTGCGGCGACGACGAGTAGAGACCTTGGTGTGGTCTGCGGCCGACTCTTCGATCGTGTAGCCACCTTCAGCAGCAGAGCTCGTGCCCTCCACCGGAACACTCGCAGCTATGACCAGGAGGCGGAGCGCCTCCTCCATTTGGTGGCTTCCTCCACTCAACAGCGGGCCGACGCTCTCCACCTCCACCTCGTGGCCCTGTCTCCTCCGCCTCGGTTGCACAGCAGCTCCGCCCTCGCCCATCGTCTCGCCATCTCGCCCTCCACCTCCTCGCGGAGGCGTCGCTTGATGAAAGAGGATAATTAAGGGTCGTATTAATCCACAAGGCGGATCAATATTCGATGCGGTGACCGCTCAATAATCCTCAAATCAGTCAACAATTAACCCACAGTAAATATATGCAATAAATATCCAAAAATGTGGAGTTAAAATTTATTATAACTCTACATGCAAATGTGTATAGGTGTAAGTACAGGTAGAGGTCGAACACTGGGAGGCGAGTGGTTGTATGTAATGTATCATTCAATTATTCAATCATTGGTTCATGTCCTTTTATTGTTTTAGTGGGTTTTGGGTTTTGTAATTTTTTTATATTTTTATTTTTATAATTTTTATTTTGTTTTTATATTTTATATATTTTTATATTTTCTTTTAATATTTTTAATTATATAATATAAATAGATAGATATATATATAAGACATATATATATAAAGAGATATATATATATAAGAAGAGAGAGAGGAGTACTATAGTCTATAGATATATATAAATATATATACTTAAATAATATATATAGATATATTTTTTTTGGCTTTTTAATATTTTTCTAATTTTTTTGTTATTTTTCTGAAATATTTCAAATTTTTATGTATTTTTAAATTCAAAAATTGTCCACAATATAGGACTAAATAATTGGCCGAATATAATTTGGGTTTTAAAACTATAAAATAAACTCCAAAAATTCCCAAATTAATTCTAATAAATTAATAATAATATATAGATACTTGTAAAAGAGAAAAATATATTTTTGGGATTTTTTAAGGATTTTTCTATTTTTTTGTTGGATTTTGGGGCTTTCTGATTTTTTTTAATTTTCTTTTTCATATTTTTAGGGTTTTTCAATTTCTGGACTCTATATATATATAATTATACCATATATAATTTTTTTGGAATTTTTCAAAAACATTTTCTAATTTTTTTGTATTTTTCAATTTAAACAGTACAAAATAGGCTTCTATTTCATTTTTAATAATTAGGAAAAATGCAAAAAAATGCGAAATAAAACATGGGCGTGAACAAGCATGGCATGGAGCACCTATCCTAATTTTTTGTGGATTTTTAGAAGCCATCTAGATATTTTTAATAAATAGATAAAGATACAAAAATAAATCAGCCTGGTAGGGGCATTTTTGCAAATAAAATAAATGACAAGGGCACAGGTGCAAATATGCCAACATAAATAAACATTTATTTAAAGTTTCAGAATCAAACTACAATATCCAAAAATCGCCAGGGTACACATGCAATTTTTCACGCGCCTCACGTGGGACTGCACGTGAGGCGCGGAAGGACCTAAATGTAATTTCAAGAAACTCAGGGGTCCTACTGCAAAATTTACATTTTATTTACAACGTGCTATATATTTTACAAGAATAAAAATTAAATACAAAAATGACGGGGGTTAGATGTGCAAATTACCCCTAATAGGCGCTTCATCCGACGGTTGATCTTCTTCACTAATACACGTGGCGCCTCCACGTGCGCCGATGATGCTTCGCCGATGAGCGGAGAGGATTGGATCTCGCGTGAGATCTGACGGTCGTAGCAGCGCTCCATCGGACGGTTGTGATTAGAACTGGGGCCTTCGTCTTCATCTGACGGCGGAGAGCAAGCGTGGAAGAACAGGGAAGAAACCTCGCCGGGGCGAGCTTCTTCCGCCTGGATCTCGCTCCTCCGTCGTTCATCGCTGCACCTGAAGGTCCACAAAGCTTCCTGGAAGGTGTCTCTAGCTGCTGGACCTCTCGGATCGACCAGAGACACACTGGAGCACCCTCGCGAGGTCGGAGAAGACAGGGGGCTCCAGGTATCTCCGGTGTGCTGTGATTTCGACTCCGGGTGCTTGTTCGCGCACCAGACCTGCACAGGAAGATCGCACGGCTCGAGGGCGTCACCCTCTACCTGGGGTTTGAAGCTGTTAGCACAGGAATGAAGGTGGGCGAAGAAGCTCCGGTGAAGGGTGGTGGAGGAGCTTCGATTCGCGGATCCAAAAGCGAATCCGGTTGGACAAGGTGGCTGGGGTATGGAGAAGGCGTAGGGGAATGAAATGGCAGTGGAATGGTGGTCGGAAAACGTCGGGGTAACAGTGGAGAAGTCGCCGGAGCGGAGCTCCGGCGAACTTCGAATCGCCTAAACTAAGCTAATCTATGAATCTAAATGCAAAATAAATGACAGGAATAAAATGCTAAAATGGAAATCTACCTAGAAATGATAAATGCGCAGCTCTTATACCTGGGGGCCGCCAGGGAGCAGGGTGGCCGCCGGAGCGCCACCGCGACAAAACTTCCTCCATCTCCGGCCGAGTCGAGGTGCTGGGAGGCGCCTCCTGTCACGAGGGCTTCGCCAGGAGCTAATTCAAGCACAAAGAAGGGGGTGAAATTGGCCAAATTCGGCAGAGAAGGAGGAGGGTTTTATTTATACACATTCCAAGGGACCCCCAGTAACCGGCGATTATTGAAGAATCGGGGCTATGTACAAGGGATCCAAATGATCGGCGGGGATCAGGGATGATCAGAGAATAAATCTCGTGAAGGGACTGTTGGTGATTGATCACTGAGCCACGCGGGAAAAAGGCAAGAAAAGAGGGGAAAAGACAGTCCGCGTCAACTCAGGCGCCTGGAGGTCGAGTTGACCGGGGTCAACTCGCGGAGGGACCTGATTGGTCCACCTCAGCCGCTAAACGCCAAAACAGGGAACCTTATTAGAAAATGAATTATTTAACATAGTAAATGATTTTATTATTTTTTGCTTATAAAATAAAAAATGTGTATTATTTCATGTAGTATTTATTTATGATTTTTATTGAATTTTTCGAGGTGTTTTATTATAGTTTTATTTTAATAAGGTGTATATGTGTATATTTACATGTATTTTTGTGTATTTAATTTTTAATTTTTTATTTTCTTTTATTATTTTATTGACTTATTTTATAAATTTATAATTTATTTTTGTGAGTATGAGTATATTTTTATTTGATTTTTATGAGTTTATTTACATTTTTAAATAAATGTGTTTGTGTATATGTAAGTATACTTATAGGTATTTTACCTGTATATTATATACATTGCGTTTATTTAATGGATTTTATTTGTTTTTATTTTAGCTTTGTATTTTTAATAAGTTATATATAATATATACATTACTATAAAAATATAAAAGAACTAAATAATTAAAGAATGTTTTCCTCTTTTATTTATGTACATACTCCTCATAGGTATTTTGTCTAAGTATTGTATAGACTTATTTTATTTTACAAATTCTTTTGGGTTTTATTCTAATGCTAGCATGCACATGAATTATATACATTATTTACAAGATCCTAAAAATATAAATTTATAAAAATAATGAATATTGAATAAAATGAATATTTTAATCAGGTGTTATGTACAAGAAGGGCCAAAAACCTAACTTTCACAGATGGACTCCAAAAATTATAAAACCAATTTTATAAAATAGTTTATGAAAGGCTATATACAATTAAAGATGAGTTTGGGTGATTTGGAGTTTTTATTTGCAAGATATGGGTCTATGAAGTTGAGATTTTGGCTTTTCATTTTGTGCATAAAATGTACACTGAGTATTATTTTTACACAAACTCAATTTTTTATTTTTATTTACATTATTATCTACAACTTTTATGAACAAAGTTTCTTTATTTGATGAATAAATAATTATGTACAAAATAGGTGCCAAAAATGCATAAATGGATGAATAAATAAATGAGGTATTTATTGTATTATTGGCCCTTATCTCCCCCTACTTTATTCCTTGTCGACCAATTCCATGCTGGCCTTGGTCTCAGGGTTAGGGTCATAAAATATTTGCAATATTTTATTCCTTTTTCTTTTCTTCTCTTTATTCTATAATTTTGGCATTAAAAACCTTATTTTCTGTATAATTAATACAATAAAGAATGGTTGCTATTATGTACAATTTGAGGCTATTTACATGCATTTGCTGGGGTTTTTATGGCCAAAATGATAGAATAAAGGTGATGAAATGGAGATTCATCACCCCCCTATACTTACCTTTGCTAGTCCCGAGCAAATACTTATGCAATAAGTACAAAAATAACAAAGAATAAGAAGAAAAGAAAAGGCAAAAATAAAGAATTTAAAGAATTAAACTTATCTGTACAAAATCAAAGTTTGGAGCTCAGGTTAGACCTTGGTGTGAAAATGTGTGTGGAACCTAGTCGGGAACCAAATTTAAAACACAAAAGCCTCTGAGAGTCACAGAACTCGGTTCAAATCACCTCAATAGCCAGGTCAGAACTAGCCTACATCATACGCAAACCCTTATGACTATGAAGCTGACTTGTACGTGTAAGTGATAGTGGCTCTCCTCAACTGTAATGATAAAGAGACTAGCTTCTCCAGAATGACAACCCAATGATTCCCTACTCCAACAGCTCTTTCCTCGAGGAGCGGGGTATTCCCTTCTAAGTTCAAGTGGCATCCAACTCAAGAGGAGGAGGTAGAGAAAAGAATGGACGGTAGCTAGTGTAGCTACCTATCCTGGGATGCAATACCAGTGTAGTCAAGTCATCTAGCTGCAGGCTCACATGGTATAACTTTGATGCTCAAGCTTGCTTATTTTCTATATACATACGTTGCAGGCATTCTATTTTTCTACAGGCCTGACCATTTTTTTTCTTTTTTTTTCAAACATACTATTTACAGCAGCATTTACATAAGGACTTTTTCCTCTTGAGCCAGAAGACTATCCCTCTTCTGAAGCATTATTGCAACCCACACTCTCCTGTCGTTAGACCTCATGGCTACTGGACCAAGTTGGGGTGCACTTCCCTCCCTAGACGAGGACGAATGTTTCCACCTGTGTGCGTCTCAGACTGGCAAATCCAACCCCCTCACCACTCCAACTGAGTTGAGCCAAGTGAAAGGTGCAAGTGTCCAAGTTAGGTCACGGTCGACAAGAGTCATACGTGTGTTTCGAAAAGCTCTAGTTAGTCCACTGAGGTAACTTGAACCTAGCCCTGATTTCTCAAAGAATTAAGTCTGAATAGACCTGAAGTACCTTAAATCTAGTTCCCGTAAGGTTCCAGTGCAGTTAGGTGCAGTAAGGTCCAACCAAGCTCCAATCTTCGACTTTATTGGACTAGTTCAATTATCAAGCTCAATCAAAGAAGATGAATGCAATGCAAATGCTATTTACAAATATGCAAAGAATAATGCAATTTTTCAAAGAATTTGAAAACAAAGGGAAGAATTTTTACACAAAGAATTTTTGCAAATAAAATAATTTTGGCACTCAAAGTATAAAGTATGTACAACTATTTACACGGGCGTGCCGCTTTAGTTTAACGATTTTTAAAGAATTTAGAATTTAGTTTTTATTTAAAGGTATATATATGTACACTTATTAAAGAATCTTATTATTTTTTTATTTTTTTATTTATAATAATATATATATTATCTTATTTATTTATTATATGTAACTATTCCTCAAACTTATTTGACACAAATTTTTCAAACAATTTTTGAAAACTATAGTCCAAAATAATTTTTACAAACATTTTTACAAACATGTACACACATTTGAAAATCATTTTGCAAAGGTTTTTCAAAACAGTATATATAGATTTTCAAAATAGTTTTGCAATCAATTTTCAAACCATTTGCAAATCATTTTTCAAACATTTTATTTCACACAAAGAAAATAAATTTTTACAAACCACACATTTTTACACAGGTTGAAAACATGTAACAAAACGTTTTCAAAATAGTCTTCAATAAATGTTCACAATGATTTTCAAACTATTTTTCAAACATTTTGCAAAAAAACATTTTCACCTGATTTATTAATCAGTATATACAAAAAGAATTCGAGGAATAATCACATCTCTTTTTATTAAGGGTTTTTAATGAATTTAAAGAATTATTAGCCATATTATTACAAAAGTACGAGTTATGGCTAAAGTATATACATAGTATATACAACCCCCCTATACTTAGCTTGAGCTATGTCCTCATAGATCGAAAAGAAAAGAGAAGACATAACTCGTACTGAGTATAGACAAGTCTAGAGAATATACGAATAAGAAATGAAGGAAATAGAAGTTGACCGTCCCCCCTATACTTAGGATCAAGTAATCCTAAGTATAGCATACTGTACACAAAGCAGGGAGGGTCAAGGGTGGGAATAAACAGATCAAAGAATCAACACATCAGAGGTGCACCCCCTATACTTAGGACAAAGTACGTCCTAAGTACAGAAAACTGACACAAAGGGGCGACACCTTTTAAAGAAATATGAAAAGGAAAAGAAGAAAAGAAGAAAATAAGAAAAGAGAGATATATACAGATTGATGAAAAGGTCGTTGAGAATCTACACATCACTCCCCCTATACTTAGGGTGAGATATCCCTTGGTATAGGCAACAATAGAAGTGACGAAAATGTGCAATGAAAGAACAACTCGGTGTGTGCCCCCCTATACTTAGGACAAGGTACGTCCTAAGTGTAGACACAAAGATGTGGCGGTAGATCTGGGGCACAAAGAACATGCGGGAGAAAGAATGAAAAAGGTATACATATATACAATCGGTGAGAAACTGGTGAAGTTCAGGACGGTGTCTGGTAAGCGACTACCGTACTATCGTCGTCGTCTCCCTATGAGAACGAGGACGCAGCCAGAAGGTGAAAAGACACCCGGATATGCAGTCAGGTGGGTGTCGGCTACCGGGGACAATCAGATCGGGAAGTAAAGTAGGGACCGGTAGCGTGAAGCTGATGATCGGCTCATATAGTCAACATGAGGGAATATAGCCGATACCGTAAGACCAGGAGGAAGAAAGAGCAGTACAGACTCGTCCGGTCAATCATGGTCTCAGATAGATAGGAAACAAAGCATATGAGATTGTGTGATGCACGCTGGTGATATAATCTGAAAGTCATAAGAATACACCGGACAACACCATATGTGGCTCACTCTTGCGAGGGTCCTCAAGGTGAGCAGAATCAGAGAATAATCAGAGGACTCGGTTCCGTGCTCCAACAGACAGGAGACACAACCAGGGAGGAGACCGAGTATACAAATCAGAAGACCCGGCTTCGTGCTCCACCAACTGGAGACACCAGAGATGAAGCCGAGCACCTACAAAATGATGTACTCTCCCGCAGATAACCCTCGGGGAGTAGTACATGCTAGTCAATGAATAATCAGAACAGAAGCTCACCCTTCCGAGGGTCGTCAAGGAGAGCGGGCTCAAAGGAGCCTGATCCATCAGACGGATCATAGAAATGGTCTTGGTAGGCGACAGATCGGCTACCAGCAGAAGAGACCGTAAAATCAAGAAAGTGTGGCAGCGTCCCGCAAATAACCCTCGGGGAGCGGGCTGCCAACTAGTCATGGGAATAGCAGATACCAGAAGCTCCACCTTGCGAGGACCATCAAGGCGAACAGACTCAAAGGAGTCTAATCAGATAGGTCCCACGATCCGCAGATCGGACACACAACTCGAGTTGGGACCAAAAATCATGTATTTCAGATGACTCTATCCCGTGCTCCAACAGAAAGGAGACACAGTCAGAAGTGGGAACCGAGCATAAAGAGAGTGTCGCAGTCTCCCGCAGATAGTCCTCAGAGAGTACTGCGATCTAGGCAAAGAATAGTCAGAATGTGTCTCTACCTTGCGAGGGTCATCAAGGAGAGCGGGCTAAAAGGAGCCGGATCCATCAGACGGATCCACATAGTGGTCTCAGTAGTCGACAAGGTGGCTACCAATAGAAAAGACCAATCAGATATGAAATATGTCATAGTCTCCCGCAGATAACCCTCGGGGAGCTATGAACTAGGCATGGAATAATCAGAAAAGTGGATCTCTGCCTTCCGAGGACCGTCAAGGAGAGCGGACTCAGCTGAGTCCAGTACATTGGCCGCGTGTACCGATAGGTCAGGTACACAATCACAGGGGGAGGCCAATCAAGTATATCATCTGACTCGATTTCAGGGCCCATAATAATGGCGACCAAAGCAGTGGATGAAACCGTAGTCCTAGAAATTATCGCATTCTCCCGCAGATAGTCCTCGGGGAGCAATGCGAGCTAGATCAATGTAGGTCATGGGAATGCTGGCAAGTCGTCTCATGTCCTCAAAAGCATTCGATCATTCAATCATTTGGAGGGCATAAGATCACGCAAGGGAGCAAATAATCATGCCATTCACCAAACATCCCTTTGGTCAATCCAGTCAGCTGAGATGGCACGAAAAATAGTCAGTAATCCTCTAAGTGCCATGGTGGATCAGAGAGTCAGGAGATCAAGGATGGGTCAATCAGGAAGATGAGAGATCATGTCGGCTCCGCACACCAATATCAGGAAGTCCAAATCAGAATAATCATTCGATCCTCAAAATCAAGATGGGTGGCACCTCAAGAAAGATAGATCAATCAATACTTATGAAGTCTTCATCGAATTATCGCATCATACCACATCCTCAATCCGGTGTGCGAGAACTAGAATTCCTCAATAATGCATCACACCTATGCTCTATGCATCAGCAAAAATCCTCAATGAGCTCGTATGCATGTATCAAAGACAAATCACATCAATCTCAGCAACCTCAACATCATAGGCCCGACTTACAAATAATTTGTATAAATAATCCTCGATGCGGGCCTCATCATTATGCACAGCATTCCCGGGTAAAGGGAGAGATGATACGGGGGATATGAGGAAGATGGATAAGAAAGGTACACAATGGGGTGGAGAAGCTGATTGAGCGGGCGTGCCAATATCATGGGTGTAGAAGAGTGATACAGAGGGTACGAGGAGGGCGGGCAAGAAAAATCGAGACATAGACAAAATTAGGTGTTCCACACAAGGCGGGAACACCGTCAAAATTGCGGTCCGAAGAGCGGTCTCTCCTCGAACCAGAGAAGATGGTACGATGGATACATAGAAGATGGTGAAGATGCGGGAAACAAAGGACTTGGCGAAGAATGATTGAGATCAAGCGCCAATATCATGACTCGATGCAAAATGAAGAGATATATGTATATGAGAGATAGAGAGACTCAAAGATAGAAAATGCATGACTCACACGGTGGGACCGACTACTCTAGGGATGAAAGAAAAACACAATGAACTCCAAGTCACAATCAATACGCAAGGCAGAACCCCCGATTCACCTACTCCACACAGTGAAGACCATCAGGTGACGGTCATGTATCTTTTCATCTTTTAGAGTTAGGTGAGAATCACAAAAATTGTACAATCACTTAGGAGGCTTGATGGGATTTGGGCTCTACTCCTTAGTGTGCACGTAAGCAATTTAAAACGCATACAATGAGGGGGTTGCTCTCCCCAAGACAAGGAAGTCCATTACATTTTATTTTTAGGTCAAATAGAGTTAACAGTCCCGATTTTATTAAAGTTATCACTTTTTTGGGTATTTTCAATGCACGTGCCTATCGAGGTTCCAATTTCCCTTAAGCATCCTAGGTTGGCAAAAACAGAGGGAGAAGATCGGAAAAGCCATGCAAGTCAGAAAACGATGATGCATGCCAAGTAAGAAGACTTACAGTGCCTCCCAGCTCTCTCCATGCGGGATGCAAAACAGAATTTGAAACATATGCTATATGCAAATGCAAACCGAAGAAATCGCCCTAGGTTCAGAAATTGCTATTATCGTGAAGCACCACAAGTCGCTCATTAATCTTTAGCCTCAAAAAGTCCGGTCTTGGCTCACCCGTCCTCTGTACTCAACACACTTGAGCTTAGGAGAAAGCGCTTTGCGGGGTTCGCTGTGGCACAAAGGCTAAGAGATAAATGAGCGGCTGTTTAGAGTTTGATCTAGGTCCAAAGCGAACTATAGGTACATGCAAATATTAGGGTGTTTGGACCTAACTCTACGAGCAAGCAACTCTTAAGCTAAGGCTCATTCACACAAAATAATAAAACTAAAAATAAAAGAAAAGCGTCAAAAATCATCGAGGCACCCAAGGGAACAATCCCTCGGGCACTGGACCTCGGGAGTCTTCGTGCACCTGTGAGAGTCCTGTATTATTACATGTTTCTAAGTGTCACTCTCTCACATGAATATACATAATAAAATGAAATAAAATAAAATAAAATGCATGAAAATAGAGACTGTCTTCAACAATTCTCCTTCTTCTGTCATGGGTGCTCTCTCCTGTTGGTGTGGCATAGAAGAGCCAACTCCACCTCGCTTGGGTGCATAGGTCCTCCTAAGAGGTCCTCCTTCGCTTGGCGGTCCCTCGCATCAAAGACAAAGGAAAGAAATGGTCAGAGCAGTCAATCAAGTAATCTCAAATAGAAATAAAAACCAAACAAATGACTAAATCATGGACATGAGCAAATAATTGAATAAATGATCAAATACGCTTACAAAATCATACAAAATCCGTTGCCTCCCCGGCAACGGCGCCATTTGATGAAAGAGGATAATTAAGGGTCGTATTAATCCACAAGGCGGATCAATAGTCGATGCGGTGACCGCTCAATAATCCTCAAATCAGTCAACAATTAACCCACAGTAAATATATGCAATAAATATCCAAAAATGTGGAGTTAAAATTTATTATAACTCTACATGCAAATGTGTATAGGTGTAAGTACAGGTAGAGGTCGAACACTGGGAGGCGAATGGTTGTATGTAATGTATCATTCAATTATTCAATCAGTGGTTCATGTCCTTTTATTATTTTAGTGGGTTTTGGGTTTTGTAATTTTTTTATATTTTTATTTTTATAATTTTTATTTTGTTTTTATATTTTATATTTTTTTATATTTTCTTTTAATATTTTTAATTATATAATATAAATAGATATATATATATATAAGACATATATATATAAAGAGATATATATATAAGAAGAGAGAGAGGAGTACTATAGTCTATAGATATATATAAATATATATATATACTTAAAAGATATATATATAGATATAATTGTTTTTGGCTTTTTAATATTTTTCTAATTTTTTCGTTATTTTTCTGAAATATTTCTAATTTTTATGTATTTTTAAATTAAAAAATTGTCCACAATATAGGACTAAATAATTGGCCGAATATAATTTGGGTTTTAAAACTATAAAACAAACTCCAAAAATTCCCAAATTAATTCTAATACATTAATAATAATATATAGATACTTGTAAAAGAGAAAAATATATTTTTGGGATTTTTAAGGATTTTTCTATTTTTTTGTTGGATTTTGGGGCTTTCTGATTTTTTTAATTTTCTTTTTCATATTTTTAGGGTTTTTCAATTTCTGGACTCTATATATATATAATTATACCATATATATTTTTTTGGAATTTTTCAAAAACATTTTCTAATTTTTTTGTATTTTTCAATTTAAACAGTACAAAATAGGCTTCTATTTCATTTTTAATAATTAGGAAAAATGCAAAAAAATGCGAAATAAAACATGGACGTGAACAAGCATGGCATGGAGCATCTATCCTAATTTTTTGTGGATTTTTAGAAGCCATCTAGATATTTTTAATAAATAGATTTATGATACAAAAATAAATCAGCCTGGCAGGGGCATTTTTGCAAATAAAATAAATGACAAGGGCACAGGTGCAAATATGCCAACATAAATAAACATTTATTTAAAGTTTCAGAATCAAATTACAATATCCAAAAATCGCCAGGGTACACATGCAATTTTTCACGCGCCTCACGTGGGACTGCACGTGAGGCACGGAAGGACCTAAATGTAATTTCAAGAAACTCAGGGGTCCTACTGCAAAATTTACATTTTATTTACAACGTGCTATATATTTTACAAGATTAAAAATTAAATACAAAAATGACGGGGGTTAGATGTGCAAATTACCCCCAATAGGCGCTTCATCCGACGGCTGATCTTCTTCACTAATACACGTGGCGCCTCCACGTACGCCGATGATGCTTCGCCGATGAGCGGTGCTCCATCGGACGGCTGTGATTAGAACTGGGGCCTTCGTCTTCATCTTACGGCGGAGAGCAAGCGTGGAAGAACAGGGAAGAAACCTCGCCGGGGCGAGCTTCTTCCGCCTGGATCTCGCTCCTCCGCCGTTCATCGCTGCACCTGAAGGTCCAAAAAGCTTCCTGGAAGGTGTCTCTAGCTGCTGGAGCTCTCGGATCGACCAGAGACACACTGGAGCGCCCTCGCGAGGTCGGAGAAGACAGGGGGCTCCAGGTATCTCCGGCATGCTGTGATTTCGACTCCGAGTGCTTGTTCGCGCACCAGACCTGCACAGGAAGATCGCACGGCTCGAGGGCGTCACCCTCGACCTGGGGTTTGAAGCTGTTAGCACAGGAATGAAGGTGGGCGAATAAGCTCCGGCGAAGGGTGGTGGAGGAGCTTCGATTCGCGGATCCAGAAGCGAATCCGGTTGGACAAGGTGGCTGGGGTATGGAGAAGGCGTAGGGGAATGAAATGGCAGTGGAATGGTGGTCGGAAAACGTCGGGGTAACAGTGGAGAAGTCACCGGAGCGGAGCTCCGGCGAACTTCGAATCGCCTAAACTAAGCTAATTTATGAATCTAAATGCGAAATAAATGACAGGAATAAAATGCTAAAATGGAAATCTACCTAGAAATGATAAATGCGCAGCTCTTATACCTGGGGGACGCCAGGGAGCAGGGTGGCCGCCGGAGCGCCACCGCGAGAAAACTTCCTCCATCTCCGGCCGAGTCGAGGTGCTGGGAGGCGCCTCCTGTCACGAGGGCTTCGCCAGGAGCTGATTCAAGCACAAAGAAGGGGGTGAAATTGGCCAAATTCGGCGGAGAAGGAGGAGGGTTTTATTTATACACATTCCAAGGGACCCCCAGTAACCGGCGATTATTGAAGAATCGAGGCTATGTACAAGGGATCCAAATGATCGGCGGGGATCAGGGATGATCAGAGAATAAATCTTGTGAAGGGACTGTTGGTGATTGATCACTGAGCCACGCGGGAAAAAGGCAAGAAAAGAGGGGAAAAGACAGTCCGCGTCAACTAAGGCGCCTGGAGGTCGAGTTGACCGGGGTCAACTCGCGGAGGGACCTGATTGATCCACCTCAGCCGCTAAACGCCAAAACAGGGAACCTTATTAGAAAATGAATTATTTAACATAGTAAATGATTTTATTAATTTTTTCTTATAAAATAAAAAATGTGTATTATTTCATGTAGTATTTATTTATGATTTTTATTGAATTTTTCGAGGTGTTTTATTATAGTTTTATTTTAATAAGGTGTATATGTGTATATTTACATGTATTTTTGTGTATTTAATTTTTAATTTTTTTATTTTCTTTTATTATTTTATTGACTTATTTTATAAATTTTCAATTTATTTTTGTGAGTATGAGTATATTTTTATTTGATTTTTATGAGTTTATTTACATTTTTAAATAAATGTGTTTGTGTATATGTAAGTATACTTATAGGTATTTTACCTGTATATTATATACATTGTGTTTATTTAATGGATTTTATTTGTTTTTATTTTAGCTTTGTATTTTTAATAAGTTATATATAATATATACATTACTATAAAAATATAAAAGAACTAAATAATTAAAGAATGTTTTCCTCTTTTATTTATGTACATACTCCTCATAGGTATTTTGTCTAAGTATTGTATAGACTTATTTTATTTTACAAATTCTTTTGGGTTTTATTCTAATACTAGCATGCACATAAATTATATACATTATTTACAAGATCCTAAAAATATAAATTTATAAAAATAATGAATATTGAATAAAATGAATATTTTAATCAGGTGTTATGTACAAGAAGGGCCAAAAAACCTAACTTTCACAGATGGACTCCAAAAATTATGAAACCAATTTTATAAAATAGTTTATGAAAGGATATATACAATTAAAGATGAGTTTGGGTGATTTGGAGTTTTTATTTGCAAGATATGGGTCTGTGAAGTTGAGATTTTGGCTTTTTATTTTGTGCATAAAATGTACACTGGGTATTATTTTTACACAAACTCAATTTTGTATTTTTATTTACATTATTATCTACAATTTTTATGAACAAAGTTTCTTTATTTGATGAATAAATAATTATGTACAAAATAGGTGCCAAAAATGCATAAATGGATGAATAAATAAATGAGGTATTTATTGTATTATTGGCCCTTATCTCCCCCTACTTTATTCCTTGTCGACCAATTCCATGCTGGCCTTGGTCTCGTGGTTAGGGTCATAAAATATTTGCAATATTTTATTCCTTTTTCTTTTCTTCTCTTTATTCTATAACTTTGGCATTAAAAACCTTATTTTCTGTATAATTAATACAATAAAGAATGGTTGCTATTATGTACAATTTGAGGCTATTTACATGCATTTGTTGGGGTTTTTAAGGCCAAAATGATAGAATAAAGGTGATGAAATGGAGATTCATCACCGCTCCGCTTACAGCCTCCTAGCGCCACCCCTTGCGCCGTGTGTCGGCCGAGGAGCGGCATCACCGCTAATCGCCACCGCGCTTCGTCGCACCTCCGCCGCAAAGCCCGCACCTCGGCCTCGCCTCCTGTGTCGCGTGCCTCCGCTTCGGCCACTGCCCACGACCACGCGCCTTCGCCTCCGCCCACCCCACCACAACGCACAGGCGCCGTTGGATCGGGCCCAAGCCCTTGATCCAACGGCTCTGGACCATCCACACGTCTCGCCTCCGAGCCTCAGCGTCCGAACCTCCCGCCTCGGACCGAACGATAGGCTCGGTGGACCTCCAAACTGCAGCCTTGGTCAGAGCCTGCGCCTTGGCCCAAACCACAGGCTCGGGTCCCCGAACCTCAGCTCAGGGCCGCCCGACCCTCCGCTTCGCTCCCGAACCTGCTGGCGCATGTGCAACACACGTGCACGTGGGAAAATTGCAATCATGCCCTCCAAAAATTCTGAATTTGCAAAAATACCCCCACCATGGTTAAATTACATCCGGGCCCTCAAGTTTTTATTAATTATAGATAAGTCCCTCCCAGGGACCTCTTTGCAAAGAAAACTTTATTTTATTTACATTTTAGTCCTGAAACTTCATTTTTATCATACCTTTGTCATACGGACTCCGATTTTAGCGTATAATATGTCATTTTGAAGCTATTTCCATGCTCTACAATTTAGCATAGCTTATGATCAGATCTGACGCTATTTATTGTCAATTATTATTTGAGGATCATCATTGACTTTTGCAGGCTAAGTTTGACATATCTGTGCCATATCTCCCTTGGAAAAATTAACGATTTATTTTGCACGGTTTTCATTTATGCAATGACGAAATTGATCTCAGATTTGAGGACTTAATTATGCAGGGGTTAAATCAAGGATATTTATTAGGTTTATTGACTTGTGGACTGCGAACATATCTTGAGAATAAAATTTGAAGTATTTTGGAGATAAAATCGTGGCACGATTCATCTAATATCTATACGTGAATCGGGGATTAATTTGATACATCATATTGGATTTGATATTATTTGATCTGTGATTTTATTTTGTGGATATTGATTAATCTCATTTGGATTAAATATCACTAAATCACAGATCTGGTGCTTCATTCTCTCTGTTTTATTTTCTTCATATTGCACCTTTCATCATTACATTGCATTGTATATTTTCTCAACACATAAATTAATCAAGCATTAATTAATTATTTAATTTGATTTAAGACCATGCAACTAAAAATCATTGTTCCCTGTGTTCGACCTTAGTATACTTGCCAACTAAAAATATTCCACAACATTCAAAGTTTGTGGTTTTTGATCGACCGAAATTCGCCTCCTATACTACAATTACCGATTATTAAAGAGGTGGATTTCGCGCTCATCAAAGACCTATGATAAATTGAAGATATAGATAAATTTTACACTATCATCTTTTGGGTTTCATCATCAAGTTTCTCATTCTTGGTCATTGGGATTTGGTATCGATCATATGTTTTCCAAAAGCATATATCATACCTTCAAATTCTTGTCATGCTTCTAAAGCACAACGACCATGCATGGAATTTGATTGGTCTTAATACCTCATGAGTGAGCTCATGTCTTCCGGTTCACAAGTAAACATGAATGATCCCTTTTGAGAGATCGTATTGCTCATATGCCCTCATATGTACACCAGCTCGCTGGTGTATAGACCTTGGTTAGTGAAGAATCCACATTTCATCATCTTTATTCTATCATTTTGGCATCAAAAACCCTAGCAAATGCCTGTAAATAGCATTAAATATAGCATCTTAGCATTCATGCATGTGCATTTAAATAGTGTATAAAATACTGTAATTAAAGCCAAAATTATAGAATAAATAAAAGAAAAGAAAAAGAATAAAATATTGTAAATATTTTATGACCCAATACCCCGAGACCTAGGCATCTTGATGAATAGGTCGACAAGGAATAAAGTAGGGGGAGATAAGGGTTAAATACCTGTTCATTTTATCTATTCTTTATTCATTTTGGGACCTATTTTTGGTTCCACTTTTTATACATCAAATAAAGAAACTTTGTACATAAAAGTTGTAGATAATTAAATAAAGAAAAATACAAAATTAATTTCATTGAAAATTAATACATAGATAAAAAGTTATGGTCTGAATAAAAATCCAGAATCCCAACTTCCCAGACCTGTATCTCACAACTGAAAACTCCAAATGCAGCAAACTCACCTTTAATTGTATATAGAATAAAATAAGCTATTTAATGATGGTGGTTTCACATTTGGCGGAGCTGTGGTTTGAAAGTTGAGTTTTGGACCCTTATTGTATAATTGTACAGAATAAAATATTCAATTTATTTATTTATTCATTATTTTTGTATTTTTATATTTTTATAATTTTGTAAATATTACTTACAATATACTTGTGCATGAAAATCAGAATAAAAACCTAAATTAAATACAAAATTAAATACATGCATATAGAATACATAGGTTTAATACCTATACTTATACATGTATATTTTATACTTATATTTTATTAAATATACAAAACATATCAGAAAAATAAAATAAAAATATAATTAAGTGTATAAAAGTATTTTATAATTTTATAAAATACTAAATAAAAATAATAAAATTAAAATACACAAAATAAAAATAAAGGAATAAAGTATATAGATAATATACCTATATAGGGTATAAAAAGTAACTTGTAAAAAATATACCTCATAAAATTATTTAAAAATCATAATAAAATACTACATAAAATAATAAATATTTTTTGTTGTATGACCCAACTTTGATTCGGTCTTTTTCTATTTTAAATTAATTTCTAAATCTTTTTTGCAGGGTTTTTCCTGGTTGGTCCACGTGGACCAACCAGGAGGCAGTCAACGTTGACCCCTGGTCAACTGCTTGCCTTCCCCGCCTGCCCTTCTGTCAGACCTGGGTTTTCACCCATCTTTGTCGATTTTTGTAGGTCACACCTTGCATTTTTTCGTGACGAAACCTTCACGACTTTTCTTCCTCGTTATGTGGTTTTTCACGTCCAAATGAAACCTTGGACTTTGGATCACTGAGGCGAGCAGGGCACCTTGGTCTTTGAGGTGTCAAAACCATATTGTCAAACCGCATAAAAACGTCTCCTGGATTTCCATTCGAATTTGAACCCCATTCTTGGTCTCTCTCGTGCCCCTTTTGATTCCAATCGACTCCTGGAGGTGACAGATCAAAGATCGACTCATCCAGGAGGCGGAGCAGCACTGACCTGGGTGTTCCACCACCTCCGGCCAAGCTCCATCGAGGTACCCCCAACCTCGGGCTCCCTAGGCCCTTGAGGTAGCTATCTCTCCTTAGTTTTTCTTGCATTCGTCTCGCCATAGTTCTAGGATCAAATACCCTCTAAAAAATACCTCGATTCATCGATCAATTCGCACCTTCAAATCCATCGCCGGAGCGCTCCTCCGGCCGCCACCTTTACATCACCTCCACCATTCGCCAACCACCGCGGGGCCGAGGCAATTTGCCCTCGGCCCTTTCACGTCATTTCCCTGAAGGTTTTGAGCTAAATCACATACCTGGGAGCCCTTTTTGGAGACGCCGGAGACACCTGGAGGTCTCGAGCTCCGCCGTCGTCGCAGGCAAGAACCAGCATCCCTCCGACCGCTTGGAAGCTCCCCGCACCTGGAGATCGCCTGCAGGAAGTGATTGGGGGTATTTTGAGGTCTGAACGCCGACGAAGGAGGACGGGGGAGGTCGCGGAAGTTCGTCGTCGCCGGCCTTCTTCCACGTTCTTCCTCCAGTCCTTGCCGTCGTCCAATCAAGCGAGCCCCTAGATCCACCACCAGTCGTTCGATCGCCTTCGCGACCCGTCCGTCAGATCTTGGGCCTCCATTTGCGAAGCATCATCGGAGGCTCTCAAGGCGCCACGTGTCAAGTGAACGGCCCACCACCGTTCGATCGCCTCTGCGAGGGATTTTGCAAGTATACCCCTCGATCTTTTGAAATTGTATTTTAGTACTGAAACTTTAATTATTAGTTTGAAATTTTTGTAAAATTTGCAAGTAGACCATTAGACTTTCCATATTCGCAATTAGGCCCTCTATCACGTCACCTCACGTGACCAGTCCACGTGAGGTGTGGGCATTTTGTATCGAGGCCCTCGGACCTTTTGGTTATTTGGTTTTAATTCCAGAACTTGTAGCTTAAATGTTAAACTTTTGGGATAATTGCATGTAAGCCCTCGGGCTTTGTTGAAATTGCGTTTCAGTCCCTGCCAGGCGCGGTGCAAGTCACGCGCCCTGGTGGACATTTTGCACCGACACACCTACGGGTTTGGGAATTTGTATTTGGTCCATAAATTCGAATATTCAGTTCAATATTTTGTGGAAAATTACATGTATGCCCTAGATGTTTTGATATTTGCACTTATACCCCTGCCAGGCTGTGATAGTTTTGCTTGCTTGATCTATTTAATTAGGGCATCATTTTAAATCGAAAATTCTCAAAAATACAAGTTAAGCTCCTGTGTGCTTGTTCTTTGACGCCATATTTTCAGTTTTTGATTTTCTTACATTTTCATATTTATTAAAAATCAAAAACATGCGTTTTATCTACTGTCTAGCTTAGAAAATACTAAAAAATATTAAAATACCTTAGAAAATTCCAAAAAAAATCCCTACTACCTAGTTTAACCTATTTTAGTGTCAGTCCAAAAATCACTAAAAATTGCAAAAGAAAAACCTTAAAAATTTGAAAATACCTAAAAAACTTCAAAAAAATCTAGAAAATTATAGAAAACTCTAAAAAATGCAAACTCAATTTCTGTAGGTTCTATATTTTATCCTCTTTATTTCAAAACAGTTTGGAAAAATTTTGTGGTTGTTTGATATTTTCTAATTCCCATTTGACCCCCAGCCAGTAGCTAATTCACTGTTTTGCATTATTTCAGTGTTTAAAAATACCAAAAATATTTTGAAAAATACCCAAAAATCACAAAAACAGTAGAAAATTATAAAAAGACCAAAAAGATTTTATTTCTGAAATTTTTGATTATTTTTGCATATTTTTATAAATATTTTATCACCCCTTTTATTACATTGTTCTTATATTTCAATATTGAAAAAGAAAAAAATATATAAATTATAAAATTATAAAAATTAGAAACTTAAAAATCAAAATACAAAATTAAAAAAATATTTCAATATTAAATACCCACAAAAATCCTTGCATTGCATAGTGTAGACAACACTTCACACTCACTCACACACATTAGTTTGATTTACCTTGTTTGCTCCCTGTGTTCGAACTCTCTACGTACTTGCTTTCTATACATCTTTTATGTAGAGTTAAAAATAAATTTTAACTTCGCATTGCTTGTCATTGCTTGATATCTATAATGTGGGTTAATTATTGATTTTAGTCCAGGATTCATTGCGAGTCGTCACAGCGACGGTTGTCTCCGCCTTGTGTGAGACACTATTTTAGACTTCGTGAATTTTGGCTAAATCAAATGGCGCCGTTGCCGGGGAGCAACAACGAGTAGTTCATATTTATCTTTGATTGTGTTTTTTGTCTTCATTATTGCTTTCTCTTCTATCTCTCTTGATTTTGATTCTATATTGTTGAGCTTTCTAACCACTCTTTTTATTGTCTTCTTGCGAGGGACCGCGGAGCGAGGCAGATCGCCTAGGGGATCCGAAGCAACCATGTGAGGCGGAGCCAACTTTTCTTTATCCAAGCCGGCAGGAGAGAGCAGGAGGAGTGAGAGAGTGCTTAGCTTAGTCTGCATTTTATTTTGTGAGAGAGTGATTCATAATTTGTAATAATACAGGGACTTGGACTCTTAGACACTACGGGCCTAATTTCCGGGTGTTTGTTCACCCGGGGGCTCACCGCGGTTTTTATCTCGTTTTCCGATTGTCATTTTCCGGTTTTGTTTTTAATTTCATTTCTTTTGTGGATTGAGCCCTTAGCTGTAGGCCTGCTTGTTCGATTAGATTAGGTCCAAACACACTAATAACCTTTGCATGCACCTATAGATCGTCTTTGGACTTAGTTTAATTAAACTGTCAATTCACTTTTCTTTGATCCGTCGTGCCGCGAGCTCATCCCGCCAAGCGCTTCTCCTAAACTCGATGTGTCGAGGGAAGGAGGGGTGAGCCCAGACCGGACCTTAGGATTGAAGTTTGGTGGTTGACTTGTGGTTCTTAACGCTAGAAGTTGCCTACCTTAGGATGATTTCCGCATTGCATACCGGCATGTAGTTTAGGTTTATAAATTTCTGCTTTGCATCCCACATGGAGAGAGTTGGGATTCGCTGTAAGTCTTCTTACTTTGCATCCATCAATTAAGGCACAAAGATGAGATTTCCACCTTGGTGTCGACTTGCATTGGATTTTCCGACTCTATTCTCCCTCTGTTTTTGGACAAAGTAGGATCAAGAAAATACAAAAATCGTTAGGCGCTTGTTTGAATCAACTCAAAAGAAGCAATAACACCAAAAAAAATTAAAAAAGGGACTACTAAGAAAGCCTTGACCAAAAATAAAATTGGTAATTGGATTCATTGATTGGGGAGAGTAATACCCTCACTTGTATTCAGGTTGCATGGAAAGGTCTCCTTCCAAGTGAGCAGATTGCTTCGTAAGGATTAGAGCCCAAATCCCAGCTTGTGGCTGCCTTGTGTATCGCCTGGATTTCCGAAGTATTGGCGCTACTATCGTACGTAGGCGAGTAGGGCATGGTCGCCATTGGTGACTCACTATTGTGTGAGCAACGACATTGTCCGAAGTACCGAGCATAGGCCACGCCTTCACGGGTGTGTCTATCTCACCGTCTGCGTCCGAGTAGGATCTTGCACGCTCACGGGTGATTCCGTTGCGAGCGAGATCCGAAATATCGGTTTCACCTATCGGCTTCCTCCCTATTATTCTTTGGCTGAGTAGGGATCCAGGAAGGGTTACAAGGACCTTAAAAAGCGCAAGCTACAGGTTACACAGGAGGAGGACAAGTACGGGAATACTTTTCCGACAGTACTCTCTCTCCTTTAGGCATAGCGCTCTAAGGAATCGTGATAAGATTAATCCCTGAATTCAAGCTAAAACCGACAAGATAAAAGCCGAACCCTCACGGCTTCATGTATTGAGTTGGTGAATTCACCCCTGCTTTGTGTTTGATTGCTAGTTATATTTAGGTCAAGATCAAAAATACAACACAATTGTGCGCAATTTTGCTTCTCATTTCTTCCTTCCTCTTCTGCATTCACCTTGCTCTTCCCAACAATCAAGATGATGGGACGGAGGTCTCTTATGCCGACTCTGTCGGCACCGCTATCCAGCACTCCTCCTCATTCATCTAGGACAACCTCGGAGAGTCCGCTCTCCGAGCCTAAGTTCACTTCCACCCTGTTCCCCCTCGACCACCCTTCTCATTCCATTTCCATCAGTCCAAGAGTCTCAGATTTTAGTGCATCGCAGAGTTCGGAACATTTGACGGCACCTGAGATGGGTTCTTTTGCTTTTTCAGAGAACCTAGACATGGCTGACAGAGGAGAGCACCTAGATGACCATGATCACCCTCCTTTCTTATTTGATCAAGCGGCCATCAACAATTCCTTGCTAGCATCCCTGGAGACAATGCAGAGGCAGATCCGCGATCAGGGAACCTTCATGGGTGATCTCATGCGTGAGATAGCACAGATGAGAGAAAACCGACCCGGGGGCGGTGGCGGTGGAGGAGGAGGAGGACCTGATGCAAGAGGAGGTGATCCCGACGCCGAGAGACCGCCACAGACTATCATGAGGGAATTGCACAATCCAGCAGCATCCCTCACTCATCGTTGGATCAGACTTCCACCGATCCATGGAGATTTCGAGCTTCGGCCCCATACCATTCAGCTTCTACCCAAATTCCATGGGTTGCCGACTGAAGAGCCACACCTCCACCTCCAAGAGTTCGAAATGATCTGCAGTACCATACATGATAGGCTGATGACCGAGGACACCATCAAGATGATCGCCTTCCCGTTCTCCTTGGTCGACAGATCCACATACTGGCTCAAACACCTGGGGCGATTCATCGACACCTGGGCAGATCTCCGGACCGCGTATTTGAAGAAGTACTACCCTCTCGGCCGGACTAACGCAGCTAGAGCGATGATCGGCAACTTTGTCATGATCCCTAACAAACAATTCCATGAAGCCTAGGATCGATTCAGAGAGCTCATTGACCGGTGTCCACATCATGATATCTCCAAGCCCAATCTAGTTCAGAGCTTCTTTTGTGGGCTGACACCGAAGCTGTAGGGGCTTGTCAACGCCTCTTGCGGTGGGTCCTATTTTTCCAAGGGAGAGGACGACGTTTGGGCCATGTACGAAGGCATGGCAAAAAACTCAACCGGCATGGCCCAAGCCCGTGTTTACACACAGCAGAAGCCCCTGCAAGGAGTGGGATCATTCCAGAGGATCGCCCGCATCGATGCCGGTCCTAACACATCGTCGGCAGCCGCAGCCCAAGCAGAATCAGCCGCAGCCGACATGGGCATCATTAGTGAGAAACTGGACCGTCTCGAGATCCTAGAGAAGAAACAGATGCAAGGCATGGCCCAGACAGACCAGATTGCCAAAACCATGAGTGACCTGAAGACGTAGATCCTTTGCGTACAGGAGGCACAGACATCTTCCCAGCATCCTCCTAGGTCACGGGCTGACCCAAGCAGTAGCAGCTCCAACCAACCTTCTGCCTCGTACCGCCAGGTTAACCACATCCAGGCAGAGCCGGTTCCACTGCTACAGTACTACCCAGCGCAGCCGCCATCTCCGAGCACTCAGATGGTGGTGTATCAGCCGGAGCAGCCACTGGCAGTTCTTCCTCCACCCTCCTTTGAGCAGGAACCATTGATGGAAGTCAATGGGATTTGGTACGACTGGTACCCTCAGCCTGGGATCCGTCGTGATCACCCAAGATTCTGTTGGGGTAATGGTGGCTCCTCCTCCCAGCCACAGAATCCAGCTCAAGGAAAGCAGAGCAACCAGCAACCACAGCCTCAGTATGCTCACCAGCCGCAGTACCAGAGTGGTCCTCGTCCCGCCTATCAGGGACAGCAGTGGAGGCAGCGTCAGCAGCCTCATCAGTCATATCCCCACCCTCCCCAGTACCAGCAGTACCAGCAGCAGCACCAGCAGCCTCATTTCCCGCAAGGGAACCCATCCGGTCCTCAAGCCCCTGCTTTTGATAACCCGGCGCTCGATGATCTTGCCCGCTTGCTCTCCGAACAGCGAGCATCCTTCAGGCAAGAAATGGATGAATTCCGGCAGGAAATGAGGGAAATCATCAAAGGCAAGGCCGCCATACCTGCTCAGATTGAACCTAACCCGAACAATATGAAAAGGAAGTCTGAGCAGGTAGAGTTTACAGAGGACACCTCTCCTAGTGACTATTTGAGTGACATATCTCTTTCTTTGTATGATGCTGATTTTGTGACTACTAGGAGCGGTAGGATGTCAGCCGGCGGAGCCTCTTTTGAGCGACAACCACCAGCTAAACCAGGAGCGCCAGAGGAGCAAAGTAGCGGTGTTGATGCCGCTAATGATGAGGTTGAAGACGGTGGTGTTGAGGCCACCAATGATGGAGATCCAGACGATGGTACTGAGGCCGTCGTAATACCAGATGCAGACGGTGGTACTGATGCCACCATTTTGGATGCAGAGCCAGAGCGCGGTGCTGATGCCGCAAAGACAGGTGCCGGTGGTGGTACTGAGGCCACCACATCTACTTTTGTTGAGCCTCCCTCTGTGATGTTACCACCTTTTGTATCTATGGAATGTGGTAACAAAAAGAAAAACAAAAATATGAATAAAGGAAAGGTTTCTGTTCACATTACGAATCCATATGTATTGCATGATGATGATTGTATGGATTCTCCTCCTTCACAGGCACAGGGACCTATTCCTAGCCCTCCATCTGAGGAGGCCCCTACCATCCCCTTCCCTGAGGCACTCCGCCGGGCGAAGGGGAACAAAAGAGAAAATCCCAAAAAAGAGCAACAGGTAGAGTTCAACAATCAGATGATAGACAGATTCCATATTCATCTGACTCTACAGGAAGCAATTGAGCATATCCCCTTCTTCAAAAAGAATTTGAAAGAGGCAACCACTGTCCGCAAGAAGAAGAGGTACAGAGATCAGATCCATATGCTCACACATGACACTTGCTGCGCCATTCAGAACACATAGCCAGCCAAAAGACCTTATACAAGAGCTTCCTATGTCAGATGCGAGATTCAAGAGCAGCGGTTCGATCGTACTCTATTAGACATCGGCTCTTCGATCAACCTCCTTCCAGCAGCCTTACTCAACCGATTTGAGTTTGGTCCTCTTCTTCAGAGCAGGACGGTCCTTCAGTTTGCTGATAGGTCGATTAAGAGGCAGAAGGGGTTGTTGAAGGACATGGTTGTTACCATTCAGGGCCTGAAATTTCCCGTGGACTTTGTTGTACTGGACATGGAGATCCCTAAATCGGTAACCGATGCCCCCATCATACTTGGACACCCATTCTTGGCCACTGCCAAGGCGGTATCCGACCATGATAGTGGGATGGTGTGTTTTCGCGTAGAGGGCGAGAGCATACAAATAGAAACGATCGACAAGGCCCGAGCCAGAGAATTGGCATGCTCAGAACGATCCAGCGAAGCCGAGCAGATGACAGAGGGCGAGCTAGACATCCACCAGGAGTATGATTTTGTGATGACAGATGATGAATCCAACTGGACAGATCCTGTATCACCGACCCTCACCCTGCCTACAGATTCACTATATCTAAAGCTTATGGCAGTCGAGAGCCGGGAGAGCACACCCCTGGATGAGGATACACCTGAGGCTGACAGTGTTGGGACGAGTGGTGCTGATGATTTTCATTCTTGCTCATCTTCTTCTGATCCCTCGGATTCAGACATTGACTGGGATGATTTTGATGACTATTTGCCTTATCTGATTCCTTCTGAGCCAACAACCATGACAGAGTGCGAGCCAGTGCAGTTTATTGATGATTCAGCAGGCCGCCCTTCGTTAGAGATTAATGCAGAGCGAGAGTTCTCCCATGCAGACCTGGTCGCCTTCACACAGACATATCAGAAACCAAATCTGCCACCTCCCAGTTGTCCAGAACTGAAACCTCTGTCGCAGTCGTTGAAGTATAGATTCCTTGCGGGAGAGCCAGATATGCACCCAGTCATTATCTCAGCAGGTTTGACCGGAGTGCAAGAATCTCGTCTGATGGAGGTTCTTGAAAGAAACCTCAAGGCGATAGGTTGGAGTATAGCTGATCTCCAGGGGATTAGTCCGGATCTGTGCTCCCATCACATCTATCTTGAGGATGACGCTAGGCCGTCGTGTGAGTTCCAACGACGGCTGAACCCGAATCTTCGAGACGTAGTCATGAAAGAAATTTCGAGGTGGTGGAGCACCGATTTTATCTACCCCATCTCCAACTCCAAATGGGTTAGTCCGTTACATGTGGTGCCCAAGAAGATGGGTATCACTACAGTTGTGAATGAGTCTGGAGAGGAGATCGCTACCAGAGTACCCACTTCTTGGAGGGTCTGTGTGGACTACAGATGATTGAATGAGGCCACCAAGAAGGATCACTTCCCGCTGCCATTCATTGATAAGATTATCGAGCGGCTATCTGGGAAGAGTCATTATTGCTTTCTTGACAGGTACTTCGGATACAATCAAGTGGCCATTGCGCCCGAAGACCAGGAGAAAACGACATTCACCTGTCCGTTTAGGACGTATGCTTTCAGACGGATGCCCTTTGGTCTATGTAACGCTCCGACGACATTCCAAAGGTGCATGTTGTCCATTTTCTCGGACATGGTGGGTGACTGTTTAGAGGTCTTCATGGATGACTTCTCGGTCTACGGCGACGGGTTTGATGCTTGTCTTGACTGCCTAGACCGTGTGCTTCAACGCTGCATAGAGGTCAATCTTGTATTGTCTTGGGAGAAGAGTCACTTCATGGTGACTCAAGGGACAGTCCTTGGTCATATCGTCTCCTACAGGGGCATGGAGGTCGATCCGGCCAAGGTGGATATCATTAGAAAACTCAATCCACCATCCAATTTGCGTCAGTTGCGGTCTTTTCTGAGGCATGTCGGCTTCTACCGACGGTTCATTCAGGACTTCAGTCGTATTGCTCGACCGCTTACTGATCTGCTGACGAAAGACACCGAGTTCATTGTCAATGATAAGTGTCTTGCGTCTTTTGAGACTCTCAAAGATATGGTTGTTTCAGCTCCTATCCTTCAGCCACCTGATTGGTCTCTCCCATTCGAGATCATGACGAACGCTTCATATTTTGCCGTTGGGGCTGTGCTTGGATAGAGGAGGGATGGTTTATCGTTCACCATTCACTACGCCAGCCGGACATTGGATGCCGCTCAGCGGAATTATACTGTGACTGAGAAAGAGATGCTGGTCGTAGTCTTTGCTTTGGATAAGTATAGATCTTATATTCTCGGATCTAGAGTGACAATTTACATTGATCACACCGCCATCCGGCTTTTAATGGCTAAGAAGGATGCCAAAGCACGCCTTACCAGATGGATCCTTCTACTCCAGGAATTTGATATTGAGATTAAGGATAAGCTTGGAGTCAAAAATTTGGTGGCGGGTCATCTCTCCAGATTGGAGAATCTTGAGGAATCTGAGCTCAGTGCACTTATCACCGAGACATTTCCAGATGAGGCGATCTTGGCTATCACCTCGCTCCCATGGTACGCTGACATTGTAAACTATCTTGTCGCCAAGACGGTTCCACATGGTTGGCCCAGGTAGAAACTCGAGACCTTCCTGGCGAAGGCCAAGTTTTACCATTGGGAGGATCCCATCCTTTATCATGAAGGAGGGGACAACATCTGGAGGAGGTGCATTCCTCAAGAAGAGCATCATAGCGTCCTCACATACTGCCACAAGCTTCAGGCAGGAGGACATCATTCTGGAAAAAGGACAGCACAGAAGGTGCTTCAATCCGGCCTATGGTGGCATACTCTCTTCAAGGATTCTGATGAGTTCGTGAAGAGATGTACTGACTGTCAGAAAATGGGGACCTGCGGACAGAGAGACATGATGCCCATGCAACCCATTCACTTTTGTGAGGTTTTTGATGCATGGGAGATTGATTTCATGGGCCCATTTCCTAAGAGTCAGGGATTCGAGCATATTTTGCTCGTTGTGGATTATGCCAGTCGATGGGTTGAGGCCATCCCCGCCCAAGCCGCAGATGCTAAAACCGTATGCAAATTCTTGAGGAAAAATATCATTTCATGGTTCGGGGTACCTGGAGTCTTGATTTCAGACGGGGGGTCGCATTTCATCAATGATAAGGTTAGGGCCCTTGCAGACGAGTTAGGCATTGACCATCGGGTTGCCACACCGTATCACCCTCAGATTAATGGTCTTGCCAAAGTATCGAACCGGGAGATAAAAATAATCTTGCAGAAAGTTGTCCGCCCAGACCGAAAGGATTGATCACAGCTTTTGGACTCGGTCTTGTGGGCCTATCGGACTTCTTTCAAAAAATCCATTGGGGACATCTCCCTTTCGTCTCGTCTATGGCAAGCCGTGCCATTTACTAGTGGAAATCAAGCACAAATCCTTTTGGGCAGATACTGAGTTACTGTTAGATCCCGAGAGTATAGGAGAACAGAGAAGAGCAGAGTTGGTAGCCCTGGAAGAACGGAGAGATACAGCCTTTTCCAACAGCCTACAGTACAAGGAGAAAGTGAAAACATGGCACGATTCCCATATCAGCCATAAACAGTTTGAGCCAGATCAGAGAGTATGGTTGTTTGATTCCAGGCTAAAATTATTTCCAGGGAAATTACAGAGCAAGTGGAAAGGTCCATATGTGGTTAGGAAGGTACATGACAATGGCAGTTTGACATATCTGAACTGTCATCTTCCTCTACCTTCCGTGTCAATGGTCAACGCCTGAAACTTTATCTAGGTCATGATCCACTGACCATTGATGTTGCCCCAATTCTTCTGGTATGAGATGCGTTCTTTGACTCATATCATCTTCATCTCATACATGGTGATCACTTCCATCTTCCGTTGTACATATCATCTGTCTATATCATGCTTTCATTTGTCAACCTCTTTTCTTCTTTCTTCTTTTCTTCTTTTCCTTTTCTATTTTCTTTATCTATCAAAAAGGTGCCACCCCTTATTGACAGTTTTTTGTACTTAGGATGTACTTTGTCCTAAGTATAGGGGGGTGTGCACCCCGAGTCTTCATTCTTCTCGATCCTCTCCATTGTCTCCTCTTCTTGTCTATACTTAGGGATATCTTACCCTAAGTATAGGGGGAGACAATCTGAGTACGATCTGTTCATTCCCACCCTTGACCCTCCCTGCTTTGTGTACAGTCTGCTATACTTAGGATTATTTGATCCTAAGTATAGGGGGGACGGTCAACTTCTCATTCATTGCTTCATTCATTAGTTATTTATTCTTTAGACATTTCTATACTTAGTACGAGTTATGTCTTCGCTTTTCTCTCCGATCTATGAGGACATAGCTTAAGCTAAGTATAGGGGGGTCGTATATACTATGTATATACTTTAGCCATAACTCGTACTTTTGTATTTTCTTAATAATATGGCTAATAATTCTTTAAAAATTCATTAAAACCCCTTAATAAAAGGTGTCTTGTTCCTCAAATTCTTTGTGTATTTACTGATTAATAAATCATATGAAAATGGTTTTTTTTTGCAAAATGTTTAAAAAATAGTTTTGAAAATCCTTGTGAAAATCTTTTGAAAACTATTTTGAAAATATTTTGTTACATGTTTTCAACCTTTGTAAAAATGTGTGGTTTGCAAAATTTATTTTCTTTGTGTGAAATAAAATGTTTGAAAAATGATTTGCAAATGGATTGAAAAATGGTTGCAAAAATATTGTAAAAAATCTATATATACTGTTTTAAAAACCTTTGCAAAATGATTTTCAAATGTGTGTACATGTTTGTAAAATGTTTGTAAAAACTATTTTGGACTATAGTTTGCAAAAATTGTGTGAAACGTTTGTCTCAAATAAGTTTGAGGAATATATGAACATATCACCAAAATCCACTATGTACTTATAAAATTGAGCACTTACCTTGTAAATTCTTAAAATCCACTTCTTGTAGATATAAGAAGCACTCCCGTGTATATAGTTTTCACCTAACTTTTAGCCAAAAACTTTTTGTTTTCAAAAATCCCAAAAACATTTGCAAAATTAAAATCCAAAAACATTTGAAAAATTTCTTTGGAAAATACAAAAAAAATGCATATGCATCATCATCATCTTTTTAAAAATCCATAAAAAGTTCAAAACCTTTGAAAATTGCATCACAAAAATATTTTCTGCATTGCATTGCATAGCATGAGCTTTTTTCGGATTGAGTTTGATAGTTGGACAAGTCTAAGTAAAATCCAGTGATTAGAGATTGATTGGACCTTAAAATCTACCTAATAACAGGAACCTTATAGGAACTGGGTTTGAGGTACTTCAGGTCTAGTTGACTTAATTCTTTGAGGATCACGGGACTTGGTTCGATGGATTCTTGACTGCCTAAGTAGAGTATTTCGGAGCACACGCACGACTCTTGTTGATAATGACCTAACTTGGACACCTGCACCTTTCACATGGCTCAACTCACTTGGAGTGGTGAGGGGATTGGATTTGCCGGTATGAGACGCACACAAGTGGAAACATTTGTCCTCCTCTAGGGAGGGAAGTGCACCCCAACCCGTCCAGTGATTAGGAAGTCTAAAGACAGGAGGTTGTGGGTTGCAATAAAGCTTCAAAAGAGGGATAGTCTACTGGATCAAGAGGAAAAACTCCTTATGTAAATGCTGCTGTGAATAGTTTTCAAAAAAAAGTTCAGGCATGTACAAAAATAAAAAGCTTGCAAAGTATGTACAAATGTTGTAAAGTCAATAAGCAAGCTTGAGTTCCAAAGTCATATCATGTGAGCCTGCAGCAGGATGACTTGACTACACTGGTCTTGCATCCCAAGATAGGTAGCTACACTGGCTACCGTCCATTCTTCTCTTCACCCCCTCCTCTTGAGCGGGTTGCCACTTGAACTTAGAAGGGAATACCCTGCTCCTCGAGGATGGAGTTATTGGATTGGGGAATCATTGGGTTGTCGTACTGGAGAAGTCAGTTTCTTTGCCATTCTAATTGGGGAGAGACACCATCACTTACATTGTACGAGTCAGATTCATGGTCGTAAGAGTTTGCATATGAGTTGAAGTATTTCTGACCTAGCTATTGAGGAGACTTGGACAGAGTTTTGGGATTCTCAGGGACTGTCGGATTTCAAATTCGGTTCTCACTAAGGTTCCGCCCGCACTAAAATTACAAAGGTCCGACTTAAGCTCCAAACTTTGATATTGTGAAGACAAGTTTGAGAATTAAACTAAATCCAAGTTCTTCTTTTTTTCTCTTTTCTTTTTGCACTTATTGCATAAGTGTTTGCTAGGGACTAGCAAAGGTAAAGTATAGGGGGATGATGAATCCACATTTCATCATCTTTATTCTATCATTTTGGCATCAAAAACCCTAGCAAATGCCTGTAAATAGCCTTAAATATAACATCTTAGCATTCATGCATGTGCATTTAAATAGTGTATAAAATACTGTAATTAAAGCCAAATCTATAGAATAAATAAAAGAAAAGAAAAAGAAAAAATATTGTAAATATTTTATGACCCAAAACCCCGAGACCTAGGCATCTTGATGAATAGGTCGACAAGGAATAAAGTAGGGGAAGATAAGGGTTAAATACCTGTTCATTTTATCTATTCTTTATTCATTTTGGGACCTATTTTTTGTTCTACTTTTTATACATCAAATAAAGAAACTTTGTCATGAAAGTTGTAGATAATTCAATAAAGAAAAATACAAAATTGATTTCACTGAAAAATAATACACAGATTAAAGGTTATGGTCTGAATAAAAATCCAGAATCCCAACTTCCCAGACTTGTATCTCACAACTGAAAACTCCAAATGCAGCAAACTCACCTTTAATTGTATATAGAATAAAATAAGCTATTTAATAAAGGTGGTTTCGCATTTGGCGGAGCTACGGTTTGAAAGTTGAGTTTTGGACCCTCATTGTATAATTGTACAGAATAAAATATTCAATTTATTATTTATTCATTATTTTTGTATTTTTATATTTTTATAATTTTGTAAATATTACTTAAAATATACTTGTGCATTAAAATCAGAATAAAAACCTAAATTAAATACAAAATTAAATACATGCATATAAAATACATAGGTATAATACCTATACTTATTCCTGTATATTTTATACTTATATTTTATTAAATATACAAAACATATCAGAAAAATAAAATAAAAATCTAATTAAGTGTATAAAAGTATTTTATAATTTTATAAAATACTAAATAAAAATAATAAAATTAAAATACACAAAATAAAAATAAAGGAATAAAGTATATAGATAATATACCTATATAGGGTATAAAAAGTAACTTGTAAAACTATACCTCATAAAATTAATTAAAAATCATAATAAAATACTACATAAAATAATAAATATTTTTTGTTTTATGACAAAATTTAATTCGATCTTTTTCTATTTTTAAATTAATTTCTAAATCTTTTTTGCAGGGTTTTTCCTGGTTGGTCCACGTGGACCAACCAGGAGGCAGTCAGCGTTGACCCCTGGTCAACTGCTTGCCTTCCCCGCCTGCCCTTCTGTCAGACCTGGGTTTTCACCCATCTTTGTCGATTTTTGTAGGTCACACCTTGCATTTTTTCTTGACGAAGACTTTTCATCCTCGTTATGTGGTGATTCACGTCCAAATGAAACCTTGGACTTTGGATCACTGAGGCGAGCAGGGCGCCTTGGTCTTTGAGGCGTCAGAACCGTATTGTCAAACCGCATAAAAACATCTCCTGGATTTCCATTCGAATTTGAACCCCATTCTTGGTCTCTCTCGCGCCCCTTTTGATTCCAATCTACTCCTGGAGGTGACAGCTCCAAGATCGACTCATCCAGGAGGCGGAGTAGCACTGACCTGGGCGTTCCACCACCTCCGGCCAAGCTCCTTCGAGGTACCCCCAACCTCGGGCTCCCTAGGCCCTTGAGGTAGCTATCTCTCCTTAGTTTTTCTTGCATTCGTCTTGCCATAGTTCTAGGATCAAAAACCCTCTAAAAAATACCTCGATTCATCGATCAATTCGCACCTTCAAATCCATCGCCGGAGCGCTCCTCTGGCCGCCACCTTTACGTCACCTCCACCATTCGCCAACCACCGCGGGGCCGAGGCAATTTGCCCTCGGCCCTTTCACTTCATTTCCCTGCAGGTTTTGAGCTAAATCGCATACCTGGGAGCCCTTTTTGAGACGCCAGAGATACCTGGAGGTCTCGAGCTCCGCCGCCGTCGCAAGCGAGAACCAGCATCCCTCCGACCGCTTGGAAGCTCCCCGCACCTGGAGATTGCCTGCAGGAAGCGATTGGGGGCATTTTGAGGTCTGAACGCCGACGAAGGAGGACGGGGGAGGTCGCGGAAGTTCGCCGTCGCCGGCCTTCTTCCGTGTTCTTCCTCCAGTCCTTGCCGCCGTCCGATCAAGCGAGCCCCCAGATCCACCACCAGTCGTTCAATTGCCTTCGTGCCCCGTCCGTCAGATCTTGGGCCGGGATCTAATCCTGGCCCTCCATTTGCGAAGCGTCATCGGAGGCTCTCGAGGCGCCACGTGTCAAGTGAACGGCCCACTGTCGTTCGATCGCCTCTGCGAGGGATTTGCAAGTATACCCCTCGATCTTTTGTAATTGTATTTTAGTACTGAAACTTTAATTATTAGTTTAAAATTTTTGTAAAATTTCCATGTAGACCCTTAGACTTTCCATATTCGCAATTAGGTCCTCTGCCACATCACCTCACGTGACCTGTTCATGTGAGATGTGGGCATTTTGTATCGAGGCCCACGGACCTTTTGGTTATTTGGTTTTAATCCCAAAACTTGTAGTTTAAATGTTAAACTTTTGGGATAATTGCATGTAAGCCCTCGAGCTTTGTTGAAATTGCGTTTCAGTCCCTGCCAAGCGTGTGCAAGTCACGCGCCCTGGTGGACATTTTGCACCGACACCCCTGTGGGTTTGGGAATTTGTATTTGGTCCATAAATTCGAATATTCAGTTCAATATTTTGTGGAAAATTGCATGTATGCCCCTGGATGTTTTGATATTTGCATTGATACCCCTGCTAGGCTGTGACAGTTTTGCTTGTTTGATCTATTTAATTAGAGCATCATTTTAAATCGAACAATTCTCAAAAATTCAAGTTAAGCTCATGTGTGCTTGTTCTTTGACGCCATATTTTTATTTTTTGATTTTCTTGCATTTCATATTTATTAAAAATAAAAAACATGCGTTTTATATACGGTCTAGCTTAGAAAATACCAAAAAAATATTAAAATTCCTTAGAAAATTCCAAAAACATTCCCTACTGTCTATTTTAACCTATTTTAGTGTAAGTCCAAAAATCACTAAAAATTGCAAAAGAAAAACCTTAAAAATTTGAAAATACCTAAAAACTTCAAAAAAAATCTAGAAATTTATAAAAATTCTAAAAAATGCAAACTCATGTCCTGTAGGTTCTATATTTTATCCTCTTTATTTTAAAATAGTTTGGAAAAAATTTGTGGCTGTTTGATATTTTTTAATTCCCATTTTACCCCCAATCAGTAACTAATTCACTGTTTTACTTTATTTCAGTGTTTAAAAATACCAAAAATATTTTGAAAAATACCCAAAAAATCACAAAAATAGTAGACAATTATAAAAAGACCAAAAAGATTTAATTTCTGAAATTTATGATTATTTTTGCATATTTTTATAAATATTTTATAACCCCTTTTATTACATTGTTCTTATATTCCAATATTGAAAAAGAAAAAAAATATATATAATATAAAATTATAAAAATTAGAAACTTAAAAATCAAAATACAAAATTAAAAAAATATTTAAAAATTAAAAACCCACAAAAATCCTTGCATTGCATAGTGTAGACAACACTTCACACTCACTCATACACATTAGTTTGATTTACCCTGTTTGCTCCATGTGTTCGAACTCTCTACGTACTTGCTTTCTATACATCTTTTATGTAGAGTTAAAAATAAATTTTAACTTCACATTGCTTGTCATTGCTTGATATCTATAGTGTGGGTTAATTGTTGATTTTTGTACAGGATTCATTGCGAGTCGTCACAGCGACGGTTGTCTCTGCCTTGTGTGAGACACTATTTTAGACTCCGTGAATTTTGGCTAAATCAGAAAGGTCATCAACCTATTGGTCTGCCAAATGTACATACTTAGACATATAGTAACACATTTGTCTCCAGTCAGAGTATGTGCGCCTATATCGTGACAATTTACGACCTAGGACTTTGGTTATCTCGATCTCGTCAATTCAACTCTTTGACCTAACTAATCTGACACCTTTGAATCTCTATTCCTACGCAGAGGATCTGCATCAAGAGGTCGGTCAGATATCGGCCTAATGAGAAAGGATTGACATCTCCTACTCATGTTGGAGATCATCTCTTAATAGTCATTTGATGGTGCTTGATGAGTCCTAACTCCTCAGATTTTCATCCAAGCACCAGCCTCTATGATTCAATTATTGAATCAACAGTTGTATGATTATTAAGATGACCATGGTACATAACCCTAATTGTACAGAGGGACCTTATAGTGCATTCAGTCATTTAATCTCAGAAAGGGAGTGAAGGATTTTATTGATAAATCAAATATTACAATAATATTTATTGTAAGAATGGTTGGCCTCCGGCTCACATGGGTAACAATCTCCCACTAGCCCTCAGAACCATTCAGGTACTATCCTTAAACCCATACTTATTACATGTTGGTCGAAAACCTTATGTGTCAGAGGTTTGGTAAGAGGATCAGCAATGTTGTCAGCAGAGGCCACCTTAGTGATTATGATGTCACCATGCTTTTGATTCTCCTCAATGATGTGGTATTTCCTTTCCGCGTGCTTGCTCTTTTGATACATGTGGGTTCCTCTGCTTGGGCAATGTCTCCCGTGTTATCAAAGATTAACAGCATGGGAGTATCATAGGAAACTATGCTAAGTTCCAGGATGAACTTGCGCAACCACACTGCCTCCTCTGCTGCATCCAATGTGGCAATGTATTCGGCTTCTATTGTTGAATCTGATGCAGTGTCCTGCTTCTTGCTTCTCCTGCTCACAGCACCACCATACAACAGGAACACAAACCCTGAAGTTGACTTTCGATCATCAATATCCAACTGGAAATCCGAATTTGTATATCCCAAGATTTGGAGATCACCATCTCCATAGACCAAAATGTAATCTTGTGTCCGTCTTAGATACTTGGAAATGTTCTTCATTGCGTTACAGTGTTGTTCTCCCTAGCAAGATTGGTAACGACTTACCACTCCTACTGCATGGCAGATATCTGGCCAAATACACATCATAGCATACATTAAGCTTCCTACAACTGATGCATAGGGGCATCCAGCAATGGCTTTCTTTTCCTCAACAGTTTGAGGAGCCATCCCTTTAGACAGGTGGATACCATGTCTTAAGGGGAGGAAATCTTTCTTGGAACTATCCATACAGAAACGTTCAAGAATTTTCTTAATGTACCCATGTTGTGACCATCCCAATATCCTCTTTTCTCGATTTCTGAACAGCCTCAGACCCAAGATGTAAGAGGCTTCTCCAAGATATTTTATCTCAATGGTATGAGATAGCCAAATCTTAACACTGGTCATCATTCCTATATCATTCCCAATGATAAGGATGTCATCTTTGTAAAGCACAATGAACACAATAGCACTCCCGCTAAGTTTTTTGTACAACACAAGGTTCATGAGGATTCTGCATAAAATCATAACTCTTTATGGTTTCATCAAATCTGATGTTCTAGCTACGAGAAGCTTGTTTGAGCCCATAGATGGATTTCTTCAGCTTGCATACTTTACCTTCCTTGGTTATGAAGCCCTAGGGCTGCTCCATATAGATATCCTCCTTGAGGTATCCACTAAGGAAAGTTGTCTAGACATCCATTTGTCAGATATCGTAGTCAAGAGATGCAGCTATACCAAGCAGTGTCCTGATGGACTTAATCATAGCCACAGGAGAGAACGTCTCAGCGTAGTCAATGCCTTCTCTCTGAGTGTGGCCTTTGGTTACGAGCCGTGCATTGAAAGTCTCCACTTTCCCATCAGTCCCCCTCTTTCTCTTAAAGATCCATTTACACCCTATGGGTTTTACACCTTCAGGTAGATCCTATAGGGTCCACACACCATTCTTATACATGGAGTCAATCTTTGACTTCATTGCTAGTATCCATCTATCCATGTCATGACCCCCAAGTGCTTCATCAAATAAAGTAGGATCATTGCCAGTTTATGTTGACACATGGAATCCATACTTTTCAGGTGGTGTAACCACCCTCTAACTCCTTCGAAGAAGTATGGGTGTTTCATCTTTTATTTGTATCTTCAGTTTCTGGTTCAGGAGGCTCAGAATCATCAGGTGACTCAATGAGTTCCTCTACTTCAATTTCATCTTGACCTTTAAGGAAGTCATCCTCTAGAAATTTCACATCTCTAGAGATGAAAAACTTTTGGGTCTCAGGGTCATAAAGCTGATATCCAATACCATACTTAACATACCCAATGAAGTAGCATTCTCAAGTGTGATACTCTAGCTTGCATGCATCCATGTTCTTCACTGGACCAAGAAACCCCAAATCCTCAAGTGATTAACACTAGGTTTGGTTCCATACCAGAGCTCATGAGGAGTCTTAGGTATAGACTGGCTAAGAATCTTGTTCAAGTTATATATGGCAGTCTCTATTGCATAACTCTAGAAACTAAGTGGTAAATGTGCTTTGCTCATCATTGAACGGACCATATCCATGATGGTCATGTTGCATCTTTCAGCAACATCATTAAGTTGGGGATTCCAGGAGGAGTGAGATTGGAGATAATTCCATTCTCTTTAAGGTATTTCTTGAAATCATTTGAGAGGCACTCGCCACCTCTATCAGGTTGAATCCGTTTAATCTTCTTATCAATTTGGTTCTCAACCAAAGCCTAGAACTCTTTGAACTTTTCAAAGGTTTCAGATTTATGACGTAGCAGGAAGATTAAACTTGTATCGTGAATGTTCATCAATAAACGTCAAATAATAGTGATATCCATTTCGAGTCGCGGCACTGAAGGGACCACATACATCGATATGTCTTAGGTCAAGAATACCTTCGCATCAGGTAACCTTGTTATGAAAAGGCATCCTAGTCATTTTACCATGAATACAATGTTCGCAGCTAGGTAACGATTGGACCTGTAGAAAATCTAAGGGTACATCCTTTATCAATCTATTGATCATATCAACAGATAAATAACCAAGCCTTTGATGCCAGATCATATTTGAATGATTTCCCTTCTCCATGGATCTTTTAAGGTTTTTATTAGTGGTAGTAACATTCATGACATGTTCATCAATGCATAATTCATAATGGCAATAGTTGTTTCACAAAGAAAATTGAGGTTCTCTCACAAAATCCTTAGTCACATGTTCTTTCCCATTCAGGATACATTATTAATGGTTTTCTCTTCAGAAAGAAATCGATCAAAGACATTAAAGCAATACAGATATCATGTGTTATTGAAAAAGCAGAACTTTAATCAGGAGTGCATGGCTACTACGGTCAGATTATTGATATAATAGAAATTAGTTTCTCACATGACATGCAATGTATTTTGTTCAAGTACCTTTGATTCAATATTGGTCGTGAAGGAATTGGTTATCGGAGAGATAAGAATGTCTATATTCATTTGAAAAAAAGTGGTCAGTTACAGACAAATGAACTGTTTACACTGGCAAACCAAGTTGAGCAAGTCTTCTATGTTCCAAGTAACTCCCACAATGGATGGATTATTCACATGCATATCTTTCCTAGATATTTTTCTGATGCAGTTGAAGATGAAGATCTACCTTATATCAATGATGCATATTAGGAAGGAGCTTATGGGAGTTCGACTACCTTCATAGATAACGATGTGAACATAATAACTCGTAGAGTTTGTTATACTACAATGTTTGACCAAAAGGTACAATAACTTATTTTTTATTTGGAATTTAGATAATTTTAGATTATATTTTACATAGAAATGTTGCCTAGGAGTGAGCGACATGTTGGAGAGACACCAACTTCAGCCCCTCCACCCTCAGACTTCTACATGTTGCTACTT
The DNA here is from genome assembly GCA_037367405.1 of Ottelia alismoides. NCBI lineage: Eukaryota > Viridiplantae > Streptophyta > Magnoliopsida > Alismatales > Hydrocharitaceae > Ottelia > Ottelia alismoides. The sequence goes on along the minus strand of JAZKJV010010609.1, from coordinate 155,002 downwards.
CCACTAGGAGGAGAGGACTCTCACATGGAGAGCATTAGACCAACTCCCTCCAGGCATGACTTTACAGATTTAGATTATTGGCGATGATGTAATGGGTAAGAATTCTACGTTGTTTCATAGTTACGTGGGAGTCGGTGCGACAGGTGGCACATTCTCATGTTCCTATCAGCTCTGTTGATTCCAGATTGATTCCTCATACTATTAAGGATGGCATTCTATGTGACATGGATGTAAATAACTGGCTATATACTTTTTCTTAAATTTTCATTATAAATATCATCCGTAATAATTAACTTATAATCTTTGCAGGCTAATTTCACATGGGAATCATAGTCCTGAGGTTGATGGGTAGGTTTTGGCCCATGCAAGAGAATGCTTCGTCACTATCAAGGCCGCTTTAAGAGTACTGTGAGTATGTTTGTGATATTAATACATAGTTTTTCAGTATTTTGATCCATAGCTTCCACTAGAGCAACATTTTTAGAGGGTGTCACTAAGGCAATGATCCTACCCAATGGAGGGAGCTTGTTGTATATTGGACTAGAGAAGAACATGGGGTATTGCAACTACTTTTTACTTTTTTTACTTATTTTACCTTAATAATAATTGTAAATTATAGGAGATTTCTAAGAGGAATACTAACAACAAAAATAAGGGATTGAAGGCTACCCACAAGATGGGTTGAAAAATTATATCAGTTGCATAGACTTTGTAAGTACTTTAATTATTTACGTGATTTATATTTTTTACATGTAGATAGCATTCTTAGTTTTGCACTTCTATTTAAAATTAAGAACGTGATCATGGGCCAAAAAGAACTGAAATTTTTGAACAATCCAAGAGTCCTAACATCAGTGGGGTTGTTGAATGGGTGGACGAAGCGTATTGATCCCTTCATGTAAGAAAAACTTATATTTTTGATAGTTTGACTTTCCAGAGTATTTATGATACAAGTTAAATGATGAACAATGCATGTATGTCGGGATGTGATGATGAGGCTCACCACCATCTCATCGTTAGACAGAACAGACACCTGTCAAGCACCAATCACCCTAGACATAGCATTTGTCCAAGCGACGGGTCTGGAGCATTCTAGACATGTGCGATGTTGTGTTTGTGGGGCAATCATTCGATCATGGTACCATTGTAGTAGCAGATCATCGTCCCAAAAGTCAATGAGATAAAAGGGGTTAGAGAATAATTTGGTGTAGTTGAATGAACAGGTTTCCAGCCAGGATGACTCAATGCATCAATACCAAGATGAAATTATGAGACTGCGGAGCAAAATAGTGCAATTTCATGCATTCATGCTACTTCATGGTGGAGATAACCTTACTCCACAAACCCTAGCTCTGTAAACCAATTAGGAGGAGGAAGATGGCAATGAGGAAGACGATGAGAGCGATGAGGGAGATGGAGAAGACAACGATAAGTAGTAAATATGGAATAGTGAAATAGTTTTATCTAGGCTAAAAACATTGATAGTTTAATATTAGATAGATGAGTAGTTAGTGAACTAGCCAGCAAAAAATTTTCATATTAGAACCTTTTAATTGTATAGCATGTTTTATTTTTAATATTTCATATGGCTTGTTGGTTTCATATAGAGCTTGTTGATTTTTCTTGTTGATAGTAGTCTACAAGTATATATTGGTTTGTTGATTTCAAATAGGATTGTTGATTACTATTGTGCAATAGGTATATTCTTTCCTAGAATAGCTCAGATGGGATGGTCATGACGTCCCTTAAAATCTTCTATACGCATCCCTTAAAGGCAAGAGTGAAGGATATTGGGAGATCCTCAAGCACATCACGGAAGCGTGTGGATCGCATCGAATGCGATCGGGAGCGGCAAGTCTCGCTAGTTGCTCCGGGCAGCGGAATTTAAAAATTTTAAATGATGAAACCACATGATCCAAGAACCTTTCTCGGATCGTTTCATATAAACCACAATTAGATATAAGGTTTACCTATTGAAGCGTGGTTGCGATAGAGTCTCTAAACCAAGAGACCTTATGTCTCAATTTTGATCCAATTTAGGAGACCCTTGCAAGCGCGGGGATGAATCGCGTGCTCCTCGCAATCCATGTCGATGATCCAAGCGGTAGATCTCCTGATCTCGTCACATGAGATCCAACATCTTCTTTACGAGCGAGACACACCAAAGGAGATGGAGATCCACGAGTAGATGATACGGCAGCATAATGACGACGCTGCATCGATGATGACTCTCACAATGGCTCGATGGTGGACGACCATTATAAGAGAGAGAGAGAGAGGCTTGGCGTGTGGAGAAAAAGAGAGAAAGAGAGCATTCATTATCTTGTATGGAAGAGCAAGGGGTGCCTCTTCTTATATAAGATTTTGGGAGTCCATGGATCTCAATCCATGGACAACACAAAATCAATGGTTAAGATTGATTTATGTTTCTTTCAATGGCTAAGATGTTGTTGTAAAAACACAACAACAATTGATTTAATTTGAATCAATTTTATATTGATAATCAACATAATTAATCCCAATTTAAATCACTTTGACTGGTCTTGGAGATAATGAGATAGAATGAGTCTATCTCCTCAAAAACTCATGAGATCTCATTATCTCATGAGATCTCATTATCTCATGAGATCTCCAAGATTTACAACAACATTTGTTGTAAATTATTTCATAAAAATAATTCATAATTATCTTGTGGACATTGCAATCATGCCATTGGAAAAATGTGGATCATATTCACATCCCAAAACTAAATGTAAATTATATTTTTAATTAATCATCCAATGTGAATCAAATTCACATTAATAATTAATTAACAAATATAAATCACAATATGCTCTCTTTAATATATTATAAATCACATTTATAATATACCTGAATAATATGGATAGTGCTATCCATATTATTCTTATCCATGATAATTAAATCACATTTAATCATCTTGGATCTCAAATGTGCCCCAATAATATGAATTACATTCACATTATTCATATATTTGATAATTAAATCACATTTAATTATCTTAGATAACTCTCCAAATAATATGAGTCAAATTTATATTATTCATGATAATTAAATCACATTTAATTATCCATTTTCTCAATGCTCGGATACATATATCAACAATGAAATTATCCATGAACTCTTTCAAGGATAATGCGCTTTCTCCGCAGATACTTGGAGATAAGGACATGACTATTGTATTGTTCCACGTATAGTGACTTGGATATTGAGATCGCATCTCAAATCCAGATCTTGCGGACCTCTCACAGATGCTTGATTAAATCAAAACCGCAAATCCAATCTTCTCAATGCATCTGAATCACATTCAGATCAAGGTCCAATATTTGGATCAAGATCAGATTACTTCTCTACTGAGAGGAGTCACTAAAATCCAGACCTATTTCATTACTCCCTATGAATGGAAGCGTCATGGTTATACAATCGTTTATGATCATGTCACCCTCAGGTATTCCCAATGCATGTACATCCTGCATACTGGAAGACCCAGAATAAACCTGAAGTATATGATAAATTTTACACTATCTACTTCAGAGTTTTATCATCAAGTTTCTCATTTGACTATTGGGAGTTGGTATTGATCACATGCTTTCCAAAAGCATATATCATACCCAGGTGTTGATCATATACTTTCCAAAAGTATATATCAAACCTACAAATTCAGTAAAGCTTCCAAAACGAGATGACTGTGCATGGAATTTAATCTTCCCAATATCTCCTGAGTGAGCTCATGTCTTCTGGTTCAGTAATGAACCCGTGTGATCCCTTTGAGAGATCGTATTACTCATATGTCCTTATATGTACACCAACACGCTAGTATATAGACCTTGATTAGGTCATCAACCTATTAGTCTGCCAAATGTACATACTAAGACATATAGTAACACATCTGTCTCCGGTCAGAGGAAACGTGCCTATATCGTGACAGCATATGACATAGGACTTTGGTTATCTCGATCTCGTTAAGTCAACTTTTTGACTTAACTAATCTGCCACCTCCGAATCTCTATTCCCATGCAGAGGACCTGCATCAAGAGGTCGGTCAGATATCATCCTAAATGAGAAAGGATTGCCATTTCCTACTCAGGCTGGAGATCATCTCTGAACAATCCTTTGACGGTGCTTGATGAGTCCTCAACCTAACTCTTTAGATGTTCATTCAAGCACCAGCCTCTTTGATTCAATATTTGAATCAACCGTTGTATGATAATCAAGATGGCCATAGTACATAACCCTAATTGTACTAAGGAACCTATTATGCAAATTATCTATTCTTTATTTCAGATCAGGGAATGATATTCGCAATAACATTTATTGCATAATGGCTCGCCGTGGGCTTGCATGTCCAACAATCACCCACTACCCCAAAGAGACATTAATGGGCTAATCATTTAATCCCACCCTCATGTGACAATCATAAGCTATTTAGAAAAATAGCTAGGTAAGTTGATTAGTCACTCTGTTCTCGAGAGACTATGCCAAGTCCTTTTACGGTACTTGCATATCTCTGAGTAATAGTTCTCGCATTCAATGCGAAAATTACATCTTATGCAACCAATACTCAACACTATTAGTTATAGTGTCATTGACACTACAACTCAATAATCATTTAACTAATAATTTTTCTATCATCCTTACTAGAATACCCTTAATCCTGGAGATCTCTATCTCCTAAGGTATCCGCAGTTAATACCTTTTAGATCACTATCTATAAAGTCTTAATTTCTTTAAGATAAGACTTTGAGATCACTATCTCAAAAGTTTTGTCCTCTATGAAGATATTGTTATTAATGCAATCAAGTGTTTTATTACCATAGTAGGATTAGTAGCAGTTTAGTACTCCCACTGCATGGTAGACATCTGGGTTTTGTACCCATCTAGTATACACCTGGCTTCTCGGAACTGATGCACAAAGGCAAGCAGTTTTAGCATTCGCATCCTCAACTCTTTGAGGCACTATCCCGTTAGATAGGTTAGTACCATATCTTGAGTGAAAGAAGCCTTTCTTGGAATTTTCCAGAAAATGGAATATATCCAAGGTGTACCACTAATGTGATAGTCCCAATACCCTCTTCTCTTTGTTTCTGAACAACTTCAGAATTAAGATCTAAGAGGTATTCTTGAGATCTTATCTCAAGGTATGGAACAAACAGTCTATAAAACACTTATTATTATCATCCTTCTATCATTACAAATGATTAGGATATTATCTACATTAAGCATGATGAACATAATGGCACTCCCACTAAGTTTCACATGGTTCATCAAGATTCTATCTGAAATCATAACATTTATAATTTCATCAAATATTATTTTTCAAATACAAGAAGCTTATTTGAGTTCAAAGATGGAGTTCCTTAGCATGCACGCCTTGCTTTCCTCAACCATGAAGCTCTGGGCCTACTTCATGTGAATGTCCTCAGAGAGGTATTCATGGAGAAATGCAATAATGACTTTCATCTTAAAGATCTCAAAGTCAAGTTGTGTAGCTATATTTAGCAATATTCTGATGAGTTCAAGCATAATCACTGAAGAGCAAGTCTTATCGCAAGCAATGTCTTCTCTTCGGCGTGTAGCTCATGGCTACGAACCGTGCTTTGAAGGTCTCTACCTTCTCATCAGGTTCTCTCTTTCTCTTGAAGATCCATTTATACCTTAATGGGTCTTACCCATATAGGTGGATCCTCGAGAATCCATATACAATACTTGTATATGAAGTCTACTTTAAACTTTATTGCTAACATCCATCTTTCTATGTCATGATCTTTAGAAGCTTGATCATATGAAGTCAAATCATGTCAGATTTAACTAACACTTGGAATCCATCCTCAAACTTATTTGAAGAGGTATTAATGTTACATCTTTAATTGTGTATTTAGTTCCTGATTTCAGGAGACTCATTATCTTCTCAAGATTAAATAAGTTCCTTCACTTCATTTTCATATTGATTGTTAAGAGTCTCATCATCTAAGAATCACATTCTCAGAGATGGGATCTTTTAAGAATCTCAAGGTCATAAAGTAGGTATCCAATACCATCCTTTATTTTCCTAATGAAGTATCACTCTCAGGTGCTAAATTCCAGCTTATTTGCTTGGAACCTTATTAAGGATATATATTGTAGTCTCTACTATATATATATACCTTGGAAACTAATAGATAATTATGCTAATATTCATCATTTATCATATCATGTCACACATGATCTAATTGTATCTTCCTACAACTCCTACTGAGTTTAGGTTTATTAGGATGAGTGAGATAAAAATGATATTCCTATCTCTATAAGGTATTCCATGAATTCATCTAATAGGTAGTGACTACCTAGATTAGATCAAATTCATTTAATCTTCCTTCAAACTTTGGTTCTAAACCAAACTTGTGAAATCTTTGAACATTTCAAAGGTTTCTAAGTGAAGAGAAGAAATCTTATATCACAAATAATTATAAATAGATATCACATATCCATAATGTTTATTCTGATATAGATGATTCACATAAATCAATATGCATGAGATCTTGAATACCTTAACATCTTAGACCATTCCAAGAAAGGGTGTATTGGATATTTTTACTTTTGAATACAATATTCACAAGTATGTAAGATTTGAACCTTCATACAATCTAAAGTTTCATCTCTTACTAGTCTACTAATTACATCAATTGATAAATGTCCAAGACTTGATGCCAGATCATTGTCAAATGGTCTTCATTCTCCTATTGATCTTTTAAGGTTTAATTTTAGTATTAGAAATGTTAATGAACCATTCACTAATTGTGTAGAGTCCACTAGATTTTAGATTACTATCTGAAATATCTCCATCATAACTCTTTATGATAGGTCTATTCTATAATTCATGTTTATTCCCAACATTTAGAAATAAACAATGAGTGCATTTTAACATCTAGAAAATAACAAGTCGATCTATCCAATAGATATTGTTGCAACAATTACATCAATATCCATGTAGATGACTATTAAACCTTAAAATCAAATTTTTATAGTCTTCTAATATATATGCAACCAATTACAAGTGTTATTAGAAGAATGGGATACAATTATTAGACTTTATCTTATCAAAGAAGTAAGTCAATTTCAATGATTATATGTAAATTAGTCCGATGCATTATCCAAGTCCTTCTCTAAGGATCTAGATAGACTTGATAGTCATATTATCTATACATCAGCTTATTACAGTATTGGTATTCATCCAACTATTTGGATGCCATATGGAAGTCACAGAAGTACAGTCAACTCTTTGACTTTCCTTCTTACTTGGGTCCAACCCATGCTTCCACTGTGCTCCCTTTATCTATAAACAACCATTGCTCAAGACAAAGGATTCCTTATGTTGAAATCAAAATTTTCAATATAAGAGTATTTCAACATTTATACATGCTCCATTCAATTCATATAATATGAATATTATGAAGCTTCATGAATGACCAGAGTATAGATAGTAGAATAATGACAGTCATCGTATCTACATCCATCTAAACTCTTAAAACATTGGTTCAGGTAGGTACTCAAATATTTTGAGTACATCATCTCTTATAGAGCTACCATTCTGCATGATGCAGAGAACCATGCCAATAATGATTAAATGTCGAGAGCACATATGTATGCCAGAATATCTTCTTATATTTTATAAGGATTATTTGACAATTACGATCATCATCGACATGTCACTTTCAAAGTACATTCGATGAGATAAAGACTTATAGAGACATATAAACCCTAAGGTTGAAGTCCTATTGTCTATTATAATTGTCATTCCTCATTATTATGAGGAAACTTGCACATTGCAACCACATACATTATGTGTTCAACTGCAAGTACAATATCTTGATCATGGATCCAATCCATGATATTTTACTGGTTATTATTGAGTATATTATTGAGTGGGTTTAATGAAGGATTATCTGAAATAAGAAATTTGCATGAATATATATAAATATATATTTTACTTTGATTTAGGAATTTTCATATCAAAGTTGTCTTGCCTTGTCAACATTGAAAGTTCATTCCCTTAATCACTTTCAATGTAAGAGATATACTTACCATCATATCTCAGCAAGATCTGGGATCTCCTTCCTTATCTTTATTACATCCTAATAATATTAGAATCTGTAACTTGGATAAAAAGAAGCGGGAACACATTCCGCCTTGCAAGTCCAACTTGCATTCCTAATTTGGTCTTTAACACCCGGGCCCATCACCCCTAAGGTGATGTTGACCCGTCATTAATTGAACCAACCATCAACAAGAATAGTACTCACTATGTGCAATCCAATATCGCCCCAATAATTTGAGGATTCGATATTGTAGTCACTACGTATATGGCCTTACTCTTTCGAGAAGAAAAGGGCCCGATCCAGATGTGCTTGCATACAGGAGTTGTCACTTCGGACAGACGTCTCCTACGTACAATACCTGACAACGGAATCCTTCGCCTTGACGGGAGACCATGGATGTCACTTTTGTGATCCTCCATATCATATTCAAATTCTAGTTGATCATCATGAATCATATTCATTATGACTAATTCTTTCAAGAAAAATAACAACTCTATTCATAATAGAGTGTTTCAATTGGATGTAATTAATCTAATCGCATTAAATCAATTATCAATCTAATTTAATCATCAAACTTGATTGTTACTTGAATTAGTGGTATTATCTCAAAGTACGTATTATTAGAATTTAATAATTAGAAAATACATCATGATTTCTCAGGCATCATTCGTTCCCTACCCGCCGCCATGGTCAGTACCGGCGGGAGTGGGACAGATCGCACACGGTGCAACCTGCTACCCCAACGCTCCCCGACTAGACACCATATCTGCCTCGGGAAAGAACAATACCGAGTCAATCACTTTGTACTTGATATGATCATCTATCTTTCAACCGAAATTATACCATATAGTAATAATCAAAATCATTTTGATTATATGGAAATTTGCTAGACAAATTCCCAAAACTTATTCAAGTAACAAGTTTGATGAAAGTGTATCAAGTAACCAATTGGTGATCTAGATTTAATCTAATCATTCATTGGTTGATGCAATGTCATTTAAAGGAATAATTATTGTTATAATATTTTCCAAATATTATCCACAATTATTCCAAAAAATTAACTATTAATTTCACAATTTTTTTAAATGACAATCACAACGTTTTGGATAATGATGCAATTTCTAATAGTGACCCTCACTAACTAAAAATAACATATCTCGTTCATTTTAAATCCAAATTAAGCAAAATCAATTTCTGGGGATTGATAGCTTAATTTAAAAATGAAAACATGTGATAAACATGTATTTTCAGGTATTTAAAACTGTAATTAACATCCTAATTACGTTTCTAATCGCCATCCTCGAAACAGCGGACATATGATTAATAAAACGATCATATCTTGAGCAAACGGAATCCAAATTACGCAAACTCAAATTCCATATTTTCCTTATTTAAAGGGAAACATTATCTAAGTGATAAATTCATGTTTAAATATTTAAAATAGGGTCAAAAAAGTATCACAAGACAGGGCTGCGAAAATTGAAATGCTAAAATCTTCACGAACCCAAATAAGCCCAAATTTTCGTAGGTTCATGGATCATATCCAAAACCTTCATAAACATGGCTCTGATACCACTTGAAGGATATGGAGATATCCTCAAGAGCATCACGTAAGCGTGTGGATCGCATCGAATGTGATCGTGAGCGACTAGTCTCACTAGTTGCTCCGGGCAGCAGAATTTAAAAATTTTAAATGATGAAAACACATGATCAAGGAACTTTTCTCGGATCGTTTCATATAAACCACAATTAGATATAAGGTTTACCTCTTGAAGCATGGTTGCGATCGAGTCTCTAAACCAAGAGACCTCTTGTCTCAAGTCCGATCCAACGGAGGAGATGCTTGCGAGCGCAGGGATGAATCGTGTGTTCCTCGCAATCCATGTTGATGATCCAAGCGGCGAATCTACTGATCTCATCACACGAGATGCAACATCCTCTTCACGAGTGAAATGCACCGAAGGAGATGGAGATCCACGAGTAGATGATCCGACAGCATAATGACGATATTGCATCGATGATGGCTCTCACAATGGCTTCAAGGTGGACGACCATTATAAGAGAGAGAGAGAGAGACTTGGTGTGTGGATAAAAAGACAGAAAGAGAGCATTCGTTATCTTGTATCAAAGAACAAGGGGTTCCTCTTCTTATATAGGGTTTTGGGAGTCTATGGATCTCAATCCATAGACAACACACAATCAATAGTTAAGATTGATTTGTATTTCTTTCAATGGCTAAGATGTTGTTGTAAAAATACAACAACAATTGATTTAATTTGAATTAATTTTATATTGATAAATCAACATAATTAATCCCAATTTAAATCACTTTGACTGGTCTTAGAGATAATGAGATAGAATGAGTCTATCTCCTAAAAAACTCATGAGATCTCATTATCTCATGAGATCTTCAAGATTTACAACAATATTTGTTGTAAATTATTTCACAAAAATAATTCATAATTATCTTGTAATATTGCAATCATGTCATTGGAAAAATGTGAATCACATTCACATCCCAAAACAAAATGTAAATTATATTTTTAATTAATCATCCATTGTGAATCAAATTCACATCAATAATTAATTAACAAATATAAATCACAATATGCTCTCTTTAATATATTATAAATCACATTTATAATATGCTTGAATAATATGGATAGTTCTATCCATATTATTCTTATCCATGATAATTAAATCACATTTAATCATCTTGGATCTCAATTCTCATGTGCCAAATAATTTGAATCACATTCACATTATCATATCTTTGATAATTAATTAACATTTAATTATCTTAGATAACTCTCCTAATAATATGAATCAAATTCATATTATTCATGATAATTAAATCACATTTAATTATCTATTTCTCAATGCTCGGATACATATATCAACAATGAAATTATCCATGAACTTATTCAAGGATAATGTGCTTTTTCTGCGGATACTTGGAGAAAGGACAGTGCGATTGTATTGTTCCATGTATAGTGACTTGGATATTGAGATCACATCTCAAATCTAGATCTTGCGGACCTCTCATGATGCTTGATTAAATCAAGACCACAAATCTAATCTTCTCAATGCATCTGAATCACATTCAAATCAATATCTATTATTTGGACCAAGATCAGATTACTTCTCTACTGAGAGGAGTCACTAAAATCCAAACCCGTTTCAACACTCCCTAGGAATGGAAGCATCATGGTTATACAATCGTTTACGATCACATCACCCTCAGGTATTCCCAATACATGTACATCCTGCATAGTGGAAGACCCAGAATAAACCTGAAGTATAAGATCAATTTTATACTATCTACTTCAGAGTTTTATCATCAAGTTTCTCATTTGACTATTGGGAGTTGGTATTGATCACATGCTTTCCAAAAGCATATATCATACCCAGGTGTTGATCATATACTTTCCAAAAGTATATATCAAACCTACAAATTCAGTCAAGCTTCCGAAGCGAGACGATCGTGAATGGAATTTAATCTTCCCAATATCTCATGAGTGAGCTCATGTCTTCCGGTTCAGTAATGAACATGTATGATCCCTTTGAGAGATCGTATTACTCATATGTCCCTATATGCACACCAGCGCGTCGGTGTATAGACCTTGATTAGGTCATAAACCTATTGGTCTGCCAAATGTACATTCTCAGACATATAATAACATATCTGTCTCCGGTCAGACGATGCTTGCCTATATCTTGACAGCATATGACATAGGACTTTGGTTATCTCGATCTCGTTAAGTCAACTCTTTGACCTAACTAATCTGACACCTCTGAATCTCTATTCTCATGGAGAGGACCTGCATCAAGAAGTCGATCAGATATCAGCCTAAATGAGAAAGGATTGACATCTCCTACTAAGATTGGAGATCATCTCTCAACAATCATTTGACGGTGCTTGATGAGTCCTCAATCTAACTCTTTAGATGTTCGTCCAAGCATCAGCCTCTATGATTCAATATTTGAATCAATAGTTGTATGATCATCAAGATGGGCATAGTACATAACCCTAATTGTACTAAGGGACCTCTTATGCAAATTATCTATTCTTTATTTCAGATCAGGGGATGATATTCGCAATAACATTTATTGCATAATGGCTCTCCGTGGGCTCACATGTCCAACAAAGAGACATTAATGGGATGGCTGTAGAAGATTATAGGGGACAGTCATGCACGTCCCCTCTTGTCTATGATAAGCTCAGTCGCACTACTGAGACAGGCAAATAAAGCTTTATGTGATGGGTGCTACCGTCCCAGTCGCACTCCTAAGATGGGAAAGAAAGCTTTATGCGACAGTTGTGGTCGCCTCAACCTCGACCAAGTTGGGACGGTCATGCCCATCCCAATAGGCTAGCAATATATGTGACGGGCGCGACCATTACACATATGACGTATATATGAGACTGTCACGACCATCCCAAGGGATTATGTATGGGATTGTCTTGAGTTGTCTCCTGAAGTCCTCTTTTGTCCTTTGGGAAGCAACCAAAAGGGATGGGCTTGACCATCCCGTATGCACTTCGTAATGGGACAAGTGTTCTTTTCATCCCATCCTAGCAAATGGGACAATACCAAATGGGACGGGCAAATGACCATCACATTTGATCATATGGGACGAGCATCTTCTCAAACGGGACGGTTCACGCCCGTCACCTGTTGTATTCCAGGTTGTAGTGCGCGTTCCGAGAGGAATCCGTGCTTCTTGCGCTCCTCAGTATCGATGCTGCCTCTCCCCTCTTCCCTCCCCAAAGTCTCCACCGCCACCAGTTACCCTCTCATGTGTTGACAACACCACTCGCTTCTCCTTTTTCGCTCCCCCGTGTTGTTGCCCCCTCCTTTCACACAAAGAGCAAGAAGAGCTAAGAGGAGAAGAAAGGAGATAGGGAAGCTTATATCCATCATTAGATTATCATTAACTCAAAATTAGCTCAAGGAGTTGACTCAAAAAGAATTAAATTGAAGGTATTGGTTGTGGTGTTAAGCAAAGTAAGTTTATACGGCTCATGTGATAATTACGATGAATGCGATGGTGAGAAGGTAATTTATAAATTTTACAGGAGTCGTGGTGTAAAAATTCTCATTTTTTTCATGTAAGACAGGTATGCATTTTTGTGAAATAGAGAAGTTGACGGTTGCGTTTTGGCAAGAGTGTTGGTATAATATTAAATAGTATAAGGTAGTATGTTAAAATAGTCCCAAACAAGAAGTGATGCTAAAAATGCGCTTGGGCTCCCCCTCAACGCTTCGAATTTCTGGCTTTGTCCCGTAACAATAGTTTGGTTTAGTTTCTTACAAAGCCATGGGGAAAGGAAACGGGCACAATTGAATTCGTTTTTGATATAACTTTTCGAGGGTAATTTATACGAAGGGGGTTAACCTGTATTTTTGTTGGAGAATTTTTTTGAATAAATGGGTATATAGTATAGTTAGAGCGCGCCATGTGAAGTTCAGGAACTGTTTAGGATAATAACGGCGTGGGACCGGAGGCGGGAACGGGAACATGCAGAGGAGGAGACCACAAAGCTGAGCTGGACGAGCGTCAATGCTATCATGACGTATCTTAACAAAGTAATTATTTATTTATGATTTTGTTCGCATTTAAATACGTGTTAAGTTAAATCAAACAGAGACCGGACGTGGGAAGGAGCAAGGGAGGGTACATTTCGGTAAGAGGACAACACAGCACTGCCCGTCACATTGGGTGGTCCTTAGTTAGATGGGCATCTTCACATGCAGACCATGATGACACGGAGAGCTGGAAAGAGATCGCCACTTGCTTGTCCCAACCCAAGTAAGGGTGCCCTCCACGAAACGGGAGGGGCACACGCATCTATGCCGTCAACTCCCCATCCAACGGTCAGAAATCGTTCTCCATCGTCCTCTGCCCGAGACATCGCACGGTTCAGGAAGGAATGTCCGCTTCCAAGTTGTATCCACCATATGGTAAAATATATCTAAACGCGTTCCAGATCGTTATTGAACGGCTCCTAATCTTCCATCTAAAAGTGTTGACTTGAATGCGATGCACGTGCACTAGGTGTTGTCAATGTTAGTATTTATAATGCTTTTAAGCAAGGAAACTGGTTTTTCTCACGTCCATAATGGCGTCCAAAAGGTTCTGCAATCTCTTGTGATGGCCTATGTAGACCATCAACTCATACGTTGCTATCTATATTTATGCAAAAACATTTTTCTCTAAAGTGTTGTTTGACGTGGTATATATATATAGATGTTTATTTCTTCACATGTATTCACCACCATTACCCTCGTCACTCTCCTCTCAACATGTATTCACCACCATTACCATCGTCACTCTCCTCTCACATTGATATTTTGGAATTACACCTATCACTTTTTGTGGGATCAAAATAAGTTTTTATTTCTTTCTTCTCTTATTTCTCATTATCCACTTCCTTATTCCACTTCCTTTATTCCCATCTTCACTTATTCCTCATTATCTACTCCTTTATTTCCCTTCACCTCTTCCCTTATTCCCCCTTTTCCACTAACTTATAATCCTTATTCTTTATCCCTTATATGCCAACCGAACAAAGAATAATACTTATCTATCTTTATTCCACCTTATTTCCCTTATTCTTGTCCATCCAACTAAACATGAATATTGTTTATTCCAGCTTATTCTTCACTTGTTTTCCTGCTTATTCCCGAACCAAATGTCCCTTTAGGGTAAAATAAAAGCATGATGGCTACTTTTTAATGATCAACATATTAGCTTTTGGCTACATGATGCTTATCTTCCTCACGCATACTATTTATAATATGTGATATTTTTTACGGTGAACATGCCACTTTTTCATGGTACTTTACTTATATGGTTTAATGGGCTACCCCCAACGGGAGCCATCTTGGCTACCTCTACGTTTATTTTTCTTATTTTTAATGTAATTTTTGAAATTATCTGGGAGATTTAGTCTGCTAGAAGGGAATACATTGTCATTCAAATTTCATAGAAAAACATGCATTTTTGACCCATCCATCTATGAGGGGTCAATTCAACAATGCTGAGACCATTAAAATTTGATAGACTTGATGGATGGGATAAGAATCTCGACTTGAGTCGAAATTTGAATGAGTACAAGGTGCCATATAGTGATCTAAATCCCCCATGTATTTTTACAAAATACCTTAAGAAATAAAAAATATGGATAGCCCCGTTAAACCATACTTACACTACAAAAAAAGGCGGGATTGGCGTGCACATAAAAGCTCGTTTTGTGCACGCCTGGTGCACGCCATGTGCACGCCCGACGAGTGGGCGAGCACATGTGCTCGTGAAGGGCGTGCTCACTTATCTGAGAGTCGCCACGGCTGGTGGGTGAGCACCATGGGACGCTATGTGCTCGCCCTCTCCATGGCGGGCACATATGTGCTCGCCGGTGTGATCGCCTTCTCTATATTTTGCGATTACACACGGAGCACCGGGCGAGCACATGTGCTCGCCCAAAGTGATTTCCAGGAAAAAATATACAGGTTCGACGGGGTTTTGACGCCCCGTCGAACCTGTATACCCTGCCAATAAACCACTGCAGGTATCTCCCTAAGGATATATATATTATAGCAGTTCGTAGAGTAAGATATCTAGCACTAAGAATTTAAAGGAACGCAATATACATGAATTCAGAAATAAACAATCTAATTTAATATCTAAATATTACAAACAAGTCAACGCCAACAAAGTTCATATAAATTAAAAGATGTTCTAAAAGTTTTAAAAAAATACAGGTCCAAACCACCAAAAATTTACTTCTTCTTTGATCTAAAAAATTTGGACACTAAACCCTGCTTTGATTTCTTTTTTTCTTTCTCCTTTTCTTTGAACCTTGCATACATGCGTGCCTCTTCTTCAGGGCCATTCTCCTCCTCCTCTTCGTTATCAGATTCAATCTCTTCAGGTTGAGATGCACGCCCTTGCGACCTATATTATATATGGAAGATATTTATCTATTACATGCATTTTGAATGTTCATAATATCTAATATCTACATTATTGAAGTTGAGTAACTAAAGTTATTCACAAATTTCATAACTAATCTTTTTTGAACGTAATGTTTGTTGAGGCATTTTATCTACATTATTCCGAGGCATTATAAAAGTTGAGTAACTAATCTTTTTTGAACATAACTAATCTTAACTAATCATACAAGCATTTTGTCAATTAAAATTTACAAAATTTAAACATAATGTTGGTTGAGGCATTTTATCGAACACCTACAGGGCATACAATTATACATATTATTTAGACAATCAAATTCGAAATGACAATACTATAGTGATCTACTATTATCCTTAACATGTAAAACACATATAAACTATCAAAATAATACACTACATTCAACAAAAAATTTAAACCCTAATCTATCCAAACAATACAAATAGGTAATGAAATCAAATAAAAAGAGAAATGATTAAGGATTATACTGAGTGGTAGATGTAGATCTACTCAAAACACGAAAACGAGGGGCGTCGCGGTCGGGGCGGAGGGCTGGCTGGTCGCCGGAGGGGAGAAAATGGGAGAGGCTTGCGTGAGAAATGAGGAAGAAGAGCCGCGCAGGTTCTGTTTATGGGCCTGGGCGAGCACACTTACGTGCTCGTCAGGCTGTCGCCAGGTGCTCGCCCAAAATTTCCAGGCGCTAAAATTATCCGCTCAAGGAAATTCAAGTGGGCGAGCACATTCTAGCGAGCACATGGGCGAGCACATGTGCTCTTCAAAACTGGTAACTGCACCTCTCCGTAAATTTCAAAACAGCTACCCTCATGGGCGAGCACATGTGCTCTTAGTGTGCTCGCCCATTAAGGAGCGAGCACATGTGATCGCCAGGTGCACGCAGAGCCGTGCACGCTAATCCCGCCTTTTTTTGTAGTGTTATATATCTCCCATGTGCTATTTTATAGTTCAAGAATATCATGTGTGATATTTTATGGTGCATCAGGTATTTCCATAGAATGGGTGCTACTATTTTATGTGAATATACCATTTTTTGTAGTATGATATCCCTCCCACCTGTCATTTTACATGTGCTAGTTTTTCTTGTTGGGAACACGAACCGATATCGTCTCCTCTCAAACCTTATATAGATGTGGATGCGCAATCAACCACCTCCTCAGAATAGTGAGGTACGAGCGCTCATCTCCTCAATGAGCGGGAGAAAAGTTGTGACTCGCTCACCTCCTCGGATTCTAGTTTTTAGAGTGTCCGAGCTCACCTCCTTGGATTCTAGTTTTTAGAGCATGCAAGTTCACCTCCTCGGGTTCTTGAGCGTCCGAGCTCTTAACATGAATAGGTAGAGTCCGGGTCGTTCGCTCTTAGAGAAGTAAAGTCTTCTTCCTCTTTGATCTCTCCCACTAAGAAGCCCATGGTCATTATTCGAGAGGGGTCTATGCTTTTGCTTCGGCTCGTTCCTTTTCACATTCACGAAAACACAAGAAGAAAAGAACAATCAGATATAATGGTGGTCGATCATCTCTCACGGCCATCAGAGAAGAAAGATCATTATAAATTAGTACGAGTACAACTCTCTCCGTTCCCCCGCTCCTTCATCTCTTTCTTCTCTCTCTCCACCTCTCTAGGGGTTACATTGTTATTGTGGTGGTGTTGAGGTAAAGTCTCCATCCCTTTATATGTAGCTCAGTTAAAACCACATAGTCTTATTTCCAATAGGACTATAAAAAGAATACAACTAACTAATACACTACAAGAAAATGCAGTTTTTGCGACCACAAATATGGTGGTAAAGTGGTGGCTTTGTGATGCCAACATAGTCATAATCTCATGTTGCAACCACATTTAGTAGCAAAATGTGTAGTCGGGCCAATATGGCCACAAAATATCTACGGCCAAAACTTAGTCGTAAGGTAGTAGCAAAATGTAATCGCACGTAGTCGCTATGTAGTAACAGTTTAGTGTCAACTTTCGATTAAACTCTGACTAAAGGAACACCATATTGCGACTACGTTGCCACTACATGGATAAATTTTCACGACTACCTAAAGATCAATTAACCACCACTATATTTACAATAACGACCATGTTACTACTACTTTACTACTACTGTAGTAAGTAAGTTAGTCACAATGTCGTAGCAGATTTTGTTTGTGCAATCACATGACTACCATTTTGCTACTACAGTGGTAGCCAAATAGTAGCCGAGTAGTCGCAAACTCTGCAATCCTGATAAAAAAATAACCAGCAGCCACCTATAGTATATATGACTCCCCTGTAGTATAATATAAGCTAATATAATCAACCAAGCTTCTTGAGATCCTCCAATAAATAGTATAATATAATCAACATGTTAACTGTAGTTACAATCAAATATGCAAGTTGAAGACTATAGAAAGGTACACATTCAAGACATTCAAGACATGACTAACATTTGCAAGTTGAAGACTATACAAAGCAAAAGTTAAAAAGCTACAAGATCAAGACACATAGCTATTAGTTGAAGACAATAGAAAGTTAGATACAAGTTCAGGACAATATAAAGCTACAAGTTCAAGTGCATAAAGACTACAAGTTCATGACTAACATTTAGACACTAAAGTTCTTAACATTACAAGATTCTGACAATAAAGTATCATTACATAGTTTATATTTTGCATTAAACCTTTCTTTCCCTCCATATCGAAAAAACACCTTCGTTTGCCTTTTCCTTCCCCTTGTTCTTCTTGTCTTTGTCAGTTTTTTGGGTACTTTTATACTTTCTGTAGGTTCCGAGATTACAACCCCTTTGCGAAGGGAGACTCTATATGTGGTGGCATCGTCTTCATCCTCGTCTTCATCCTCCTCTCCGTCCCCCTCTTCATCCTCCTCTTCGGTCCCATCCTCCACCTCGTGAACTTTTGGAATTGTAGTTCTATTATTTATAAGAAGAAAAATAAGTCATTCACTGCAAATATAATTAGAAAAATGAATCAATGTATATACTAAAACATAAATTAGAGTATAAGGTATACCTTAAATGACTTACATCCTCTTTCAAAGAGACCATTCCAGAAGATAAATTTTGCAATCCAGAAAACATGATACCAATTGTGGATACCCGTGAATTTATGGCATGTGATATTTGTCTAAACTCAGCCTCAGATACCCCCGACTGAGATGTTGAAGTGTTATACATTGAGTTCATCCCCAAATAAGCAGATGCTCCAGTGGAATCAGAAGAGGATGAGAACTTGGGTGGCAAGCCACCCAAAGTCTACCTTCTATTAGGTCCAACTTCACGCTCTTTAAGGACTTCTTGCCATAAGCTGGCAACAAAGTCCAATTCCCCTTCAGATTTTGGAACATCGACCCTTTCTGCATCAACTCCTTGTAACGATCCTTCTAAATCTAACTTACAAGAAGATGAAAAATAAGCCATATACATAGAAGATCCCAGGAAAAACTTGGGACAAAGAAGAGACCAAATCAAATGAATCTCAAACTTGCATGATATTGGATCAAAGGTAAACAAATATTACCACGTTGAATGCACAACTGCATGCTTATGCCATACATATGAATAGACCGTCAACTTAAAAAATATATCCTTAAGTTGCATATAGTACGCAAACTCTTACTAAAAATGGAAAAATATGCAATTCACATACACTCAAGCAAATGAGAATCCTAGTCACAATATAACATCATAGGGTGAAGTACATCATCTAGTATGCATATATTAGCTGTCTAATCAGTGAGAATTGAAATATGGCTATTTTTTATAAGCAGCTCTAGTGAAAAGATAACATCATAGGGTGAAGTACACCATCTTGTATGACAACATTTGGTCCTAAAATTTCGTAACATCAAGATTGAAGAAACCATAAACTCCCTTAGACTTGACTAACCACCATTCTCATCTATAGAATAGAAAATAATGCCTTTCTATGATCTACTATGAAAGAGAAATTACTACAAAGAATGCAAGGTCACTATTCTAGTATCTTTCAAAGTTTGCACATTATACACCCATATTAACAACTACTTCCAAGCCATTATAGCACTCCTTGGTTCATAGCAGGTACTTGTAAATATATACTTTACTATGAAATAAAGTGCTGATTGAAAGGCTGACAGTCAAAATCAGTGTCAAACAACATGGCCAAAGTATACTTGAATGAAATGAATAAAACAATGAATAGGCCTAAACACTAGTTCTCAAGTACCCAAGAACCCTTGAATATTTTTTATAAATAAAAATGCAATTCACAATTGTTGTGATAAAACTTCGTATCTACAAATAAGCTCAACAACAATAATAAGTCTTTGCGAACATCATGCGGGATAACTTCATGAATTTGTTGCCCCAGAGTTCTAAATTACACCACTTTATAGAGAACACATAACATGGCCATTAGAGATTAATGATCATTCTTACTTCGATTAATCAAGAAGAGGAACCCAAAAAGGAATGGTGTTACAAAATTCTTTCTTGGGAACTTCAATAGTAAGACATGATTTTGCATTACATATGGGTTTATGTGGAAAGGTCTTGTATGTTTCCTATATGAAATCATAAGCAATATTTTGCATCCTAAAATTAATTGGTGGAACATTATAGGACAGAAGTAGACACCGAAAGTCATTGTCTATATATAAAATATAATCTGCAATTGTAAAAGCTCACAACCAAATATTTCACTGGGAAAAAACACCAAAAGTTATATAACATTTCACGTGTTTTGTGGACTTATTTTCTTATACCTTGTTTGTTGTAGCCCGTGTTCAGAAGGTGATAACAGGTCATTTCGCGAGGGTCAAAATATAATATATATAGTGTCGCTGAGGCGACCGCTCACAAAACACCAGTTAATCAGCAATTAACCCACAATAAAAGAATGAATTAATTAAGTCCCAAAATTTGTGAATTAACATTTATTACTCTACCACAAGATGCACAGTGAATAAGTATGTAGAGGTCGAACCACAGAGAGCAATGAAAAAATGAAGTAGCCTATGGTGATCATGTACAACAGAGTCATCCTTGTATAAATCCTATTTTTGTGGGTTTTTCTTTTTCTCTCTTTTTTTTAATTTTTTTATTTTTATATATATATATATATATATTGTCTAATATTATATTCTTATATATATATGATTTATAAAATATATATATATATAAAGATATGAAGGGCATGTATAGAGAATAAAGTATATAACATAAATATATCTAGATATAATTATACACACACACATATATATATATATA
Organism: Ottelia alismoides; assembly: GCA_037367405.1. Classification (NCBI taxonomy): domain Eukaryota; kingdom Viridiplantae; phylum Streptophyta; class Magnoliopsida; order Alismatales; family Hydrocharitaceae; genus Ottelia; species Ottelia alismoides. The sequence goes on along the minus strand of JAZKJV010010609.1, from coordinate 133,675 downwards.
TAATTTTCTTTTTCAATATGGGAATATATATATATATAATGTAGAGAGAGGGGTGATACAATATTTATAAAAATATACAAAAATAGTCAAAATTTCAGAAATAAAATCTTTTTGGTATTTTTATGGGTATTTTTCAAAATGTTTTTAGTATTATTAAATAGCAAAATAAAGGAAAACAGGGAATTAGCTACTGGCTGGGGGTAAAATGGGAATTAAAAATAGCAAACAGCCACAAAATTTTTCCAAACTATTTTTCAAATAAAGATAATAAAAGATAAAACCTACATAACTTGAGTTTGCAATTTTTGGAGTTCTTTAAAAAAATTTATATCTTTTAGAAGTTTTTGAATATTTTTGAATTTTTAAGGTTTTTCTTTTGAGATTTTTAGAGATTTTTGGATTGACACTAAAATATGATAAAATAGACCATAGGTAATTTTTTTGGAATTTTTCAAGGTGGTTTACTATTTTTTGATATTTTCTAAGCTAGACTGTAGATAAAATGCATGTTTTTGATTTTTAATAAATGCAAAAAAACAACGAAAATAAAAACTAAAAAAATGGCGTGCAAAAGCAAGCTAACAGGAGCTTATATTTATTTTTGTGGAATTTTTCAAGTTAATATGATGCATGAAATAAATGGACAAAGCATACATAAATATGTGGCCTAGCAGGGGCATTTTTGCAAATAAAAATAAAGTCAGGGGCTTCTGTGCAAAAACACCAATATTATAACACTTGGTCTGCAATTTAAAGGGCTAAAACGAAATATAAAACTCGCCAGGGACCCCCACGCAAAATGACCATCATATGGGACTACACGTGATCCGTACCCACAGGGACCAAATAGTAATTTCAGAAAAGTTCGAGGTCCTGGTTGCATTTTTTTACAAAAATAATACACTTTCAATTTTATTTTATGGACTAAAGAGAATTATACAAATATACAGGGGGTTCCATGCAAAATAGCCAAAATAAAATGAGCTTTGATTTTTATTTACAGGGTTAAACAATAAATACAAAAAGGATGGGGTGAAGATCTGCAAATTACCCCTAAGTGCACGCTGGTGGACGGCGGGGATCAGTTCACTTGGACATGCGTCGCGCATCCAACGGCCGGTACCGCTTCGCCGATGAAGGGTTGCGATTAGATCAGCCTCGCTGATCGGACGTTCGGTGCAGGGCTTCATGTGACGGCTCTGGTGTGATCTGGGGGCGCCACCCTGATCGGACGGCGATGGAGCCTCCTGGAAGAACAGGGAAGAAGCTCGCGCGAGGAGAGCTTCGATCTTGAAGCTTGGGCTCCTCCGGGCTTATCCCTCACGTCTGAGATGTTCGGATCGTAGCTGGAGGTGTCTCGCGTCTGCTGGCGGTCTTCTCATGGCTCCTGGAGGTCCAAGGAGCTCGGGTGAGGTCGATGAAAGTCGGAACCTTCAGGAGCCTCCTCCTGGTTCGAATCGAGCCCAGAAAGGCTCCGTGCATCGCTTGACCTGCATAGGAAGAACCAGAGGAACGAGGGCTATCTCATCGACCCCAAATTTTGAAGCTCTGGTGCAAAATGAGGTGTGGCGGAGGAGCTCCGGCGATAGGCGGCGGTGGAGCTCCGATTCGCAAGGACTGGGGGGTCCTTGGTTGAACAAAGGTGATAGGGAGATGGAGCATACGATGGGGAACGAGGTGAGGTGAAAATGGCGGTCGGAAACGGTCGAGATCACAGTGAAGAAGTCGCCGGAGCGGAGCTCTGGCGAACTTCGATTTGTCGATTTCACGCTACGCTAATTAACTAAAAACTAAACTAAGCACGGGAATGAAAAGCTAGAATCGAAATCTACCTAAAATGCAAGAAAGGATAGCTCCTATACCTGGGGGGCACCAGGGAGCAGGACGGACGCCGGAGCTCCGCCGCGTCAAAACTTATCCCTCCTCCGGCCGATTCGAGGCGTTGGAATGCTCCCCATGTCACGAGGAACCTCCCAGGATCAAATCGAGGCTTTTGGGTGGATGGAATTGGACAAATTTGAGGAGAGGAGCAGAGCTTCGTATTTATAAACACTGGGATGAACCCTTATTGACCGACGTTTATTGAGTAATCCATTGAGCATCATGTTGGTCTAAGATATTGGCGGGCATCGGTGATCATCAAGGATGATTTCTTGTGAAGAACGCGAGCACGATCGATGGACAAGATGGCCATAAAAAAGGGAAGAAAATCGGGGAAAAGACAGTTCTGGAGCGCCAGGTCCCGGATGGGACAGTTGACCGGGTGGTCAACAAAGGCCGCGCCCTCATTGGTCCACATCGGCCGCAAACGGACAAAATAGGGGATTTTATTCGAAAATGATTTATTTGACCTAATAAATGATTTTATTGTTTTTTTCTTATAAAATGAAAAATGTGTATTAATTCATGTAGTATTTATTTATGATTTTTATTTAATTTTTTGATGTATTTTATGGTTTTATTTTAATAATGTGTATATGCATGTATTTACATGTATTTTGTATATTTTATTTTTATTTTGTTTATTTTATTTTCTTATTTTATTTTCTTATTTTTTGAATTTATAATTTATTTTTGTGAGTGTGAGGGTATTTTTATTTCATTTTTATGGGTTGATTTACATATTTAAATAAATAGGTAGATGTATATGTAGGTATACTTATAGGTATTTTACCTATATATTATGTATAATTTATTTATTTAATGTATTTTATTGGTTTTTATTTTGGATTTGTATTTTTAATAAATTAAATGTAATATTTACATTATTGCAAAAATATAGATAAAGAATGAAATCTCCTTTTATTTTATATACCTATAGATAGCATAGGTATTTTGTCTATGTGTCTTATAGACTTATTTTATTTTACAAATTCTTTTTAGTTTTCCTTTTAATTTCTCTATGTACATGTATTGTATACATTATTTACAAAGTTCTAAAAATATAATTTTGTAAAAATAATGAACAATGAATAAATTAAATATTTTAATCAGGCTGATTGCACAATGAAGGCCAAAAACCTAACTTTTGCAGATGGACTCCAAAATTTATGAAACCAATTTTATTAAATAGTTCTTGGAAAGCTATATACAATTAAAGGTGAGTTTGGGTGATTTGGAGTTTTTATTTGCAAGATATGGGTCTGTGAAGTTGAGATTTTGGCTTTTTATTCTGGGTATAGAATGTACACTGAGTATTATTTTTAAACAAACTCAATTTTGTATTTTTATTCACATTATTATCTATAACTTTCATGAACAAAGTTCCTTTATTTGATGAATGAATAATTATATACAAAATAGGTGTCACAAATGCATAAATAAATGAATAAATAAATGAGGTATTTATTGTACTATTGGCCCTTATCTCCCCCTACTTTATTCCTTGTCGACCAATTCCATGCTGGCCTTGGCCTCAGGGTTCAGGTCATAAATTATTTGCAATATTTTATTCCTTTTTCTTTCTTCTCTTTATTCTATAATTTTGGCATCAAAAACCTTATTTAATGTATAATTAATACAATGAAGAATGAAGGCTATTATGTACAAATTGATGTTATTTACGTGCATTTGCTGGGGTTTTTGAGGCCAAAATGATAGAATAAAGGTGATGAAATGGAGATTCATCACCCCCCTATACTTTCCTTTGCTAGTCCCTAGCAAATACTTATGCAATAAGTACAAAAAGAATAAAGAAAAGAAAAAGGAGAATTAAAGAAGGATAGAGTGAATAAGGGTGCTTTCAGTGCAATGTATGTCTTTATAAAATCTGAATTTGGAGCTCCTGTCAGACCTTGGGTGTAGATGTGTGTGGAACCTCGTCTGGAACCAGCTTTAAAATACAACAGCCTTCGAGAGCCACAGAATTCGGTTCAACCCACCTCAATAGCCTGGTCAGAACTGGTCTACATCATACGCAAACCCTTATAACTATGAAGCTGACTTGTACAGTGTAAGTGATGGTGGCTCTCCCCAATTGAAATGACAAAGGAACTGACTTCTCCAGAATGACAACCCAATGATTCCCCAATCCAACAGCTCTTTCCTTGAGGAGCAGGGTATTCCCTTCTAAGTTCAAGTGGCAACCAGCTCAAGAGGAGGGGGTGAAGAGAAGAATGGACGGTAGCCAGTGTAGCTACCTATCCTAGGATGCAAGACCAGTGTAGTCAAGTCATCCAGCTGCAGGCTCATATATTTGACTTTGGAACTCAAGCTTGCTTATTGGCTTTACAACATACGTACATACTTTGCACGCATTTTATTTTTTTACAGGCCTGACCATTTTTTTCTGACATACTATTCACAACAGCATTTACATAAGGAGTTTTTCCTCTTGAGCCAGTAGACTATCCCTCTTTTGAAGCTTTATTGCAACCCACAATCTCTTGTCGTTAGACCTCATGGCTATTGAACAAGGTTGGGGTGCACTTCCCTCCCTAGACGAGGACGAATGTTTCCACATGTTTGCGTCTCAGACTGGCAAATCCAACCCCCTCACCACTCCAACTAAGTTGAGCCAAGTGAAAGGTGCAAGTGTCCAAGTTAGGTCACGGTCGGCAAGAGTCATGCGTGTGTCTCAAAAAGTTCTAGTTAGTCAGTTGAGGTGACTTGAACCCAGCCCTGATTTCTCAAAGAATTAAGTCTGCATAGACCTGAAGTACCTTAAACCTAGTTCCCGTAAGGTTCCGGTGCAGTTAGGTGCGGTAAGGTCTAACCAAGCTCCAATTTTAGACTTTATTGGACTGATTCAATCATCAAGCTCACTCAAAAAGAATGTGAATGGTATGCTCATGCTATGCACAATGAATGATGCAATTTTTCACAAAGAATTTACAAAAATCAAAGAATCTTTTTACAAAAAGAATTTTTGCAAATAAAAAGTGCGTACAATTATTTACACGGGCTTGCTACTTTATTTACAAAAGGTATGGATTTTTAAAGACTACAGATTTTAAGGAAGTAGTTTATTCAGATTGTACAGAAAGAATTTTATGTATTTGATTTACAAGTGTTTGTAATGATGCTTTTATTCCTCGGGTCTAGGTTGAAAATAAATTTTGCAAACTATAGTACACGATAATTTTTGTAATCATTTACACACATTTGAAAACTATTTTTGCAAAGATTTTTTTCACACTATATATACATTTTCCACAATAGTTTTGATAAACATTTTTCAAAACATTTGCACATAGGTTTTTCAAATCCTTTATTCCACACAAAGAAAAAAGTTTTCTAAACAAAGCAATTTTACACAGGTTGAAAACATTTCACAGCAAATTTTCCAAACAGTTTACACTATTTTTCAAATCATATTGTAAAGGTATTTAACATGATTTATTAATCAGTATATATAAAGAAAAACTGTATTTGTTGTACAACATGGTTTTGGCTTTTATAAGCTTTATTTGGGATTATTGCTTATTTTTGTGTGAGAGATTTTTGTGCAGACTCCTCAGATTTATTCGAGAATCATTTTCAAAAGATTTTTGAAGACTATAGTCCAAACTAATTTTACAAACATGTTCACGCATTTGAAAATGATTTTACAAAGGTTTTTCACATAGGATATATAGATTTTTCAAAGCAATTTGACAAACAAATTTTCCAATCATTTGCAAGCTAACTTTCACACATTTTTTTTTCACTCAAAGAGAATAAATTTTACACACAAAACTGATTTTTCAAAGTTTGAATACTTGTACTCACTATTTTTCAAGCAATTTTCAAAAGATTTTTCAACGAGAGTATTTTGCACGAAACGCTTTTCCTGACTTATTAATCAGTACAAGTACAAAGATTTCTGAGGAGCTCACAATCATCTTTTATTATTATAGAGTTACTTATTACTTTTTTAGATTGAAGTGATGTTTTATTTTTCGGTATGAGTTATGGCTTTTAGTATATACATGGTATATACGACCCCCTATACTTAGCTTGAGCTATGTCCTCATAGGTCGAAGAGAAAAGAGAAGACATAACTCGTACCGAGTATAGACAGATCTAAAGAATAAATGTGAATGAATGAATGAGAAGTTGACCGTCCCCCCTATACTTAGGATCAAGTAAGCCTAAGTATAGCAGACTATACAAAAAGCATGGAGGGTCAAGGATGGGAATACACAGATCGTACTCAGGTTGTCTCCCCCTATACTTAGGGTAAAATACTCCTAAGTATAGACAAGAAGAGGAGACAATGGAGAGGATCGAAATGCAATGAAAAACTCGGGGTGCACATCCCCTCTATACTTAGGATAAAGTATGTCCTAAGTATGGAAAACTGTCTACAAGGGCGGCATCTTTTAGATACAAAAAGAAGATAGAAAAGGAAAAGAAGAAAAGAAGAAAAGAAGAAAATCAGGTAAACAGTTTTTGGAGTACATTGTCTGAATCTTTTGATGATGTCGTTGTTGTGGATATGTCATCATGGTGTACGAGCTGAATGGAGTCAACAACGGCCAAGAATGTATCTGGTTCGAGGTAAGGCTTCAGGAGTTGACCGTTGACGACGAATGGCTGTGCGTCAGGGGACAATTCTGATATGGCAATACTTCCATTATCACGCACTTCACAAACTCGAAATGGCCTTGTCCACTTACTCTTCAATTTCCCAGGGAAGATCCACAACTTTGCATCAAATAACCACACTTTCTGTCCAACATCAAAGGTCTTTCGTCTGATGTGCCGGTCATGCCAGCGTTTCACCTTCTCTTTGTACATCAATGTATTATCGTATGCATAGTCTCGGAACTCCAAAAGTCTGTTCAGATCATCCTCTTTTTTCTGACCACTTTTGCGTGAGTCCAAATTGCAACGGTTAACTGCCCATAAAGACTTGTGAATTAATTCGACGGGCAAATGGCACGGCTTCCCGTATACAAGACGATAGGGCGACATGCCCAAAGGAGACTTGTAGGCGGTCCTGTAAGCCCATAGGACCGAGTCCAAGAGTTGGGACCAGTCTTTTCTGTTTGGCCTTACAAGTTTCTGCAAAATAGTCTCGACTTCTCTGTTTGATAATTCTGCCATGCCATTGGTCTGAGGATGGTAAGGAGATGCGACACGATGATCGATGCCGTACTCCTTCATCAATTTCTTGACCTCTTTGTTAATAAAATGGCTACCCCCGTCTGATATGAGAATTTTTGGTATCCCGAACCGCGAGATGATGTTCTTCTTCAGGAACTGACACATTTTTCGGCTGTCAGCGGCTCGAGCAAGGATAGCTTCAACCCAACGACTCACGTAATCGACGGCAAGAAGGATGTGCTCAAAACCTTGACTGCTAGGGAAAGGTCCCATGAAGTCAATGCCCCATGCATCGAAAACGTCTGTTATCTGAATGATTTTCAAGGCCATCAAATCTTTTGCAGTGAGTGTACCTTTCAATCTCTGACAGTCAATACATCATTTGACAAATTCTGCTGCATCCTTAAATAATGTGGGCCACCAGAAGCCACACTGAAGTACTTTGGCTGCCGTACGATCTCCAGAGTGATGTCCACCAGATTCGAGCGAGTGACAATGCTCGAGGACACTAGATTGCTCCTCCTGAGGGATGCGCCTGCGCCAAATGCAATCCGCTCCTTCCCTGAATAAAAGAGGATCCTCCCATTGATAGAATCGGATGGTCGACATGAATTTGTTCTTCTGATTCTTCGTCCAATCCGCTGGTGTTACCCCAGAGGCAAGGTTGTTGACTATATCTGCATACCAAGGAAGAGAATCCACTGCTAATATTGCTTCGTCAGGAAAGGTTTCTATAATGGGTGCACTGTTCAGAGGAGACTCATGCTGCTCAATTCTGGAGAGATGGTCTGCTACCACATTCTGAACTCCAGGCTTGTCCTTGATTTCCAGATCAAATTTCTGGAGGAGAAGGATCCATGAATCAGTCTCGGCTTGGCATCCTTCTTCTGTTGAAGGTACCGGATAGTAGAGTGGTCGGTGAAAATTGTGACTTTTGATCCAAGCAAATAGGATCTGAACTTCTCAAGGGCGAAAACCACAGCCAGCAACTCTTTTTCTGTCACTGTATAATTTCTCTGTGCTTCACCTAATGTTCTGTTGGCGTAGTGAATGGCATAGGGCGCTTCTTTTCTCTGCCCAAGAACAGCCCCGACTGTAAAGCCTGATGTATCGGTCATTATCTCAAAGGGAAGAGTCCAGTCTGGCGGCTGTAAGATTGGAGCCTGAGTAATAAGCTCCTTCAGCTGATTGAAAGCAAGGAGAACCTGCTGATCTACATTGAACTTAGTTTCCTTACAGAGAAGTCCTGTCAAAGGTCGGGCAATGCCACTGAAATCCTTGATGAATCCTCTATAGAATCCCACATGCCCCAGGAATGACCTTACATTCTTCACTGACTGAGGTGGCTGTAGATTTGCAATAACATCCACCTTTGCCGGGTCGACTTCCATGCCACGTTTGGAAATGACATGACCCAGCACAATGCCTTCAGTGACCATGAAGTGGCTCTTTTCCCATGAAAGCACTAAATTGACTTCCCGACACTTCTGAAGCACTCTGTCTAGGTGCTCAAGATAAGAATCAAAACTATCACCATAGACAGAGAAGTCGTCCATGAACACCTCGAGAAACTGCCTACCATCTCGACGAAGACTGCTAACATGCATCTTTGGAAGGTTGCAGGTGCATTGCATAATCCAAAGGGCATTCTCTTGAAGGCGTAGGTGCTGAACGAACAAGTGAAGGTAGTCTTCTCTTGATCTTCAGGGGCGATTGCCACTTGGTTGTACCCAGAATACCCATCCAAAAAGCAGAAGAACTCCTTGCCTGCTAGTCTTTCCAGAACTTGATCAATGAATGGTAAGGAGAAGTGGTCCTTCTTAGTTGCTGCATTAAGACGGCGGTAGTCAACACACACCCAGCAGGATGTTGGTACCCGAGTGGATATTTCCTCTCCTTTGTCATTTGTAACCACGGTAAGCCCGGATTTCTTCGGAACTACATGCAGTGGCTTACCCATTTTGAGTCGGAGATGTGATAGATAAAGCCTGCGTCACACCATTTCGTGATCTCTTTCATGATGACGTCCCGGAGGTTAGGGTTCAACCTTCTTTGGAATTCGCGGGATGGCTTTGCATCTTCTTCCAGATAGATGTGGTGCGAACACAAAGCTGGATTTATCCCTCGGAGATTTGATACACACCAACCAAGTGCCTTGCGGTTCTTTTCTAGAACCTCGAGAAGACGAGATTCCTGATCCGGACTCAGCCTGCTACTGATGATGACCGGATACATTTGTTCTCCACCCGCAAGGAAAGCATACTTCAGGCCTGCAGGAAGTGGCTTGAGTTCTGGTTTTGACCTGTCCAACTTGTCAGTCACTTCAGATACTATGCTGGTGGTGGGATGTACTTCTTTGAAGGGGCTACCATCCTCATCATTCTGTTGAGATCCCAGTAATGTCCCGAATGGTTCTGCGCTAAGCTGATCGTGCTCGGTCTGGAGTGAATGATCAAAGAGATGCGCCTGCATCTGAGAATCTGTCTCCCAAGAATCATCGGAGCCTAGGATAACTGTGCTTTCCAAGTCCTCCTCAAGCGTGAGGATTTCTCGGGTCCATGAATCATTCAATGACAAGAATGAATCTCTGATTTCTGCAATAAAGTCAGTCTGCTTCGGAGGCTGTATGGCTCTCATCAATCGTGGCGTTCGCTCTCTGCTCATGTTTATAGTGATTTGCTTGGTGTTCGAGCTAAAAGTGATTTTGCCAGACCCGTAATCAACCACGGCACCTGAAGTACGTAGAAATGATCGACCGAGGATGATAGGGGTCTGGAGCAGGGGTGCTAGTGAGTCCATATCAAGGACTATAAAATCCGATGGAAATTGCATCTCCTGCACTTTAACTACAACGTCTTACAAAAGTCTCCGGGGCCGCTTAATGGATCGGTCAGTGAACTGAAGGATCATTCATGTATGTTTGAGCGGACCCAGCCCAAATTCTTGCATGAATGATGATGGCAAAAGGTTGATGGAAGACCCACTGTCGAGGAGAGTGCGCTCGAAGACATGGTCAAAAATCTTACAACTGATAAGAGGTGCTCCTGTGTCTTGCTTCTTCTGTGGGAGGTTGCTGATAGCTACAACAGTGGCCATGGATAGCACGTGCTTTTCTACCTCTCTGCGTCTATTCTCCTATGTTGGGCGACGCCTGTTGGTACATGCCTCCTTTAGTCCTTTCTTCACAGCTGGCATGTACTCCACAACCTTCAACAAGGGAATATCAACAGTCAACTTGTCTAATATTTCCACAACTCCTAGATCAGACAATGCCTTTTTTCATTTTGCAATTTTTTGGATTTTTCTATTGCATGAGGAAAAGGAATATGTACATCTCTGGCAGGAAAAATAGAGTTCTTATTTACATCAAAATCATCGCCCATAGAATGTTGTACATCCGAACTACAAAAAGGAGTACAAACTGTATTTTGGCATGCTGGTGCTGCAGGGCGAGAAAAAAGGATAGCGTCTGCTCCGTCGGCTGGCGAGGGATCGGCTGCTGCTGGCGGCTCCTCCAATGCTGGCGCGACTTTGCGTCGGCTGCAAACTTCTTTTTGTTGTTTTTGATTTTGCTGATTTTTTTGTATTTTCGACTGGAACTGATGGGAATGCACGACGGTTGGAATGGCTTCTCCTTCTTCTTCCTCCTCACCCGCCCCTGTAGCTGGCACGGCTGATGCGAAAGATGACGATCCACCTGTTTCTTTATTCACCCCAATCTTGGTGGCAGGCGGAGGCAAGGCCCTACCGCTCAAGAGAGTAACAACATTAGAATAAACAGTAATATCATTGTCAGACACGGACAGGACATCACAATCTACCTGCTCTTTCTTCTTGAAATTATTAAGGTTGGCTTCGACGTGAGCTGGAATGGTGGTTCTGGTAGCGGTCAGGTCGTCAAGCCTCTTGGTCAAATCCGCCAGTCCTTTGACAAGTTGGGCCAGACAATCCATGGTGGGGTTCGCAGAGGGTACCTCGGTGGGTTCAGCGTGCAGACCACGCTGTTGTTGCATGGATGGGTTCGAAGGTTGCTGTTGGTGGTGCTGGGGTGGTGCACGAAGTTGAAGTTGCTGATAAGAGGGGGGGATACTACTGATACTGCTGAGGTGGGGCAGCCGCATACTGATGAAACGGTTGTGGATGGCGGTACTGCGGCTGCTGGTACGAGTGATTCTGCCTCCATTGATTTGCATACTAGGGAGGCTGGTGATACTGCTGATGTGGCTGAGAGGACTGTCCAAAGCGACCACCCTGAGGTTGGTGGTATTGCCGGTTGGCAAGTGGCTGACCCTGGGTTTGTCCCATAGGACGGGTCGGCTGTGCATCGTTGGTCCATACCCCGTTCACTTCCTGAATCAGGGGTGGTGGTGGGAAAACTGGATCAGGTCCTGAAAAAAACTCTGGCTGGTAGAAAACCATCTGCTGTTGCGGTTGGCCCTGGTCGGGCGCCTGCACGTAGTATACGTGCTGGACTGCCGGTGGCTGCTGGCTCGGCTGAGGCTAATGTTGCGGTTGCTGCTCGTCCTTCTTCTCAGCTGGAGCTTCTGATGGTGTCGCCGACTGAACAGAGTTGATGGTGCCCACCAACAGTTCAAGGTACTTGTTGATCTGATCAAGCTTGTCTAAGTTCTGGGTCCTCTTCTCGATCACAGCGAGTTTTTCGAGGTCCTGTGATCGCTTCTCAATGATGTCAACTTTCGAGAGATGGCCCCTGATGATACTGAGGTTGGAGCTCTCATCTCTCTTTGCCTCTTTGGACGCTGCCATGTGAACATGTTTCTGGAGGATCTGGGGCTGCTTTTGATATGCTTTGGATGAAGAGAGGGTGGCCTCTCCTTCGGCCATTTCTTCGAATATTTGCCAGATTACGTCTTCATCCTTGTTAAAATACGAACCCCCACATGCTGCGTCAACGAGCCTTTGGCTCTCGATGTTCAGTCCCCCAAAGAAGTGTTGGACCAAGCTGGTCTTAGGAATCTCATGATGGGGACACTTCTCCTGCAGGACAGTGAATCTCTCCCATGCTTCGTGTACTGACTCATGGGGTCCTTGGGAGAAATTACTGATTCGAGCTCGCATCTGGTTGAGCCGACCGAAAGGGTAATACTTATGCAGATAAGCTGACTTCAGCTCCTCCCAGGTCGTCACAACCTTCCCTAGATGGTTGATCCAATAGAGGGCCTTGTCTTGTAAACTGAAGGGGAACGCCAACATCTTGACAATGTCTAGAGGGACATTGGGATAGTGAGTAGAGCGGCAAATGCATGAGAATTGCTGTAGGTGAATGTATGGCTCTTCACTGGTATTTCCATGGAATGCAGGGAGAAGAGCAATGAACTAGGGCTTCAGCTCAAAGTGAGTGTCTACCGGTGGAATGAGGATCCACTCGGTCATCTGGCTGTCTCCCGGATTGTATGTCTCTTTAAGTGTAGGCTTGGGTGGTGGTAATTCGAGATCATCATTGTTAGGCCCACCACCTCCTCCACCTCCACCTCAACCTGCTCTTCTGCCTCCTCCTCCCTCGTCTTGGTTCATCATATCGTTCAACATATCCTGAAATGCTGTCTGCGTGAGGGCCTGCTCGGTCAGCTGCTGTTGGATGGCCTGGATAGACGCAGCGGTTGTGCATTGACTTGATTCTGGTCTGGCATCTGTCCCTCGGGTTGGGGTGGCTGCTGACCCTTGCCCTTTCCTCCGGGAGCCATATCAGGGTCTGAGTCGGACGAAAGGAACTCCGGAGTAGTCTCCAGGGCTTGCTCCGGCTTCTATCTGCAGAATGAGATAGTCCAAATCAGACCACTTGCAATTTTGTTCAGTTGTCATGATAAAGCTGGAATTCAGGTCAACCCCGGCATGTTGTGAATAGAAAAGGATGTAGACTGTAATCGACTTCCATTCACAATGGCGAAGGCGGGACAAAAGTGATCCCAGTTTATTGGGTGGCCAAGAGAAAGGTAGAAAACGAGGAGTCTGGAGATCGATCCGCAAAGTCCGGATCGGGTTCTCGGGAATCGCCTCAAATTTATTGGCGAAGTTGAGTTCATGGAATCGATGTGGGTGTCGGCAAGGTCCCGACGGAAACCATCCATGGATCAACTTCGCGAAGCATGAAAGAGGATCGGATGTTGGAAGAAGGATACGATGGTCAACGAAGAACAAAAAGGAGTGTAAAACAGTAGAAAGGCTCATGAGAGCGGGGTGGTCAAAAAGGAGAATGACACAACAAAACGTGCGCAAAGGTGCGGGACTCGATCTTTGAACCTTAATCTAGATCCATACAAACGCAATACAATATTGGGTTCACCAACTCACGCCATGTGAAGCCGTGAAGGTTCGGCTATTTATTATCTTTTCATTTTTAGAGTTATGATTTCAGGCAAATCTTATAACAAGTCCTTAGTACGCTACCCTATAGGAGAGAGAGTACTGCCAGAAGAGTATCACGTACTTGTCCTCCTCCTGTGTAACTTGTAGTCTGTACTTTTTGGAGTCCTTGTAACCCTTCCTGGATCCCTACTCAGCCAAAGAAATAGAGCGAGGAAGCTGATGGGTGAACCAATACTTCGGTTCTCGCTCGCAACAGAATCACCCGTAAGCGTGCAAGAACCTACTCGGACGCAGGACAATGAGACAGACACCCCCGTGAAGGCGTGGCCTATGCTCAATACTTCGGACAGGGTCGATGCTCTACACAACAGAGAGTCATCATTGGTGACCAAGTCCTACTCGCCTACGTACGATAGAAGCGCCATTACTTCGGAAATCCATGCGATACACAAGGCAGTTGCAGACTGGGTTTTTGGCTTTAATCCTTAGGGGGTCGCACTCGCTCAAGGGAGTAGGGTTTTGGTCCCCCTCCAAGGTACCTGAAACAATGAGGGCTTTATGAACCCGGTACAATGATAGTCCATTACATATTTTAATTAAGGTCGAAGTTTATTTAGCAGTCCCCTTGTTTTAATTTTTGGGTTTTCACTTTTTTTGAGTCTGTTTTCATACCAGCGCCTAACGTTTTGTAGATTCTCATTTAAGTCCTAGGTGCTCAAAATCAGAGGGAGATAGCGGAAAAGCCGTGCAAGTGGTTCCATGATGGAAATCTCACCATTGAACCAAATGATGCATGCTGAGTTAGAAGACTTACAGTGCATCCTAGCTCTCTCCATGTGGTATGCAAAATAGAATTTTTAAACCTATCAACATGTCGGTATGCAAGGCACAAAATCGCCCTAAACATAAGCTGCTATTAGCGTGAAGAACCATAAGTCGCTCACTTGTCTTTAGCCTCAAAAGTCCGGTCTTGGCTCACCCCTCCTCTGCTCAACACACTTGAGTTTAAGAGATAGCGCTTTATGGGGCTCGCTGTGGCACAATGGCTAAGAGATAAAGGAACAGCTTGTTTAAGTTTGACTAGATCCATACGAAGTAGACTATAGGAACATGCATTCTTATTAATGTTCGGACCTAGCTACCGAATCAAGCAACCTATATCTAGGCACTCCAAGCACACAAAACAAAGTAAAATAAAAGGCGGAAAGCTCAAAACTTCGGGAAACAAAGAAAAGAAAGCGATGGAAAACTCGGAAAACCGCGATGAGGCCCCCAGGTGAACAATCACCCGGGTACTGGACCTCATTGTGAAGAGTAGAGTCCTGTGAATTATTACATGCCAAAATTGTCTCTCTCTCACAATAAATTACAAAAATAATCCTAATTGCTCTAAACCTATCTAACTCCCATCCCCTTGTACCCTTGGTGCTCTCTCCAGATGGTCATGAGGTGAAGACCGCCCTCCTCCAAGCTCGACTGCCTTGGCTCCCTAAGAAACCATCCTCGCGTAGCGGGCCCTCGCATCAAAGTCACAAAGAGATTGAATTAGTATAGCTCAGTCAATAAAATAAAGCAGGAAGGAATCAATCACAATAAATAAATCAATCAATCAAGCATAGTGATCAATTGCAAAATAAATAGCTGCTCATCAATTTTTAAACAAGAATGACAAAACTAATAGGCTACGTTCATTGCTCCCTGGCAACGGCGCCATCTGATAACATGTCATTTCGCGAGGGTCAAAAATATAATATATATAGTGTCGCTGAGGCGACCGCTCACAAAACACCAGTTAATAAGCAATTAACCCACAATAAAAGAATGAATTAATTAAGTCCAAAATTTGTGAATTAACATTTATTACTCTACCACAAGATGCACAGTGAATAAGTATGTAGAGGTCGAACCACAGAGAGCAATGCAAAAATGAAGTAGCCTATGGTGATCATGTACAACAGAGTCATCCTTGTATAAATCCTATTTTTTGGGTTTTTCTTTTTCTCTTTTTTTTTTAATTTTTTTTATTTATATATATATATTGTCTAATATTATATTCTTATATATATATGATTTATAAAAAATAGATATATAAAGATGTGAAGGGCATGTATAGAGAATAAAGTATATATAGGTATTATATATATTATTATTTTTATAATTTTTTAATATTTTATTACATAAATATATCTAGATATACTTATACATATATATATATATATTTAATTTTCTTTTTTCAATATGGGAATATATATATATAATGTAGAGAGAGGGGTGATACAATATTTATAAAAATATACAAAAATAGTCAAAATTTCAAAAATAAAATCTTTTTGGTATTTTTATGATTTTTTACTGTTTTTGTGATTTTTGAGTATTTTTCAAAAAAATTTTAGTATTTTTAAATAGCAAAATAAAGGAAAATAGAGAATTGGCTACTGGCTGGGGGAAAAATAGGAATTAAAAATAGCAAACAACCATAAAATTTTTCCAAACTATTTTTAAAATAAAGATAATAAAAGATAAAACCTACAGAACTTGAGTTTGCACTTTTTGGAGTTTTCTAGAATTTTTTATATTTTTTAGAAGTTTTTGAGAATTTTCGAATTTTTAAGGTTTTTCTTTTGAGGTTTTTAGTTATTTTTGGACTGACACTAAAATATGATAAAATTACATAGGTAATTTTTTTTCGAATTTTTTGAGGTGGTTTACTATTTGTTTGGTATTTTCTAAGTTAGACAGTAGATAAAATGCATGTTTTTGATTTTTAATAAATGCAAAAATGCAACGAAAATAAAAACTAAAAATATGGCGTGCAAGAGAAAGCTAACAGGAGCTTATATTCATTTTTGTGGAATTTTTCAAGTTAATATGATGCATGAAATAAATGGACAAAGCATACAAAAATATTTGGCCTGGCAGGGGCATTTTTGCAAATAAAAATAAAGTCAGGGGCTTCTGTGCAAAAACACCAAAAGTATAAACTTGGTCTACAATTTAAAGGGCTAAAACGAAAGTCAAAACCCGCCAGGGTCCCCCGCGCAAAATGACCATCACGTGGGACTACACATGATCCGCACCCACAAGGACCAAATAGTAATTTCAGAAAAGTTCGAGGTCCTAGTTGCAATTTTTTACAAAAATAATACACTTTCAATTTTATTTTATGGACTAAAGAGAAATATACAAACATACAAGGGTTTCCATGCAAAATAGCCAAAATAAAATGAGCTTTGATTTTTATTTACAGTGTTAAACAATAAATACAAAAAGGCAGGGGTGAAGATCTGCAAATTACCCCTAAGTGCGCGCTGGTGGACGGCGGGGATCAGTTCACTTGGACACGCGTCGCGCATCCAACAACCGGTACCGCTTCGCCGATGAAGGGTTGCGATTAGATCAGCCTCGCTGATCGGACGGTCGGTGCAGGGCTTCATCTGACGGCTCTGGTGTGATCTGGGGGCGCCACCCTGATCGGACGATGATGGAGCCTCCTTGAAGAACAGGGAAGAAGCTTGCGTGAGGCGAGCTTCGATCTTGAAGCTTGGGCTCCTCCGGGCTTCTCCCTCACCTCTGAGATGTTCGGATCGTAGCTGGAGGCGTCCCGCATCTGCTGACGGTCTTCTCATGGCTCCTGGAGGTCCAAGGAGCTCGGGCGAGGTCGATGAAGGTCGAGACCTCCAAGAGCCTCCTCCTAGTTCAAATCGAGCCCAGAAGGGCTCCGTGCGTCGCTTGACCTGCATAGGAAGAACCGGGGGAACGAGGGCTATCTCCTCATCCCCGGATTTTGAAGCTCTGGCGCAAAATGAGGTGTGGCGGAAAAGCTCCAGCGATAGGCGGCGGTGGAGGTCCTATTCGCAAGGACTGGGGGTCCTTGGTTGAACAAAGAAGATAGGGAGATGGAGCATACGATGGGGAACGAGGTGAGGTGAAAATGGCGAGCGGAAACGGTCGAGATCACAGTGAAGAAGTCGCCCGAGCGGAGCTCCGGCGAACTTCGATTTGTCGATTTCACGCTACGTTAATTAACTAAAAACTAAACTAAGCACGGGAATGAAAAGCTAGAATCGAAATCTACCTAAAATGCAAGAAAGGACAACTCTTATACCTGGGGGCCACCAGGGAGCAGGACGGACGCCGGAGCTCCGACGCGTCAAAACTTATCCCTCCTCCGGCCGATTCGAGGCACTGGAATGCTCCCCCTGTCACGAGGAACCTCCCAGGATCAAATTTGAGGCTTTTGGGAGGATGGAATTGGCCATATTTGAGGAGAGGGGCGGAGCTTCTTATTTATAAACACTGGGATGAACCCTTATTGACCGGCGTTTATTGAGTAATCCATTGAGCATCATGTTGGTCTAAGATGTCGGCGGGCATCAGCAATCATCTGGGATGATTTCTTGTGAAGAACGCGAGAGCGATCGATGGACGAGATGGCCGTAAAAAAGGGAAGAAAATCGTGGAAAAGACAGTTCTGGAGCGCCAGGTCCCGGATGGGACTGTTGACCGGGCGGTCAACAACGGCCGCGCCCTCATTGGTCCACATCGGCCGCAAACGGACAAAATAGGGGATTTTATTCGAAAATGATTTATTTGACCTAATAAATGATTTTATTATTTTTTTCTTATAAAATGAAAAATGTGTATAAATTAATGTAGTATTTATTTATGATTTTTATTTAATTTTTTGATGTATTTTATTATGGTTTTTTTAATAATGTGTGTATGCATGTATTTAAATGTATTTTGTATATTTTATTTTTATTTTGTTTATTTTATTTTCTTATTTTATTTTCTTATTTTCTGAATTTATATTTATTTTTGTGAGTGTGAGGGTATTTTTATTTCATTTTTATGGGTTGATTTACATATTTAAATAAATAGGAAGATGTATATGTAGGTATACTTATAGGTAGTTTACTATATATTATGTATACTTTATTTATTTAATGTATTTTATTGGTTTTTATTTTGGATTTGTATTTTTAATAAATTAAATGTAATATTTACATTATTACAAAAATATAGATAAATAATGAAATCTCCTTTTATTTTATATACATATAGATAGCATAGGTATTTTATCTATGTGTCTTATAGACTTATTTTATTTTACAAATTCTTTTTAGTTTTCCTTTTAATTTCTCTATATACATGTATTGTATACATTATTTACAAAGTTCTAAAAATATAATTTTGTAAAAATAACGAACAATGAATAAATTGAATATTTTAATCAGGCCGATTGCACAATGAAGGCCAAAAACCTAACTTTTGCAGATGGACTTCAAAAATTATGAAACCAATTTTATTAAATAGTTCTTGGAATCTATATACAATTAAAGGTGAGTTTGGGTGATTTGGAGTTTTTATTTGCAAGATATGGGTCTGTGAAATTGAGATTTTGGATTTTTATTCTGGGTATAGAATGTACACCGAGTATTATTTTTACACAAACTCAATTTTGTATTTTTATTCACATTATTATCTACAACTTTCATGAACAAAGTTCCTTTATTTGATGAATGAATAATTTTATACAAAATAGGTGTCACAAATGCATAAATAAATGAATAAATAAATGAGGTATTTATTTTACTATTGGCCCTTATCTCCCCCTACTTTATTCCTTGTCGACCAATTCCATGTTGGCCTTGGCCTCAGGGTTCGGGTCATAAAATATTTGCAATATTTTATTCCTTTTTCTTTTCTTCTCTTTATTCTATAATTTTGGCATCAAAAACCTTATTTAATGTATAATTAATACAATGAAGAATGAAGGGTATTATGTACAAATTGATGTTATTTACGTGCATTTGCTGGGGTTTTTGAGGCCAAAATGATAGAATAAAGGTGATGAAATGGAGATTCATCAGAAGGCGACAAGGATGCAGCTCCAATCCTAGCAGTGGCACGGTGAGGAGGACGATTGGTGGAGGCCGACAAGGTGGCGAGCAACAATGGGAAGGCAGCGGCTTGGATACGAGGACGAGGAGGTGGAGAGGGAATGGTGGTGGACAAGTAAATGAGGAGGAGGTGGTGCACAGGGGGGAGGCGGCTGTGGCTTGGAGACGAGGAGGAGTTGGTGGAGAGTGGGCGATGACGAGGAGGTGATGGAGATGGAGAGGAGGCGGCGGTGGCTTGGAAGAGGTGGTGGAGAGGGGGCGGCTACGAGGAGGTGGTGGAGATAGGAAGGAGTCGGCATTGGCTTGGAAATGAAGGAGGAGGTGGTGGAGAGGGGGAGACAGTGAGGATATGGTGGAGATGGGGAGGAGGTGGCGGTGGCTTGGAAGAGGTGGTGGAGAGGGGGTGGCGGTGAGGAAGTAGTGGAGATGAGGAGGTGGCAGCGGTGGCGTGGAAATAAAGGAGGAGGTGGTGGAGAGGGGGTGGTGGCGAGGAGGTGGTGGAGATGGGGAGGAGCCGATGATGGGTTGGAAACAAAGGAGAATAGGCAATGGAGGAGGTGAGAGGTGAAAGGACGGTTTGGGAGGGGTGACAGAAAAAATTAGGGTTTATATGGTGGGGCCTGTGTAAAATTTCCCAAATTTTACCACTACATTGCGAGCACATTGTGGTTGCAAAGTCGAAGCAAAAACTTGCGACTACATTGTGGTGGTAGAGTAGTCGCAATATGAATTGCGACTACATTCCCACTGAGTGTAGTCGCAAGAGTCTAGTCACAAAAACTACATTTTCTTGTAGTGCTACTAGGATTAGGAGTCCTACCCCATTAGGATTCCTAATCCCAACATTTCTATGCCATTATATTATGTCATATAGCTTTCATGTTCCTTTTTCCCTACTCCTTCCTCATCTTCCCATCCTCGCCCGGTCGTTTGTCGTACCATGCCTGCAATGACTTGACCCTTTTGGTCGTCATCGTGGTTGTGCTCCTCCAACTTCATCGTGGTCGCCCTCCTTCAACTACCATGCTACAACCATGAACGCACGTTATCGCTACAAACATGCACCAGTGCCTCTAGAAATTGAGGGTCAGGTTATTCTCTTCTTCCTTAAGTAGAGGTTTTTGTATTATTTGATTTCTTAGGCATCTATGTTAATGTGTTTGGATTCAGTTTTCCCATGCATACATATGGGTGTGGATACGAATTAGAATCCACATTAAATTTGGGTAGATTTTTAGGTCATTTTTAAGGTGTATATACTATATCTCTTAAAACAGTTATTCTTTCATGACTTCCATTGTATTCTTCTCAATTCTTCTTTCATGGCTTCCATTGTATTCATCTCAATTCTTCTTTCATAACTTCCATTGCATTCATCTCACTATTAAAGTTTCTTCCCCACATTAACAATCAAATACCACCAATAAAGCATGCATGAGATAAGTTAATATGCATAAATCATTAGAAAATATCCATTACCTATCCTTTTTAAAAAATGTTTGAAATATCATTCATCATATAGAAATTGATGGGAGATGGGCAACAAGATGCGTCGCAAATCCCTTTTGGATGACAAATCCAAATCTTTGAAATACAACATTACCTATCAGCTTTCAGTGCAAACCAATAGAGTATTGCGGAAAGGTTTTTCCAACGAGATGATGCTGCTTTTTAAGATTTTATATATTTTACATTTTTATGGTGTCATCGCAACATAAACAAACACGTGGAAAGCAAATATAAAGTTCTTATTTTGACCTATGTATTGTACAAGTATCGATCTTAGGGAAGTCATTCAGTAGATGATTCGTTAGTGAGATGCCTTAATGAGTGGATATTCTACTAGTATTTAGATAAGTTTTTTTGGCTTTATATATTTTATATTATTGTATATTTGTATTAGATTTCGTATGTATATGTGCTTTTTTATGGTTTTACCTTTATATTACTCAAGATATTATATGTACTTTATAAATTTTTATAAATTTTGATAAGTTACAAACTATTAAATTTTGATTTTATATGGTTATGAATAAAAAATAAGATTATTACAAAACTTTTATTTTTTTTATTTTTTTTGTTGTTTTTTAACTTTAGTAAACTAAGGATGTCTAATACATATGTACAAATTAATTATTTGTTGTGTTTTAGTATTTTTATTATTATAAGTATATTTTTGTATAACTATTTTTATGGATTATCCACACCATTTTTTATAAGTATATTTTTCATATTTTGTACTCTTCATAATTATTTTTATTTTTAAATATAATTTACTTAGTTTTAAGATTTGTAATATGTAAACAACATTACATTCTTATGGATTTTTCATAAAATTGATATTTTACTATATTTAATTAATTATTTAAAATTTCGTTTATATTTTTATGGTTTTTATTTATTTTTTCTAAAAATGCATGAGTATTTTAAAATTTCAAGGTTAAAATTGTATTATTTATTAAATTTTTGATATATTAATATCTAGATATTCTGATTTTGGGGTATTTTATTTACGTATTTAATAGAATCATTTAAGTAGAAGTTTATTATACGAAGATTTTTTATTTTTTGAAAAATAATAAAGTATGATAGTTAAGTGTATAAAACAATACATTCTAAAACCATTTAATATCTTTAAAAGAGTATTTTTATTTTTTTATAATAAAATATACCATTTAATAAAATTAATCTAGGGTTTTTTATTTTTATACTCATTATGAAAATATAAAAGCTTTTTTAGTTTAGTAAAAAGGATATGTTAAAAACATTTAGGGTGTGTAATATGTGAATTCTTTATGGCCTAATTAAATAGTTGTCATCCAATATTTAATTTTATAGAATAAAAAATCAAAATAAAAGGCATAAAACACATAACATAAAAGGTAAAATGCAAATAACTTTATTAGTCAGAGCAAAGGCGTTATAATATTTTCAAATACGACAACGGATTTGACGGTAAAAAAAGTACAAAGTTTTCTCAATGCAAGGATATAAAGGCAAATATTCCTTCTCCCATAAGTTGAGTGACACACGTTAATTACTTGATCACATCAAGACAACATCTCACTACATGATTCCTTTCTCTAACAACATGACCAAATGTGCCTTTTCTTCCTCAATAATTTCGAAGAAGTCTTGACCATGTTGGATGATAGAAGTTTCTATTAGAGGAGGATCACCAATGTGAGTAGTTACTTTTTGTTTATTTACAAGCTTAGCTCGAATCATGACGAGTAACCTATAGAAACCTAGCACATCTTCATCTACACAAGAAACATTACATGAAGTACAAAAGATAATTAAAATGTATCATTTTCATGATTAGTTAAGCTAATTATCAACGATCTATAATGAAATTTTGATTAGAGCCTTGTCGATATTCAATAAAGATAAAAAAACTACTTAATCTTATGATACAATGTCTTAGGAGCTTTAGATTCTCACTAAATGGAAGCCCAAACTCATGCTTACACAAAACACATGATCATTAGGAAACGAGTTCAAGTAGTCCCAATCATTGATAATCATGTCAAACATGATGGAATGAAAGAGAGAAAGAGTTGTTTATGCAATGTAATGAAGAGGAGGACAAACCACCCGGTCCTTCAAGGAGAATCATAGGAAAAGTGATAAAATTGTAATTGAAATGAAGGAGAATGATGATAGGAAAATAAATGAAGACCACAAAGGGGATTCGAAAAGGTTTTAGAGAAATAGGAGGAATACAAGAGAAATTGAAGGAAATTAAACTAAGCAAAAGTATATGTACTTAATTATGCTCATCTGTGACTTGATTCCATAAGGAATTGAGCTCATGCGACCTCAAAGGTTGTTGCCTCAATGATTAATGATCAGAAGCTCAACCAAGCATGCTTCCAAGATAGAATATGACAACTAATATGTCAAACATTATTACATTTAAGTTAATATGTAGTGTCTTTGCAACTCAACCTAGCATTATACAAAGAATCTTATTTTACTTTTCTTTTATAGCATCCAAAGATTCAACTCAAGGCAACAAAAAATTTCAATTAGTGTGAGATGCATCGAGATTATTATGGGTTTACTATTTTTTATCATTTTCTTGTG
Organism: Ottelia alismoides; assembly: GCA_037367405.1. Lineage (NCBI taxonomy): Eukaryota > Viridiplantae > Streptophyta > Magnoliopsida > Alismatales > Hydrocharitaceae > Ottelia > Ottelia alismoides. The sequence goes on along the minus strand of JAZKJV010010609.1, from coordinate 110,327 downwards.
AATTTTATCTTTTTTATTATGTTTTATAATGTAGTTTATATTATCTATGTGACTTTATGCAGTATAGGATTTTTATGATGTTTTGGTTTTTGAAGATATTTAAATATTTTAAAAATTTATATTTTAATATATTAAAATTTATTTTTCTCTAAATATAAACCACAATGTACATAAATTTTACTAGAAAGGAAATTATATAAGGATGATAAATTATTTTGATATTGTTGTTGTTATTTTATTTATGATTTTTTATGAAATTTGCAAATTTATGATTTTTTTAGTTATTTGAACTCAAACACAATATTTTTCAAGGGATTATTAAGATAAATATCTATATAGAATAGAGGTATCTATCTATTTTTTAGAACTTTTAACTAGACAATATATATTGAAATTTTTAGATTTTTATATTTAAAAATATGAAATTTATGTCTAATTAATAATTTTTAAATCATTATAGTATATAGTATACATATATAACTAAGGGTAAATTGGGGTTGCCCCTTGGCTCCCCCTGCCCGGTTTTTCTCATTTTTTATTTTTATTTTTTGAAAAATTCTTCCGTTGATTTTCATAACTATATCCCTATATTATGTCGTTTAAGTTTCATGCAAAACAAAGACTCCTACGGCCTCCATCCATACGAGTTCGATTTCAACAATTCTATGACCGTTAATAAATGATTGTCTAGATGGATGGCGTAGGAGTCTCTGTTTTGCACATAACTTGAATGACATAATATAGCAATATAGTGATGAATTTACACATATTCATTTTTCAAAAAAATAAAAAAAATGGGAAAATAGGGTGAGGGGAGCCAAGTTAGCTCCCCTCAGGCCATCCCCATTTTACTTATAACTAAGGAAAAATAAAGTTTGTACAAAAATATTATTTATTTTTATTTGATTTAAATTTGATGCAATTTAATTATCTAAAATACAATGGTTAAAGGGTTGAAAAATTATTTAATTTACATAATTTAATATAAATCCTAGATCAAGATAATGTACTATAGGAGAATATTTAAATAAAGGGACTTTTACTCGGCAGACCCTATTAAATTATCTCTACGACCTTTTGCACAATGTAATTACCCCATCGACCCTGTACATTACCCCAAGAACCCCTACGTGCTTCAAATAGATTACCCGAAGGGTTCATGGGGTAAAAGTTAGCAAGTTTACGGGGTCTAGGGGGGAATTAGGTTGTTTCAAAGGTCGTGCAGGTAATTTACAAAATTTATAGGGTCTGCCAGGTAAAAATCCCTTAAATAAAAAATACAAAATTAAAAATAAAACTAAAAGAAAATGTATGAGAAATGGAAAAAACCTAAAAATATAATAAATGTGGTGTTAGTTATGTACAAGGCACATAAAAATTAAATTAAATGCCTTCAAGATTTGAAATAATTAATCATCTATTTAAACATGATATGGAAAGTCAATGATGGCATACATTCTCCCATGGCATTGCAAAGGGAACCTTGACCATGGATTGTATGTTGGAAATGTTTATGCAAAGTTATAACTTGAAAATACATGTGTGCATGAATTGGACCACTTCTTTTCTCGAAAGTGATGGTTCATATGCATAGTGACACTAATATAATTCCTCTTATAATTGAGGTGCTATAAAGATTGTGAATAGCATAGAATTTTAGCTCGTTGATGGTTGGTTTTAATTAATAATTTGTCAACATCACCTTCAGATGGGGAAACGTGGGTATTAAAGATCGAGTCTTGGGAATGCAAGTTGGACTTGCAAAGTAGAAAGAGTTCTCACTTCTTTCACAATCCATGGTATTTTCTCATATTATGAGGTTGGTGTGAATTTGAAAAGGAGTTCCCACATCTCACTTAAGATATTTGGTTGGCATATATGCCTCATATTTCACAATCCATGGTAGATACCTCATGTTTTGAAAATTAGAAAGAGAATGAACTTTCACAGTACAAAAATATGAGATAACTTTGATTTAAAAATATTTTCACCTTAATCAAAGATTTACTAAAGTGCAAGTGTTTAATTTTAGATGAAGTTCATTGACACACTTAACTGATTACTCAAAATTAATCAGGTGACAAGACCAAACTACTTGGGTTGGATCCATTATTTTGGAATCGTGCTTACAGAAGAATGCATAGAGTACTTGCTCTTGTTTGTGAAGTATGGTGACCCTCATACCGAGGATGCCCGAGATTTCAACAAGAAAAGGAATGAGGATCATTTGTTCTCCCATTTCTATACTCCTGTATCATTGTCTACTGTGATTTAGAAGCAATTTGTAGACATTGCATTCTGTTAGGACTTTCTTGTAAACCTGATGGAGATGTTTGGAGGTGTGAACTGTACTTAACGATAAAACATAACAAAAGGCATGCTCCGTTGCAAGAGGCTAGAAGGCACCTCAGTTAGAGAATACATGCTCAAAATGGTTTGGTAAGTTTCTGAAATTGAGATACTCGGGGCTGAGATGGACACATAAATGCAAATGACTACATTATGGTGTGTCTCCCCAAGTCTTTCAATAACTTCATCATTTCATACCATATAATCAAGTTGAATCTAACAAATGTTGAGTTACTTTCTATGTGATCCTAAAAGTGCCACTAACTATAGTGTTCTAGATAACCATTATTAGAATGTAATGAACTCACTTTGTGATGATATATCTCGATCCATTGATGATATGTTTTAGATGTGATGAAATCTTTCAATGTGTTGCACAATCCTCCAAGTGTGCAGGACCACACACTACCCCTTTGTAGAGTGATGAATATGTGATTCATCACTCTAAAAAATGATAATTAAGCGCAGTTCCCAAAAATTCATTAGCGTTTAATCATCTAAATTGCATAATTATCACTCATGCATGTGTAAATAATATTTGCATTTTATCATTCATCATTACATCAAATGAGGAGCCAAGATTCCTGAGTAAAATTGACCTGTAAAATAGCTAACTTCCCTGATTTTTAACTAATTCATTATGACTCTAAATCACATGAAACCAATTCCATTGTATACATATTACAAGCCTTCATCCATGAAAAATACTAACTTGTAAAATTGATCGGTAAAACTCAAACTCTAGTTTGAGATTAAATGCCTTAAAATGTGAATATCTCTCTCCTACAGTCTCATATCGACTCATATTCATTTTGAATTAATGTATGTTCAACTATTTTCAAAACAAGATCAAATTCAAAAGAATCGGAGTTCATATGTGAAACTTGGGTTTTGAGACCTAACTGCGCATTGTACATTTTTCAATGATTTTGACTCATCATTTCATGTGCATATTTCACTAATTTTGATAATTTTCTTTTTTATTTCTTTAATCTATTCATTGTTTTAACAAATCACATAAAAATAAAAATTCAAAAAATCAGAAAAGCAAAAAAATGACATGTTCTGACTTGAGATTGCTAACCTGATCCATGTGTACACATTCAATCTCCCTAATTTTTCTAACCTATTTGAAACCCATAAAAATTCAAAAAAAATCATATTTGAGTCCATTATATTATTTCATAGTATGTGTGATTTTTCTATGCATTTATTTTTTAAATCAAACAAAAAATTTAAAACCAAAATTTAGTATTTTATATACATAGAATATCCCTAAAAAATGCATATCTTGCATTCTTCATTTCGTTTGCATCTAAATCATTCATGAACAATGTAGTTAGAAGAACACTTTTCATGTTGGTCTTATTTGCATTTGAAGTCGTTTGATAATTTTTATCTATTTTACCTTTCATTTTATGCATGGTCAAAGTCCCGGTCAACTCCACACCACGTGGCATGCACTCATTGTTCCACTTGGACCTGATCACCCCTCCGACTCTCTCTCTCTCTCTCTCTCTTTACGTGTTGTGCATGTGGTCATCCTCACCAATTCCTCACGTGCACCGCGCATGACCCCAGACCCCCTCCTCTCACGTGCCTGCACATGATTTTTTTCCTTCCCCCTCTATTGTTGCTAGCTCCTCCCGATGACCCTCTTCCGCCCGATTCACCGCTTCTGACCGAACCTTTTCTCTTTCTACTCTATCTTGTGAAACCGTCCCCGGATGTTGTGTTGTACCTTGCTCCATCCACCCTAATCATAATCAACCTCCTGTGAAACCCAAATCAATCCCCAAATTATCGAGATTTCATCGTCACCACAGCCAAATCAAATCTATTACGCCTAATCGAATCTGAACGCTGATCCCCCCTTCCCTATTTGATCGTCGCCAATCAGACCCCTGCCTTCCTTCTCTGGTCCCCTCCATCTCTTTAAAACCCCACTACATCCAATCTTCATGGGCATCCGCCGATAAGCCCGGTTAAAGATTTTTCACGGGAAACTCAAATCAAAATGGATGGGTCCCTACATTTCCATAGATGTGCACAACAATGGAAGTGTTGATATTGATGAGCTCAAAGACGGTGCACGATCTTTTTCAGTGAATGGGCAACTGTTGAAGCCGTATGTTGATTCTAAAGAACAGTTAGTCCAAGTCTAGGTCATTAACTTCATGTAGAGCGAGCATTTGGACGACAAATCAGATCACCCTACATGAAGAAAAGCATTTATTCTCAGCTCATCTTTATTCTTTACATTTTCAATTCTACATTCTCCTTGTTTATTCTCTAGATCACATCGATCCCCCACCCTTCTTCCATACTTAGCCTGACTAGAGTCTAAGTATAGCGGAACCAATAACCGCTATACATACTCTCCTTATCCACTTCTTCTCTTGTCCGCCCCATTTTTTCTCTTTTTCTATACTTAGACTGCCCACAACATAAGTATAGGCGGGCGGGCTGATTCTATTTTTCTTTTCTCGTTTCACTCTCTTACACTTAGCATGAGCTACGTCTTCTCTGCGTTCTTTGTGCTATGAGGACATAACACTCGCTAAGTATAGTGGGTTGTAATTTCGCGTAAGCATATATCTTATTTACAAGATGGGTAACTAGCTAGTGAAATCTGTAAATCTGGAAAAATTTAAAAATTGTGTACTAACACTATGGTTGTAAAATTATGCGTCTAATAAAAGTTTTTTGAGAACTGGCTTCTTATTCATTCTTGCATAAGAAAATTAATAAAAAAAATTGCATTTCATGATTTTGCATTGCATTCATTGGCATCCATGCAATCTTTAGTTAGATGTATCCTTGACACTTACATTTTCACACAAGACTTGTGAAGTTCAAGGACACTATGAGGTTCTAAGATTTAGAGATTAACCAGCCTTAGTCATTAGTGTATACAACTTAATTATTGATACTTCCCTAGTTTGAAAGATGTGTGTGCTCTCTTCCTTAAAGAATATGATCAGCACCTCACATACAATACTGCTTTATGATAAGAATTGGTATTCACTTGAGGAATTGGGATGAGGGATTTGAGTTTGCACCAGATTTTATGAAGCTCAAGGATGGGATAAAATCGATGAAGGATTCATGAAACCTAAGAGTCACCTTCATCCAGTATGAGAACAAGGTTCTTGTACTAATCATTTGATATAAACCTATGTTCCAGGGTGTGTTTACTGAAACTAAATATATTGTTGAACCAGTGTGCGCTAACTTGGTAAAAGCAGTGGAGCTAGCAACCATCAATGAAATAAATTTCGAGAGAAGTTCTCTCATTCAAATACAAAGAAAAGCTCTCTCATTACAAATACAAATTCAAAGAGATTCCACCAAAGGCGAGCACCCCAACCTTTTCAAAGTGTCCACTTGGAGGAGTCGGGCTAGTACCCAAAAAGGGCTTTATGTCATATATTGATACAAGTCTGTGTGTCAAATGTATGATAGGTACTCAAAAAAGAAACATCCCGTTGTACTTCCAGGAAAACAAGTGCAGATGACTCCGAACTCTCTTGACGGAAGCACTAGTCAACAACCTAAAATACATGCATTGAGTTAATAAGGCACACGAGAGGATCCTTGTTCCAATGAGAGGGAGACAAGAAAATTATACAAACCTATGCCCTCCATCAACTAGCCTTCCATCTACATTTTAAAGACTGACAACTAAAGAGACGATGGATTGTATGCAAGAACTGATTTATTCCCTATGTATTGAGGATTGGGTCCTTAGGAGAGTCTCTTGGACTAGAACCTTTGGTGATGTTTTGACTCTACTCTCATGACAACAATACATACTAAATGTTGTATCCTTATTATATATGTATACAAAGAAAGTCTCGAGACTAGAGAAATTGGATACCGTTAAACTAGAGTTTGGTTCAGTTTGGAATTTTGGGATCACTAAAAGCGGGAGTTCTTCAACAGATCGAGTCTTGCATTCCATATCTACAATCAGGGATTGATCCGACTAAATCATTCATTCTCTAGTTGCTCCAGGACGAGCATGATTTAAGTATAGGGGTGATTAATCTGTGATTCATCACTCTAAAAGAGGATAATTAAGCCCAGTTTCCCAAAATTCATTGACATTTAATCATCTAAATTGTATAATTATCATTCATGCATGTGTAAATAATATTTGTATTTTATCATTTATCATTACATCAAATAAGGAGCCAAGAATCTAGGATAAAATTGACATGTAAAATAGTTAACTTTCTCTGATTTTTAACTAATTCATTCTAATCCCAAATCACATGAAACTAACTCTATTGTGTACATATTAATGACCTTTATCCATGAAAAATTCTAAAAAATGCTAACTTGTAAAATTGAACAAAAAAACCCAAACCCTAGTTTGAGACTAAAAGCCTTAAAACATGATAATCTCTCTCCTACATTCTCCTACAGACTCATATTCACTTTTGAATAATGTACATTCAATTACCTTAAAAATAAGACCAAATTCAAAAGAATCTGAGTTCATATGTGAAACTAGGGTTTTGGGACCTAACTGCGCCCTTGTACATTTTTCATTGATTTTGACTCATCATTTCATGTGCATATTTCACTAATTTTGATAATGTTCTTATTCATTTCTTTAATCTATTCATTGTTTTAATAAATCATATAGAAAAAATTAAAAAAATCAGAGAAAAGCAACAAAAATGACATGTTCTGACTTGATCTTGCTAACTTTATCCATTTTTACACATTCCACCTCCCTAATTTTTCTGACCTATTTGAAAGCAATAAAAATGAAAAAATGCATTTGAGTCCATCGCATTATTTCATAGCATGTTTGATTTTTGTTTGCATTTTCTTATCATCAAAAAATCAAATAAAAAATTCAAAACCAAAAGTTGATATTTTATATACATAGAATGTCCCAAAAAAATGCATATCTTACATTCTTCGTTTCATTTGCGTCGGAATCATTCATGAACAATGTAGGTTGCATTAGGTAGAACACTTTTCATGTTGGGAATATTTGCATTTGAAGTTGTTTGATAATTTTTCTCTATTTTATCTTTCATTTTATGCATGGTCAAAGTCCTGGTCAACTCCACGCCATGTGTCATGCACTCACTGTTCCACTTGGACTTGGTCACCCATCCGACTCTCTCTCTCTCTCTTCATGTGTTGAGCATGTGATCACCCTCATTCCTCACGTGCACCGCATGTGACCCCAGGCCCCCTCCTCTCACGTGCATGCATGTGATTTTTTTTCCTTCCCCCTGTGCTGCTAGCTCCTCCCGATGATCCTCTTCTACCTGGTTTGTTGCCTCCGACCAAGCCTTTCATCTTGTTGCTCTATCTTGCACAACCATCCCCAGCTGATGCGCTGCACCTTGCTCCGTCTACCATAATCACAATCAACCTCCTGTGAAATCCAAATCAATCCCCAATTATCAGGATTTCATCGTTGCCGCAACCAAATCAAATCAGACTCAAAGCAAAGAATAAATAAAGGGGTTGGTCCGACTTCGGCCAAAGAACCTCTAACCCAGAGTGACTTAAGGGGAGCGAGATAAGAGTAGGTAACTAAGCATTATGCCTAATTGAATCTGATCATCGATCCCCCCTTCCTATTCGCTCGTTGCCAATCAGACCCCCATCATCCTTCTCCAATCCCCTCCATCGCTGTAAAACCCAGTGCCTCCAACCTTCATGGCCATCCGTCGATACACAACAGCAGGAGGGCAAGAGTTTGGTGCACCGATGACAGCGCTGCTCCGCCCTTTCTTCCCCGTCGAAACTTCCTCTCACTGAGGCACGATCCGAGGTGTAGCACACCTTGTCACAGTGCCTCCACCGAGGCCTACTGTCGCCATCGAGCCACCTTCCAGGTACTCCTCCTCTGCAATTTCTCTGCTTCCAATCCTTTTCTCTCTGACCACTCGTCCTCCACCGCACATCCCTCTTTGATCTGCTTCGACGCATTGCTACGATTATCTCCACCTCCTCTTCATCTATTCTATCTCTCTGCAACCTTCAATTGACATTATCCGCTCCTTCGCCAACCACTGGAGATCCATCCATAACACACCACTCCTATTAGTCGTGCTCCACGTCTTCATCAACACGCCACCCATTGTCGTACTATGCCATCACCGACTTCACCTACCTCACTGGAGACTCTGCTTCGACGCCCGACGACCGTGTGTCGGCCTTCATCGTCGATAGAGTATCTTTGACATAGAACCTCCTCTCCAGGTCTGGAGCTACAGATCACGTTCGATCAAGAACGTGGATCATCCAAGTCATAGATCTTTGCCCAAATTCTAGTCGTGCGTTCAAGCTTCATCAACGGACTAGATCTCCTCCAAGCCAAAAGCCCGAACCTCATGCCTCGTTACCAGCAACCCTCCAAACGACGTCGATGTGGAGGCTCGACCTGAGACACCCCAGCCTCGGACCCACACCATACGCATCGCACGTGCGTAGTGAAGATTTTACGTCCAGACCCCAGCGCCTTTCCAGAATTCACAAAGATCCAAGTCATGTGCATCTCATGCGTGACCCTGGACAAATTTCACGAACACCCTCCAAGCCTCGGATAATTACAGGTACACCCCCTCCAGGGGTAAATTGTAGAGGAGGACCATCGGATTTTGCATATTACATAACAACCCCTTTACAAGGGTATATTTGCAATATTTTAATTATTTTTATTACAATTATGCCCCTGAACATTTATTCTATCACATCTTGAACATTTTATATCGGATTTTGATGTTCTTGGTGTCGATTTGATCCCTAATTTAGTCTCTATCATTTATAATATTAAAACATTTATCTTGGAGATATTTCAAGCATAAATTAATTGAGGTTCTATTTTGTTCATTTTGAGCACCTTCAGTTATTTTCATTGATTCTTTTGCTCAAAAACTTATGCCTTGATTATGTAGGGATTTATTCTGAGAAATTAATTCGTGCTTAATTGTTTGGTTGCTTGATTAACTGCTCGGCCTCTGCCTGCTCATCTTCACATTTACCATTTTGCATTATTTCATGTATTATTTATAACAATAAAAAAATACATTCATTTATTATCTCACACTATATAACATAACATTATTTTCGTAGTTAAAAGTTAATTTGCCAAAATCCATTAATCATATTTACTTCGATTGTTAATTGCATCTCTTTAAATAAAATCCATACAAGCTGAAAAAGATAAAAGCACCAAAAATATTCATTGTTTTTTCTCTAAAATCGGTTCGATAGGTTAAATAGATATAACCTAGATTGTTCCTTTGCCTCCTTGAGTCGACTCTAGGACTTGCCTAGGTTAAATAAACATAGAACCACATCGCTTAATTGATTCATTAATTTGTGTGGTTATTTTTGATTGATTGTCGACTCAACAAATATACACTTAATTTGCAACAATTAACTAGGGAAATTTGGGAATCATCATGGAGGTATGCGTGATGTGTGACTAATGTCGTACATTTTGTATGTAATTAGTGTTCTAATCTTATTAACTATCTAACTACAACATACCATACCCTACCCCACACATACACGCATATTATACATGTATATACACAAATACCCCCATACCCTTACATACATGCATATTATACACATACACACACATACTCACATATATATATTAACATATACATATATATTTTATGCAGGTATACACATACAAACCAACATATCCATACATACTGATGAATCTAAGTTTCATCATCTTTATTCTATCATTTTGGCCTTAAAAACCCTAGTAAATGTCTGTAAATAGGCTTAAAATAGGCATTTTAGCATTCATGCATATTTGTGTAAATAGTGTACAAAATGCGATTTTTAAAGACAAAATTATAGAATAAAGAAAAGAAAAGAAAAAGAATAAAATATTGTAAATATTTTATGACCCGAAACCCCGAGACGTAGGCATCCTGATGACTAGGTCGACAAGGAATAAAGTAGGGGGAGATAAGGGACAAAAATACAATACAAATTCCTTTTATTTTATTCATTCCTTATTAATTTTGGGACCTATTTTTAGTTCCACGTTTTATACTTCAAATAAAGAAACTTTGAACATGAAAGTTGTAGATAATTAAATAAACAAAAATACAAAATTGATTTCACTCAAAAATAATGTACAGATAAAAAGTTATAATCTGAATAAAATTCTAAAATGCCAACTTCCCAGACCTGTATCTCCTTAATAAAAACTTGAAATGCATCAAACTCACCTTTAGTTGTATATAGTTTAAAATAAGCTATTTAATGGCGGTGGTTTCGCATTTGGCGGAGCTACGGTTTGAAAGTTGAGTTTTGGACCCCTATTGTATACTTGTACACATTAAAATATTCGTTTTATTATTTATACATTATTTTTATAATTTTATATTTTTTAATTTTGTAAATATTACTTATAATATATTTGAATATAAAAATCAGAATAAAAATACAAAAGAAATACAAAATAAAAATACTTGTATAGATCATGCATAGGTATAAGACCTATACACATACCTATATTATTACTACTTTTATTTTATTTTAATATGTGTATAAAATACCTCAGAAAAATAAAATAAAAATATAATTAATTGTATAAAAATATTTTATAAATTTACAAAATAATAAACAAAAATAAATAAATTAAATTCTCAAAATAAAAATAAAACAATAAAATATATAGATAAATATACCAATATAGGACTAAATTAGCAACTTGTAATTTTATAACTCATAAAAATAAATAAAAATCAGAATTAAATACTTTATAAAATAATAAACATTTTTTATTTTATAACCAAAATTTAAAAATTCATATACTATTTTTAAATGATTTTTTAAATAATTTCTGAAAGGTTTTTCCTGGTTGGTCCATGTGGACCGACCAGGTGGTCTGGACAGTTGACCTTCGGTCAACTGTCTGACCCCTCCCATTCTGCCAGATTTTTGGTTTGTTCGCCGATCTTCATGGATTTTTCGAGACTTCATCTTTCACCCTTTGGCCTCGACGTCTTCTTGACCTTTTGTCCTCGAAGATTGGGTTTTCACGCCAGGGGTTCATCTCGATCCCTAGATCGTTGTGTAACACGTGATCAACCCTTGAACTTGCAGCCAGAGCCACCTTCTTCAAAAAACCTCTTTGACCTCCATTTTGAATGGGATCCCTCTTCCACCAACTTTTCGCCCAGGTCTAGAGCGCATCGAGTTCCTGGTGACAGTAGGAGTTCATTGAGCCTGGTCCGAGCTCCCTTGGTGTTGAATCGAGTGTGGTCTCCTCATCGCCGGACATCCGCTGCGAGCTCTTCGAGCTCGTCTCCCCGGTGAGTCTTTCACCCGTTTCTTCGTTCTTTCCCTAGATTAAGTAATAGTTAGCTTAGGTTCATAACAGGTTTAGTTTTTATTCACCCTCTTGTCGTGAATCTTCGCTCGAATCCACAGCGGAGCTCCGCTCCGCCTCCGCTTTCCGACCACACCCCTGCACGAAGCCCACTAATTTCACCTCCACCCTCTTCCTCGTCGCTCCGTTTTATCCCTCCATCCACCTCGATCTTGCTCGGATCGAGCCACCCGAGCTCCCATCTCCGCCGTACGCTGGAGCTTGTCGCTGGACCTCCATTTCGTAACCATTCACCCCCGCTTTTTACGCCAATCGCTTTGCTTTTTGTTCCCGCTTCTAACCCTGCAGAGAAGAGCCCAAGAGAAGGCACTATCGAGCCTCGAAACTCCAGGGATGAAGCCCCCAGGTGTCCACCTCCGTCCAGCCACTTCATGCCTCCTCAGCGTCGGCTGAGCCCTCCATTGGACGCAGATTGCTCCCTGGACCCTTTTGTCCTTGGTCCTGGGCCAGGAGAGGTCGTGTGTCGGCCACAACCAATGATTGAAGCAACCCCCAGGCGAAGTTCTTCCATCACCATTCATTACCGTCAGATCAAGAACGTTTCCCCCAAGCGTACAACTATCATCCGATCTTCGCTGGGTTGGGACCGTTGGATCTCCATCGCCACGCATCTCAGCCTCCATCAGCGCCTCATCCTCGACCCTTGAATGCGTCACGTGGATAAGTGACTCGCCCTCAGCTGTGCGATTATTTCCTGGGTATTTTGCACTTTAGACCCAACATTTTTTGTTAATTACATATATGCCCCTGTGCGTAGATATTATAATATGTTTTGGGTAAATTGCACTCAGACCCTGCCGATTTTTAGTATTTGCATTTATACCCCTATGAACAATAGAACACGTCCTTTGCGCGTGACTTTTTGGTGAAATTGCAATGTTTTCCCTGTAACCTTTATATGTTTGCATTTATGCCCCTCCCAGCAATGTATTTTCTCTTTGTTTCCTTTATTTATTGCATGCATCTAAAATACCTAAAAAATCCACAAAAATTACGTTAAGCTCCTGGTTGCTTGCTCATTCACCCATATTTTTATTTTTATTTTTTATTGCATTTTAATATTTATAAAAATTAAAAAACAACCATTTTCAGCACTGTTTGCATCACAAAACCCACAAAATTTATAAAAGCATCTCAGAAAATTCCCAAAAATATATTTTTGCTTATCTTAGTGTGTTTTAACTTCTATCCAAAACTAAAGAATATAAAAGAAAACTCCTAAAAATATAAAAACCCTAAAAATCTTCCTAAAAATATTAAAAATCCACAAAAAGTCATAAAATTATAAACTCTGCTCCTGAATTTTCTTTGTTTTATTATCTTTCATTTAAAATTAATTTGGGAAAATTTTGTCACTGTTAACTATTTTCATTCCCATTTTAATTTCGGCCAGCAATTTTATTCACTGTTTTTAGTATTTTTGACTTTAAAAATACCAAAAATTAGGAAAAATCTAGAAAAATCACAAAAACATTAGAAAAATATAAAAAGACCCAAAACATTTTATTTTCTGAATTTTGGGTATTTTCTCTATTTTTATAAATACTCCATTCATATCTCTCTTCTATTGTACATATATTCTATTATTAAAAAAATATATAAAAATATAAAACATAAAAAGAAAATACAAAATCAGTAAATAACAAACAAAATATAAAAATATAAAATCAAAAATTAACTAAAAAATAAAAATGCAAAATTAAAAACCCCAAAAAAATCCATATTGCTAAGTAGTTCACTAGGCATAGGGTTTGACTTTTTGTCAACTATTTTACTCCTTTGCTTCCTATGTTCGGCCCCTACTTGCTTGCCACTGTACATTCTTAGTAGGGTATAGTAAATTTTGACCCTTGCATTTTATTGTCTTCTTAATTGTGTGGGTTAATTGTTGATCAACGTGAAGGCTTGAGTAGTCGCCTCAGCGGCAGTGAGTCTGATTTGTCAGACCATTATTTAGCAGCTCTCGCTTTTCTCGTTTTTCAAATGGCGCCGCTGCCGGGGAGCATCAGTTTGTAGAGTAGACTTGTGTCTTCTTACTTGCTTAGCCATTTTTGGTTGTCTGATTTTATTGTATAATTGTTTTTGAACTGTCTGACATCCCTTTCTTGTTTTCTTGCGAGGGACCACTGACCGAGGAGGATCGCCTAGGGGATCCTGAGCAGCCTTGGGAGGCAAAGCTGGCTATTCTATCCTAGCCGGCAGGAGAGAGCAGGAGGACTTGAGAGAGAGAGAGTGGATAGTTAGGTTTTTAATCTTTTGTGAGAGAGAGACATTTGATTAAATTGTAATAATACATGTACATTGGACTTTGGACACTCGGGCCCGATTTCCAAGTGTTTGTTCTCTTGGGGGCTCACCGCAGTTTTGACGCGTTTTCATCGCTTGCTATCTTCCGCTTTTCTTTTCTTTACTTTTGTGGAATGAGCCCTTAGTTTTTAGGCTTGCTTGATCGAGTAAATTAGGTCCAAACACCTTAATATCTTGCAAGTACCTATAGTGCGCTTTGGACTTAGTTTAAAACTTTAAACAGTCGCCTCATCATCTTTGAGCCTTTGTGTCACGAGCCCACCCTGCCAAGCGCTTCTCCTGAACTCAATGTGTCGAGAGGAGGAGGGGTGAGTCTAGACCAGACTCCTGGATTGAAGATCGGTGACCGATTTGTGGTGCTTCACGCTAGCAATTGCCTGCTTAGTATGATTTCCGTATGCATATCAGCATATAGATTAGGTGTATAAATTCCTGTTTTGCATCCCGTATGGAGAGAGCTGGGAGGCACTGTAAGTCTTCTATCTTTGCATTCATCATTTAGGCACAAAAGTGAGATTTCCATCTTGGTGCCACCTTGCATTGCTTTTCCGATCTTCTCCCTCTATTTTTGGATCAATAGGAATCAAAGAAAATACAAACACGTTAGGCGCTTGTATTGAATCTACTCAAAGCAAGTGATAACAAAAAAATTAAAAAATGGACTGCTAAAAATACTTGACCAAAATAAAACCGATTAATTGGACTCATTGCCTTGGGGTGAACAAAGCCCTCATTTGTTTTCAGGTTGCATACGAAGGTTTCCTTCCCAGTGAGGTGAGCACCGTCGTAAGGATTAGAGCCCAAAACCCAGTCTGTGACTGCCTTGTGTATCACTTGGATTTCCGAAGTATTGGTGCTTCTATCGTACGTAGACGAGTAGGGCTTGGTCGACATTGATGACTCTCTATTGTGTAGAGCATTGACCTTGTCCGAAGTATCGAGCATAGGCCACACCTTCACGGGTGTGTCTGTCTCATCGTCTTGCGTCCGAGTAGGTTCTCACACGCTCACGGGTGATTCCGTTGCGAGCGAGATCCGAAGTATTGGTTTCGCCTATCGGCTTCCTCGCTCTATTTCTTTGGCTGAGTAGGGATCCATAAAGGGTTACAAGGACCTTAAAAAGTGCAGACTACAGGTTACACAGGAGGAGGACAAGTACGTGATACTTTTCCGGTAGTACTCTCGTTCCTATAGGTGTAGCGCTCTAAGGACTCGTGAAAAGATAATTGCCTGAAAATCAAATCTAAAACTCACAAAGATAATTGCCGAACCTTCACGGCTTCACGGGTCGAGTTGGTGAATCCATTGCTTTGGGTTTGATTGATTAGTCTAGTTAAGGTCAAGATCAAAAACATCCCGCCTTTACACAATTTTGTTCTCCCTCCATTTGACCCTTGCTCATTGTGAGCCTTCTACTGTTCTACACTCCATTTATTTCTCGTTGACTTCTGTATCTTCATCCGCATCGATCTTCCTCTTGACCTTTGAGATGGCGACGAATGGACAGTTTAGTCAAGACTATATCGACACCCACATCAGTTCTATTCGCTCGACCTCTCTAATAATTTGGGGCGATTCCCGAGAACCCGGTTCAGACTCCGTGGACCGATCTCCAGACTCCCCGTCTTCTTTAACAAACCAGGATCACTCTTGTCCTGAATTCTGTCTGTTTTGGATGGTAATTGATTTCACTCCTTACACATCGTCGTCCTTAACAAAGTTCTGTGTTGACCTTAACACATGCCATTTCTCTCTATCTGGTGCTGCAATTCAGACTGATCGGGGCATTCTTCCATGTGCAGACTTAGAACCCGATTTCGAGCTAGCATACCAAGCAGAATCTGAGATGGCCGGTGGAAGAGGAAAGGGACCACAACCCCAACATGAAGCTGAAGCCAATCCGAGGGAAGGGCAGTACACCACGCAGACTGATGTCAACAGTCAATTGTTGGCTTCCATTCTAGCCATCTAGCAGTAGTTGACTAACCAAGCCCTGGCCCAGACCGCCTTCCAAGAAATGCTGAATGATCTGAGGAGGAGGGCCGATGCAAGAGATGGTCGATGGGAGGATGATCCAAATCAAGAGTTCATTTTTGAAGAGGTTAGAGATGAGTTCTCAGTGGGAGGACCAGAGTTCGATGGAGCGGGCGCAGTCCCACCGTAGCCAAAGCCTACGCTGAAGGAAACATACAATCCAGGAGCGGGTCGCATTACTGAGTGGATCTAGATTCCACGTATTCATGCCCACTTCGAGCTGAAGCCGTAGTTTCTGTCCCTGCTTCCCACATTCCACGTGAATACCACTGAGGAACCATATATATTTTTCAAGACGTTTGGCCGCATCTGTGCTACTACTCACTACCCTGGTATTCCTCTAGGGGTAGTCAAAATGACTACCTTTCCCTTCTGCCTTCAAGACAAGGCCCTATATTGGGTCAACCACCTTGGGAAGGTAGTCACGACCTGGGAGGAGCTGAAGTCTGCATTTCTCCATAAGTTTTATCCTCTCAGGCGATTGAATAAGATGTGTACTCGTATCTCCAGTTTTTCCCAGCAGCCCCACGAGACTATCCATGAAGCGTGGGAGAGATTCAAGGATCTACAGGAGAAGTGTCCCCACCATGAAATTCCAAAGACTAGTCTCGTGCAGCACTTCTTTGGTGGGCTTTCACTTGAGAGTCAAAAGCTTATAGATGTTGCTTGCGGCGGTTCACATTTCAACAAGGACGAGGACGTAGTATGGAGCGTCTTCGAGGAAATGGCTGAAGGAGAAGCTGCTCAATCCTCGTCCTGGGCATACAAGAAGATGCTAACTGCCATCAGAAAGCCAGTGAACATGGCTTCTCACACCGAAGACAAGGATGAGAGCTCCAACTTAAGTATCATTGGGAGCCACCTGTCTAAGGTGGATATCATTGAGAAGAGGTTGCAAGACCTCGAAAAACTATCTATGATAGAGAAAAGGACCCAGGGCTTGGAAAAGCTCAATTTGCTTTCCCAGAAGCTGGAGCAGCTCGTCCGTGCATTAAACGCCATCATGTGCAACGCTGTGTCTACTCAGGCAGAGCCGATAGCAGAGAAGAAGGATCCTACAATGCAGCAGAACCCTCAGCCGACTCCACCGCAGCCCCAGCCTATTCAGCACGTGTATTACGTGCAGGTTCCGGAGCAGCCCCCGCAGCCTCAGACACAGATGGTTGTATATCAATCTGAGTCCCAGCCAGCCTATTCCGAGCAGTTCTCTCCACCCCCGCCACTGATCCAGGAAATCAATGGTGTATGGAACAATGAAGCGCAACTGACCCGTCCTCAGGGACATCCTCAAGGTCAGAACATGGGCAACATGCCCTATCACCAGCAGCAGTAGGGTGGGAGACCCTTCCAGCCCTCATATCAGTACCAGCCTCCGTCTCACAGCAACACATGGAAGCATAACTACCAGCATGGTCCTCAGCAGTCCAGATACCGCGGACAAGGGTATCATTAGCAACCGGCTGCTACATATCACCAGAACTCACAGTATTCCTCCAACCCTCCTCCTCACCAATTCTCTCAGGGTTATCAGTCGCAGTCTCAGCCGTCATACTATCACTCTAGGCCCTAGTAAGGGGATTCTTCTGAGATTGTACCGGTTAATCTAGCCCTGGCATGCCTTGAATAGTTGATGAAGAATATGGCTGAGATGAAACAGAAGATCGATGATTTGACGGCTGCGAAAACAGCCATCCCTGCTCAAGTCGAGGCAAACCCGAACAATTTCCGACGCAAGGAGCAGGTAGCCGGTAGTGTCCAATCAAAATCAGGTGAATTAAATTGCTTTTTATCTAATGTTGTTACTCTCAGGAGCGGTAGGACACTCAGGCCATCAGCAACCGTGAAGGGGAAGCATCTTGCATCTGACGGGTAATCGTCAGCCAAGCCAACACCAGGGCCACGAAGCATTTTGGGAGCAGCACCATGACGTAAAAAATCACAAAAAATGAAGAAAACAACAAAACACAAAAAGATAGCAGCAGACTCGGTGGAGATAGGCCAGCATTGGAGACGACTGCACCTGCTACAGAGCCAGCCACAGATAGAAGGGATTTTGCACCTACAGCGAGTCCAATGCCAGCACCTGAAGCCGAGCCTGCCGTCTTTGGTCCACATCTTGTAGATGATTCTATTCCTTTTTGCCATCTACCTGTAAACAACAATATGGACAATATTTTGAATGACATTGGTTAAGAGTTTGTAAATATTCCTTTTCCAGAAGCAATGGAAAAACACAAAAAAATGAAAAATTTGAAAAATACTTTGTCTGATCCTACCATCATAGAAATCATCCAGAATTTGGTATTGAACATGCCATTGATGAAAGCTCTTGAGTACATGACAGCTGTAAAGAAAGGATTGAAAGATGCATGTGCAACCAAGCGCAGGCCTCACCCTCACAATTCCAGGAGCAAGGGTGGCAAGTCCGAAAAGCATATCCTCATAAGGGCCACAGTTAATGACATCAGCAACCTCCCGGATAAAAAGCCAGATATGGGAGCACCTCTTGTGCTTTTTCAGATGTTCAATCAGGAGTTTGAACGAACACTTCTCGACAGCAGGTCGTCTGTCAACTTGATGCCAGCTTCGCTACTTACGGAATTCAGACTAGGACCGCTTAAGCCTACAAAGATGATTATGCAGTTTGCAGACAAGTCAGTTAAGCGGCCAAGGGGCCTGTTGCAGGACGTGATAGTCACGGTTCAGGGAAAGCAGTTCCCAGCCGATTTTGTGGTACTAGATATGGACGTCCCCGCTCCATTGCTCCTTGCCCCAATCATACTTGGAAGACCATTCCTGCGTACATCAAATGCAGTAGTGAACTATGGGACGGGAGAAATCACTTTTGGCGCTGGAAATGAAACAATCAGAGTGGAGACCCTGCTTTAGGGAGGACCAGCCGAACGAACATCTGCATCATGCGCAAGGGTGATTGAGTATTCTGTCGACTGCGACTTTCTAGCAAAAATTCAAGACACCAACTTATTCTTGGATGACAATGAGATCCATGAACTCCTCTGCCCCGAGGAGGGAGTGGAGACCGCAGTCAAATTTCCCCTTATCGATCAGGATGAGGAACTCGCTGATGTGTTGAATGAGACTGCCGTGGAGGTGATGTGCCTTCAAAATCAAGAGCAAATTGTTGCACATTCTTGTAATGAAGAGGAAATCATTGAAGCATTATGTAAAAATCTGAGTGAAGAGGCAGAACATAGTATGGTTGACACCGAACAGATGAAAGAGTCGCCACCTGCTTTAATATCTGAGGTCACTTCTGAAGCAGCTCATACTCCGCCAGAGTTAAAACCCTTGCCCTCCAACATGAAATATGCCTTCCTTGCGGGAGAACCGAACATGTAATCGGTCATTATCAATGCACACCTGACCGAAGACCAAGAATCTCGTCTGATGGAGGTTCTTGAACGCAACCGCAAGGCGATAGGCTGGCGAACTTCAGATCTCCATGGGATCAATCCGTCACTGTGCTCGCATCGCATTTTTATGGAAGAAGATTGCAGGCCCTCTCGAGAACTTCAGAGAAGATTAAATCCTAATCTGTGGGAGGTTGTTATGAAAGAGATTCAGAAATGGTGTGATGCGGGATTCATTTATCCTGTCTCCGACAACAAATGGGTGAGCCCTCTGCATGTTGTGCCAAAGAAATCAGGGATCACCAGTGTGAAGAATGACAAAGGAGAGGAGATCGCAACTAGAGTACCCACTTCTTGGCGAGTGTGCGTGGACTATAGAAGACTTAACCTTGCCACCAAGAAGGACCACTTTCCTTTAGCCTTCATTGACCAGATCTTGGAAAGATTGGCCGCGAAGGAATACTTCTGTTTCTTGGACGGACACTCTGGATACAATCAAGTTGCTATTGCTCTTGAAGATCAAGAGAAGACCACGTTCACCTGTCCTTTTGGTACATATGCCTTCAGACGGATGTCGTTCGGGCTTTGCAACGCTCCAGCCACATTTCAGAGGTGTATGCTTGCAGTTTTTGTCGATATGGTGCGCAACTTTCTCGAGGTCTTTATTGACGATTTTTCGGTCTACAGGGATTCATTCGATCAATGTATGGGTTATTTAGACCGAGTTTTGCGGAGGTGCTGCGAAGTAAATCTTGTGCTCTCGTGGGAAAAGAGCAACTTCATGGTGACCGAAGGAATCGTGCTAGGTCACGTTGTTTCTAAACGTGGCATGGAGGTTGACCCAGCTAAGGTGGAGGTAATTTCCAAACTTGAGCCACCTACAACAATCAAACAAGTCAGGTCATTTTTAGGCCATGTCAGTTTATACCGACGATTCATCAAAGATTTCAGCAAACTGGCCAGACCGTTGACTGAGTTGCTCGGCAAGGAGAATGAATTCACTGTGGATGACCGTGTGCTCCTTGCCTTTCATCAGCTGAAAGAAATCATCACACAGGCCCCTGTCTTGCAACCACCAATTTGGACTCAGCCTTTTGAGATAACAACCAACACGTCATATTATGCCATTGGTGTTGTGCTTGGACATAGGAAATATAATATACCATTTGCAATTCACTACGCTAGCCGAACGCTCGATGAAGCCCAACGAAACTACACTGTCACGAAAAAGGAGCTGCTAGCGGTAGTTTTTGCCTTGGAAAAGTTCAGATCCTACCTCCTTGGATCCAAAGTAATCGTTTACACTGATCATTCGGCCATTCGGTACTTACAGCAGAAGTAGGACGCCAAACCACGTCTCATTCGGTGGATCCTTCTCCTCCAGGAATTTGACTTAGAAATTAAAGATAAACCTGGGGTAAAGAATGTGGTGGCCGATCATCTATAAAGGCTTCTTGAGCCGGAATCTCCTGAGCTGAACCTACAGCCAATCACAGAGACCTTTCTAGACGAGGCAATTCTTTCAGTCACCTCGCTTCCTTGGTATGCAGACATTGTGAATTATCTGGTGACCAAAAGAATCCCACAGGATTGGCCGAAGTTGAAAATAGACAAAGTCTTATCTAAAATTCATTTCTACCAGTGGGAGGATCCGTATTTATTTCGTGAGGGGGCAGATTATATCTGGAGAAGGTGCATTCCTCAGGAGGAAGTTCCAAGTGTCCTCGCCTTATGTCATGACCGAGATTCTGGAGGACATCATTCAGGCAGACGAACGACAGTAAAAGTTCTTCAAAGTGGCCTCTGGTGGCCTTCATTATTCAAAGATGCATATGACTATGTCAAATGTTGCACTGACTGTCAGAAGATGGGCGGAACCATAGGAATGAGAGACACGATGCCTCTGAAATTCATTCAGATACCTGACATCTTCGACGCATGGGGCATTGACTTTATGGGCCCTTTTCCCAACAGCCAGGGCTATGAATATATTCTGCTTGCTATCGACTATGTAAGTCACTGGGTGGAGGCTATTCCCGCCCGAACTGCCGACATTAGGACTGTCTATCGATTCTTGGGAGATCACATCATAGCACGGTTCGGGATTCCCAAGATTCTCATATCTAACGGGGGTAGTCATTTCATAAACAGAGAGGTGAAGAAGCTGACTCAGGAATTCTGTATTGAACATCGCGTTGCTTCACCCTACCACCCGCAGTCCAATGGCTTAGCTGAATGTTCAAACAGGGAGATCAAGACAATTTTACAGATGCTTGTGCATCCAGATCGCAAGAACTGGTCTCATCTACTTTATTCCGTTCTTTGGGCTTATAGAACAACGTACAAGTCACCCTTGGGAATGTCTCCCTACCACCTTGTGTATGGCAAGCCATGTCATCTGCTCGTTGAACTTATTCACAAATCTTTATGGGCCATTAACATCTGTAATTTAGACTCCAAGCAAGCAGGAAAGAACAGAAAATTGGATCTAAACAGATTATTGGAACTCAGAGATTATGCATATGACAATAGCCTGATGTACAAGGAGAAGGTCAAAACATGGCATGACAAGCATATCCGCCGCAAGTCCTTCGATCCAGGTCAGAAGGTGTGGTTGTTTGATGCGAAATTAAAGATCTTTCAAGGCAAATTGAAGAGTAAATGGATTGGGCCGTTTATGGTTAGGCAGGTGCGTGACAACGAAAGTGTATTGATATCCAATCTGTCAGCTGACGCACAATCATTTGTACTCAATGGACAGCTTCTGAAGCCATACCTTGAACATGATACAATCATGGCTGTCGTTGACTCAATTCAAGTAATCTACAGGGATGAGCCGGATATCTCCAAAGAGGCAGAGGAAGGCCAAGCAGAGCAAAACATTTTTGAATGACTTTTCTTCTTTTCTTCTTTTCAATATCTTTTATCTTATTCTATCGACATGATGTCATCACTGCTACACTTAGGATGTACTTTATCCTAAGTGTAGGGGGGATGCGCATCCCGAGTTGTTCATATCCACTTTCATCTCTTTTCTTCTTTTCTTCTTTTCCTTGTCTATTCTCTTTATCTATCAAAAGTTGTCGCTCTTGTAGACAGTCTTCTATACTTAGGACGTACTTTGTCCTAAGTATAGGGGGGTGTGCACCCCGAGTTTCTCAATTCTTTGATCCTCTCCATTGTCTATACTTGGGCTATCTTACCCTAAGTATAGGGGGAGACAACCTGAGTACGATCGGTTCATTCCCACCCTTGACCCTTCATGCTTTGTGTACAGTCTGCTATACTTAGGATTATTTGATCCTAAGTATAGGGGGGACGATCAACTTCTCATTCGTTCATTCATTTCTTATTGCGTTTATTCTTTAGATTTTCCTATACTCAGTACGAGTTATGTCTTCTCTTTTCTCTCTGATCTATGAGGACATAACTCAAGCTAAGTATAGGGGGGTCGTATATACTACGTATATACTTTAGCCATAACTCGTACTTTCGTATTTTTCCTAATAATATGGCTATTAATTCTTTAAATTTCATTAAAAACCTTAATAAAAAGATGTTATTATTCCTCAAATTCTCTTTGTATTTACTGAGTAATAAATCATGTGAAAATATTTTCTGCAAAATGTTTGAAAAATAGTTTGAAAATCTTTGTGAAAAATCCGTTGAAAACTATTTGTAAAACATTTCGTTACATGTTTTCAACCTTTGTAAAAATATTTTCTTTGAAAAATTTATTTTCTTTGTGTGAAATAAAATGTTTGAAAAATGATTTGCAAATGGTTTGAAAAATACTTGCAAAAATATTTTGAAAAATCTATCTATACTGTTTGAAAACCTTTGCAAAATGATTTTCAAATGTGTGTACATGTTTGCAAAAATATTTGTAAAAATTATTTTGGACTATAGTTTTCAAAAATTGTTTGAAAAACCTTTTCAAATAAGTTTGAGGAATATATACATCACACCTAAAATTCTTTATCTAAATGTATAAAATTGACCACTTACCCTTGTAAAATTCTTAAAATCGACTTCTTGTAAATATATGAAGCATCCCTGTGTAAATATTTGTATCTAGTTTTCAGCCAGATCTTTTTATTTTATTTTGAAAAATCCCAAAAACATTTGCAAAATTAAATTCCAAAAACAGTTGAAAAATCTTTTTGAAAAATACAAAAAAATGCATATGCATCATCTTTTCAAAAATCCATAAAAAGTTCAAAATCTTTACAATTGCATCACAAAAATATTTTCTGCATTCTGCATATCATTTGCATAACATGAGCATTTTTCGGATTGAGTTTGATAGTTGAACAAGTATAAGTAAAATCTGAAGATTGGAGCTTGATTGGACCTTAAAATCTACCTAATAAAAGGAACCTTATAGGAACTGTGTTAGAGGTACTTCAGGTCTAGTTGACTTAATTCTTTGAGGATCACGAGACTTGGTTCAATGGATTCTCGATTGCCTAAGTAGAGTATTTCGGAGCACACGCACGACTCTTGTTGATAATGACCTAACTTGGACACATGCACCTTTCACATGGCTCAACTCAGTTGGAGTGGTGAGGGGATTGGATTTGCCAGTATGAGACGCACACAAGTGGAAACACTTGTCCTCCTCTAGGGAGGGAAGTGCACCCCAACCCGTCCAGTGATGAGGAATTCTAAAGACAGGAGAGTGTGGGTTGCAATAAAGCTTCAAAAGAGGGATAGTCTACTGACTCAAGAGGAAAAATTCCCTATATAAATGCTGCTGTGAATAGTATTTCGAAAAAAAAAGAGACAAGCATGTACAAAAATAAAAAGCCTGCAAAAGTATGTACATATGTTGTAAAGTTAATAAGCAAGCTTGAGCATCAAAGTCAAATATGTGAGCCTGCAGCTGGATGACGTGACTACACTGGTCTTGCATCCTAGGATAGGTAGCTATACTGGCTACCGTCCATTCTTCTCTTCACCCCCTCCTCTTGAGCTGGTTGCCACTTTAACATAGAAGGGAATACCCCGCTCCTCAAGGAAGGAGTTATTGGATTGGGGAATCATTGGGTTGTCATACTGGAGAAGTCAGTCTCTTTGTCATTCTAGTTGGGGAGAGCCACTATCACTTACACTGTACGAGTCAGATTCATAGTCGTAAGGGTTTGCGTATGAGTTGAGATATTTCTGACTTGGCTATTGAGGAGACTTGGACAATGTTTTGGGATTCTCAGGGACTGTTGGATTTCAAATTCGATTCCCACTAAGGATCCGCCTGCACTAAAATTCCAAAGGTCCGACTTAAGCTCCAAACTTTGTTTTTGTAAAGACAAGTTTGATAATTAAACTAAATCTAATTTCTTCTTTTTCTTTTCTTTATTTTTCTTTTTCTGCACTTATTGCATAAGTGTTTGCTAGGGACTAGCAAAGGCAAGTATAAGGGGATGATGAATCTACGTTTCATCATCTTTATTCTATCATTTTGGCCTTAAAAACCCTAGTAAATGCATGTAAATATGCTTAAATTTGGCATTTTAGCATTCATGCATATTTGTGTAAATAGTGTATAAAATGCGATTTTTAAAGCCAAAATTTTAGAATAAAGAAAATAAAAGAAAAAAATAAAATATTGTAAATATTTTATGACCCGAAACCCCAAGACCTAGGCATCCCGATGACTAGGTCAATAAGGAATAAAGTAGGGGGAGATAAGGGCCAAAAATACAATACAAATTCCTTTTATTTTATTCATTCCTTATTCATTTTGGGACCTATTTTTGGTTCCACTTTTTATACCTCAAATAAAGAAACTTTGAACATGAAATTTGTAGATAATTAAATAAAAAAATACAAAATTGATTTCACTCAAAAATAATGTACAGATAAAAAGTTATGGTCTGAATAAAATTCGAGAATGCCAACTTCCCAAACTTGTATCTACTTAATAAAAACTCGAAATGCATCCAACTCATCTTTAGTTGTATATAGTTTAAAATAAGCTATTTAATGGCAGTGGTTTCGCATTTGGCGGAGCTACGGTTTGAAAGTTGAGTTTTGGACCCCTATTGTATACTTGTACACATTAAAATATTCGTTTTATTATTTATTCATTATTTTTATAATTTTATACTATTATAATTTTGTAAATATTACTTATAATATATTTTTATATTAAAATCAGAATAAAAATACAAAAGAAATACAAAATAAAAATACTTGTATAGAGCATACATAGGTATAAGACCTATACACATACTATATTATTACTACTTTTATTTTATTTTATTATGTGTATAAAATACCTCGAAAAAATAAAATAAAAATGTAATTAAGTCTATAAAAATATTTTATAAATTTACAAAATAATAAATAAAAATAAATAAATAAAATTCTCAAAATAAAAATAAAATAATAAAATATATAGATAAATATACCTATATAGGCCTAAAATAGCAACTTGTAATTTTATCCCTCATAAAAATACATAAAAATCAGAATTAAATATTTTACAAAATAATAAACATTTTTTATTTTATAACCAAAATTTAATAAATTCATCTACTATTTTTAAATGATTTTTTAAATAATTTGTGAAAGGTTTTTCGTGGTTGGTCCACATGGACCAACCAAGTGGTCTGGAAAGTTGACCCTAACCTTTCCTGTTCTATCAGATTTTTGGTTTGTTCGCCGATCTTTGAGGATTTTTCGAGACTCCATCTTTCACCCTTTGGCCTCGACATCCTCTTGACTTTTTGTCCTCAAAGATTGGGCTTTCACGCCAGGGGTTAATCTCGATCCCTGGATCGTTGTGTTACCCGTGATCAACCCTTGAACTTGCAGCCAGAGCCACCTTCTTCAAAAACCCCTTTAACCTCCATTTTGAATGGGATCCCTCTTCCACCAACTTTTTGCCCAGGTTTAGAGCGCACCGAGTTCCTGGTGACATCAGGAGTTCATCGAGCCTGATCTGAGCTCCCTTGGTGTTGCATCGAGTGTGGTCCCCTCATCGCCGGACATCCGCCGCGAGCTCTTCGAGCTCGTCTCCCCGGTGAGTCTTTCGCCCCATTTCTTCGTTCTTTCCCTAGATTAAGTAATAGTTAGCTTAGGTTCGTAACAGGTTTAGTTTTTATTCACCCTTTTGACGTGAATCTTCGCTCGAATCTACGGTGGAGCTCTGCTCCGCCTCCACTTTCGACCACACCACTGCACGAAGCCCGCTCCTTTCACCTCCATCCTCTTCCTCATCACTCCGTCGCTCCATTCCATCCCTCCATCCACCTCGATCTTGCTCGGATCGAGCCACCTAAGCTCCCATCTTTGTCGCATGACGGAGCTTGTCGCCAGACCTCCATTTCGTACCCATTCACCCCCGCTTTTTACGCCAATCGCTTCGCTTTTTGTTCCCGCTTCTAACCCTGTAGAGAAGAGCCTAAGACAAGGCTCTATCGAGCCTCGAAACTCCAGGGACGAATCCCCCAGGTGTCTACCTCCGTCCAGCCACTTCACGCCTCCTCAGCATCGGCTGAGCCCTCCATTGGACGTGGATTGCTCCCTGGACCCTTTTGCCCTTGGTCCTGGGTCGGGAGAGGCCGTGTGTCAGCCACAACCAGCGATTGAAGCAGTCCCCAGGCGAAGTTCTTCTAGCACCATCCATAACAGTCAGATCAAGAATGTTTCCCCCAGGCGTACAGCTATCATCCGATCTTCGCTGGGTCAGGACCGTTGGATCTCCATCGCCGTGCATCTCAACCGTCCATCAGCGCCTCATCCTCGACCCTTGGATGCGCCACGTGGATAAGTGACTCGCCCTCAGCCGCACGATTATTTCCTGGGTATTTTGCACTTTAGAACCAGCGCTTTTTGTTAATTACAGATATGCCCTTGTACGTAGATATTATAATATGTTTTGGGTAAATTGCACTCAAACCCTGCCGATTTTTAATATTTGCATTTATACCCCTATGAACAGTAGAACACGTGCTTTGCGCATGACTTTTTGGTGAAATTACAATGTTGTCCCTGTAACCTTTATATGTTTGCATTTATGCCCCTGCCAGCAATGTATTTTCTCTTTGTTTCCTTTATTTATTGCATGCATATATAAATATCTAAAAAATCCACAAAAATTACGATAAGCTCCTGGTTGCTTGCTCATTCACGCCATATTTTTATTTTTCATTTTTATTGCATTTCAATATTTATAAAAATTCAAAAACAACAATTTTCAGCACTGTTTGCATCATAAAACCCATAAAAATTATAAAAGCATCTCAGAAAATTCCCAAAAAATATATTTTTGCTTATCTTAGTGTGTTTTAACTTCTATCCAAAAATCACTTAAGAATATAAAAGAAAACTCCTAAAAATATAAAAACGCCAAAAATCTTCCTAAAAATATTAAAAATCCGCAAAAAATCCTAAAATTATAACTCTATTCCTGAATTTTCTTTATTTTAATGTCTTTCATTTAAACTTAATTTGGGAAAATTTTGTCACTGTTTACTATTTTTCATTCCCATTTTAATTTCGGCCAGCAATGTTATTCACTGTTTTTAGTATTTTTGACTTTAAAAATACCAGAAATTAGGAAAAATCTAGAAAAATCCCAAAAATATTAGAAAAATATAAAAAGACCAAAAACATTTTATTTTCTGAATTTTGGGTATTTTCTCTATTTTTATAAATACTCCATTCATCTCTCTCTTCTATTGTACATATATTCTATTATTAAAAATATATATAAAAATATAAAACATAAAAAGAAAATACAAAATCAGTAAATTAAAAATCAAAATAGTAAAATATAAAATCAAAAATTAACTAAAAAATAAAAATAAAAATACAGAATTAAAAACCCACAAAAAATCCATATTGGCTAAGTAGTTCACTAGGCATAGGGTTTGACTTTTTGTCTATTGCTTTACTCCTTTGCTTCCTGTGTTCGACCCCTACTTGCTTGTCACTGTATATTCTTAGTAGGGTATAGTAAATTTTGACCCTTGCATTTTATTGTCTTCTTAATTGTGTGGGTTAATTGTTGATCAACGTGAAGGCTTGAGTAGTCGCCTCAGCGACAGTGAGTTTGATTTGTCAGACCATCATTTAGCAGCTCTCGCTTTTCCCATTTTTCACATACACAAATAGTAGATACACATCCACACATACCCACGTATACACACATTCACACATACTATATACATGTATACACATACACACACATTCACACATACTATACCCATATAAACACTCACAATAGGCATAGACACATACCCACATATACCTAAAGGTTATGGGAAAAAACCTTAAGCGCTTCATGGAAGTGTGAAAATCGTATCATATGCGATCAAGAGCGACTAGTCATACTAGTTGCTCGGGGCAGTGGAATTTTTGAAAATTTTATGTGATGAAATCACATGATCCAAGAAAACTTCTTGAGTCATTTCATCAAGATCACAATAAGAATTAGGGTTACATCTTGAAGTGTGCTTGTGATCGTATCTCTAAACAAAGAGACCTCTTGTCTCAAGTCTGATCAGACATAGATCGCACTTGCGGCGTGAGGACAAATCTTGTGCTTCCCTACAATCCATGTTGATGATGCGAGCAACGAATCTCCTGATTTCATCTCACAAAATCCGACATCTTCTCCACAATTGAGAGAGACCGAAAAAGACAGAGATCCATGAGTGGTCGAGGTGGCGGCACAACGGTGTAGTGCGATGATGACTTTTTCTCCAACATGATGTGGACGGCCACAAGTGAGAGAGAAAAGGAATGTGTAGAGAGAGAGTTCCTCAACGGAATGTGTGTATGCACAAAAGCCTAAGGCTACCTCTCCTTTTATACTAGTTGGATGTCTATGGATCTCAATCTATGTGCACACAAATCAAATGATTGACGTTGGGTTGTGCTTTTAATCAATGGCCATGATTTTATTGTGTTTTAATTACCAATACTAAATTTGTTGGATTTAAAATAAATATAATATATTGAAATCAATCAACATATTTCAATTTATATCAAATCAGCGAAGATGGAATTGATTGGAATGAGTGGAGCCTCATTCCATACATGGGGTGAACAGCCACCAAATTGAGCACTAAATATGGTCGTCAACTTTTGTATGGAAGGAGACTCTCTTCATTCCAATTTTGTTGAGATCTTATTCTTCAATTCTAAATTATTTTGTGACAATTTCAATCATGTCATTGAAATAATAATTCATATTCACATATCCAAAATAAATGTACTTGTATTTACAATTAATTGTTTAATGTGAATCCAATTTACATCAACTATTAATTCATAAATACAAATTACAATTATTACCCTCTCTCTCTCTCTTTCTAATATATTATAAATCACATTTATAATATCCATGAATAATATGGATAGTGTTATCCACATTATTCATATCTTTGATAATTAAATCGCATTTAATCATCTTGGATGTCCATTCTCATGTGCCTAAATAATATGAATCAAATTTATATTATTCATATCTAATTACTCATTTCGCTCAATGCTCAGATCCATTATCAATAACAGAATTATTCTTGAACTCTTTCAAGAATAATGCGCTTTCTCCGCGGATACTTGGAGATAATGACAAGGCGATTGTACGTTTCACGTATATTGACTTGGATATTGATATCTTATCTCAAATACATATATTGGGGACCTCTCAAAGATGTTTGATTAAATCAAAGTTGTAAATCTAATCTTCCCATTGCATATGAATCATATTTAGATCAATGTCCAACATTTGGACTAAGATCAAATTACTTCTCTATTGAGAGGAGTAACTAAAATCCAAACATGTTTCATCACTCCCTCGGAATGAAAGCGTCATGGTTATACACTTGTTTATGATCACATCACCCTCGAGTATTCATAATACCCGTACATCTTGCATATTGGAAGACCTAGAACAAACCCGAAGATTAAGATCAATTTTACATTGTCTTCTTCAGTGTTTTTACCATTAAGTTTCTCATTTAATCATTGGGATTTGGTATCGATCATACACTTTCAAAAAGCATATATCATACCTAGGTATTTATAATATACTTTCCAAAATCATATATCAAACCTACAAATTCGGTCAAACCTCTAAAGCGAGACGATCGTGCATGAAATTTGATTCTAACATCTCAAGAGTGAGATCATGTCTTCCGATTCAGTAATGAACCTATATGATCCCTTTGAGAGATCGATTAATCATATGCCCTTGTATGTACACCAGCTCGTCAGTGTATAGGTTTTGATTAGATCATCAATCTATCGGTCTGTTAAATGTACATACTCAAACATATAGCACATCTATCTCCGATTAGTGGATATGTGCCTATATCGTGACATTATACAACATAGGTCTTGGTTATCTCAATCTTGTTAAGTCAACTCTTTGACCTAACTTATATAACACCTATGAATCTCGATTCCTATGCAGAGGACCTACATCAAGAGGTCGGTATATACGAGCCTTTAGAGAAGAATTGCCATCTTCCTCTCAGGCTGGAGATCCTCGCTTAGCAATCACTTTACGGTATTTGATGAGTCCTCAATCTAACTCTTTAGATATCATCCAAGCACCAACCTCTATGATTCAACATTTGAATCAATAATTGTATGATCATTGAGATGGTCATGGTACACAACCCTAAATGTACTAAGGGATCTATTATGCAAATTAGTTATTCTTCATTTTAGATCGGAGAATGATTTGCAATAACATTTATTGCATGACGGCTCGATGTGAGCTCGCATGTCCAACAATACCTACGTATACAGATATTATACATGTTTACAACATACCCACACACCCATACTAGACATACCCACTTACCAAAACATACCCTCATACATACATATACTATACACAGAAACTGCACATATTAAATATAGACATATTACCATATTAAATATAGTCATATTACCCGCACATCATCTACACATGTAGTATACACTCTACATTACATATAGTCATACTCGTATACCCAACACATACACACCTACAAATGCATACTAACACCACTATAGTAACAAACACCTTCAATTTGCGCATAATAATACACATATATTAACATATACATGCCCTAGATGTGCCATTAATAATCAATTTTTTGTTGGCTTTTCTACAACAATGAATATATGTATATATCACAATGTTCATTTTGTTATTATTTGTTTAGAAATTTCATTATACATCTTACATACATCATTATCTGCGCATTTATTACTCTACCAAATTTAAATCAAACCTCTAAAGTGTATCAATTAAAGGATGTGATACACAACCAATATGATAACAAACTTGGATAAAAAAGAATGATGATATAATCTAACAAAGAATTATAAATCCTAAAACCATATTTTATTACATATTGAGCAATGCAAACAAATAAATAAGAGAAATGACTCGATGAATGCATGTGTCACCCACCCATGATGCGAGGTATACTGGTTATGCATCATTTCTTCTTTAGATTTGTTATTTCAAGTCTTGTTTTGTTCGAGTATCATTTTATAAGAAGAAACTTTGTCGAGTTTTTATTTGGAATATCACCCGATGTAAGGAGAAATTCTATCAAAATTTTCCTTGAAATATCACCCGATATAAGGGGAAACTCTGTCGAAATTTTCCTTGAAATATCACTCGATATACGGAAAAACTCTACTGAAATTTTGAGAGAATTCATATTCTTTGTGTTTTTTATGTTCTTCATTCATTCTTTGTGTTCTTCGTTCATTCTTCATGTTCTTGACTAGTAAATAGAATTTAATCAATTCATGAGATAATAAGCCCCTAGTTGAACACGAATCAAGGTAGATTGACTCCAATGAGAAATTAACACGACCAGATAAGGAAATAATGCCTCTTGTTGTTGGGTTTTCAAGTTAAACTAATTAATTATGATGGACATTTGCATGCTTGCTTCATGATTTACTCTAAAATAACTAAAATAAGTTGGTGTAATGAATAATCCGTGTAGTTGATAAGTTTGTGCAATATTATACCGATACTAGGTGAAAATTGATATGGTATAAATGAGATCTAATTACAAATTTTGTATTTTACGATAAGAATGACTTGGAGCAGATACTACATGTCAAGCATGCAACTTGTAGGTTTGTTAGAAGAGCATCCTTATTGGCAGGCCATACCTAGGTGGTGCACGATTGACATGATATGTTGAGCGCATGAAAAAAATTATTTGCAATATGTGGTACTCGAATGCTTGAATATGTGATTGTACCATGTGAAGGCATTGTTGGTTAATAGTTGATGGGTAATGATAACATGTAGTTAAAGCCACTGGTATAAATGACTAAAGGTCAGCATGTGATTTTAAGCTACTGAGTCCTTGAAGATGGTATGCTTCCTTGTTTGTCAGGTTGAGGGTTTGGAACCATGGATATAGAAAACAAACAATTGTTAGGGTAGCATTGGAGGATTGATGGAGGCGACTTGTGGCAGCATAAGCTCACCAGATCAATGCAATCTCCAATCCCGAAAAGTCCACAGCTTCAGAGTCCATGAGAGGTGAGGTAAACCACCTGGACTAATCCCCGATGTGGAAAAGAAGGAATAGATATTAATCTAATAAGAAGAAATGAAACTTTTTGATATAATAAGTTTTGCTAAACTACACTACTTGTTTACTTTTATCTTATTTGTTACTTTGCACTCATTAATCTTTATCCTATGATTTCTGGAAAACCAACAGGTATCGGTGAGCCATCGCAAGGATCTTAGCCAACCAGCCAACAATAGTAGCTTCTAATCTAATGTAGTTAGTAGTTTTTTAAGAATTTTCTTTTATCTTTATGTACATGTATAAGAAAATAGTGGGACATGTTTTATATGTAAGCCTTATTTTTTGAATAGAATAAAAATGTAAGATGCTTTATGTATAACATTTTTACTGTTGTTTGTTTCTGAATGTTAGATGTAATTATTGGATAAAGATATTGCTGAGTAACCAGATATGGTAAATGGGAGGACCCGACGATCCAGAATTGGGGTCATAACATAATTTCTTCACATAGAAAAATAGAAAATAATATAGTACAATTACACTTAAATAAACATATATCACATGAACAATAATAAAAATTTTAAGTGGCTTTACTTAATGCGTGTAGAAAAATGTGCATGCTAGCGCATGTATTATTTTTTCATCATTTTATATATATGAAAAGCATATTGGAGTTCTACCTGCACTTGGAGCGTGTGATCGAGGCGACAGTGGGGACTGTTAGACTGGGAACCAACACATGAAGAACATAAGTATCGAGTCTTCAAGGGATGCATGAAAGTGGTGTCCCGGTGGGCTAGCACAATAGCATCTCCTACCATAAACGGCATCAAGATCGAGGTCAAATACAAGGTTGTAGAAGGGGACTTAGGTGTCGATGCATGAGGGATACAATGGCAAGTCCACAAGAGAGCAGGTCAGGTGTGGGGGTAGTTGGCCAGTGCCTCCTAGTGCTTGTCAAAATGGGGGGAATGGTACTAGCCGTTTGGCGCATCCTACTGTGAGCGGGAAGCAATGTAGGAATCAGTAGCTTGATGTAGGGAGATGACATGCGAGGACAGAGGCATGGTGTGAGCCATACTCCCAACAATGACATCTACATCACACATCAACCTCATTAAAAAAACACCACAAATAAATTAAACTTAATCCAATACAACAAAAGAGAAAAAAACTAAACCAAACAAAATGACATTAGAGAAAAGAGAAGAGATCAAAGTACGCAAGTCGTCTACCAACATGATCACGAAGAACACTAGCATGAATTCCAATGAGTTCAAGTGTCCCCTCTATGATCAATAATTGAATCATGCATCAAGATTGGATTTTCGATCGACCCAGCTCAAATTAGGTCTCAAGGATCATCAAGGGGGCCTTACATGGATGCAGTTGAAGAGCTGGGAGTTATCGACTTACACGTCATACATTGTCAGGTAGAACACCTTGAAACTGCAATATAGGGGAGAAAATATGGGGTAATTGAGATGAACCCAAGTGGAAATATGTGATTTTGAGATGAACCTAAGTGAGATCTAGGGATGTCAAGATGAAAACGTAGGGTATTCAACTCACTTCTCGCAGGCTTGGCCAACTTGATTCACCTTCTATAAGTTGAGGAGGTTGTGGTTGTAGAGGATGAGGTCCACCACCACATAGTTATACTCCTTCAGGATGAGATCCATTATGAGAAGGAGGGTGTTTAGAGTAAGGAGTTAGAGCGCGAGGTGGGAGGCATGTCGTGGGGAGGGAGGACACACGATATAGGGAGTTCATGTAAGGGGGGAATGGATGTGGATACCATTAAGGGAAGGGGCAACGTATGAAGGCAGTTTAAGGGTTTCCACCAAAGTAGAGGGGCACATGCCCCCTTGCACTAAACGTAATGTCGGCCCATGCTTTTATACTAGCATAAGCTATCCCAATGTAAGTAAGCACATAATGATGACATCATCCATTACATACATATCAAAAGTAAAATGGATAAGGGTAAATTTCACCCTCTCTTATCACATTTTCTTATGTTTCTCTCGCCCTTGCATAGTCCAACATGTAAAATTCACAAAGTTTGAGAATATGGTATAAGAGTGTGATAATATTTCTTAATAACTTGGACTTATGAATTTGGGTAATGGTCAATGGATCCAATAAGACTCAAATCTAATAAGTTATTAAGGGTAATTTTGTTGGTAAAAGTGCAGATCGAATCGTCTAAAAACACGAAGTTCATAAATAGATATGTCATAGTATGCTGAATCCAAGACAAGTACAATCACCGATAAAATTCAACTATATAAAAAAATCAATTACATATGCATGAATAATTTTAAACTTGGATAATGCTCAACATGATGGTAGAAAATTGTAGGGTTGATTGCAACCAAAATCATAGATTATAATCAAATGTGTAATCTATGAGGTTTTTACACAAAGCCGACCCTCTCTATATTAGTATAAATTATAAAAAACAAAGATAATTTTGGGATAACTAATCAACAGGTTCACCAATGGATCAACATCCTAAAATCATATAAGTCCACAAATTTAAATATATGGATGCAATTCCTTGGTCACATGACAAGTGAACTAATGAGCAACTTCTTCTCTTACTTCCCTTTTCGGTATTTAATTTATGTTTTGAGTTGCATGCCTTAGATGGGGGGGAAAGAGTTATTTATGAAGGATATGTGGAGATCCTCAAGAACATCACGGAAGCATGTGGATCGTATCAAATACGATCAAGAGCGACAAGTCGCACTAGTTGCTCGGTGCAGCGGAATTTTAAAAAATTTAAATGATGAAACCACATGATCCAAGAATATTTCTTGGAGCTGTTCCATCTAACCACATAAAAGATATAGGAATACCTCTTGGAGAGTGGTTGCGATCGAGCCTCTAAGAGAAGAGACCTCCTGTCTCAAGTCTGATCAGTCGGAGGAGACGCTTGCGAGCGCGGGGATGAGTCACGTGCTTCTCGCAATCCAAGTTGTTGATCCAAGCAATGGATCTCCTGATCTCATCTCATTAGATCGAACACCTTCTTCACGAGCGAGATGCACCAAAGAAGATGGAAATCCAAGAGTCATCGAAGCAGGAGCACAACGGTAAGGCGACGACGAAGTTGTCCTTCTCTAAATGAGAGGGGATGGCCACTCCAGGAGATAAGGTAGATGGTTGGCATGAGAAATGAGAGAGAGAGAGAGTCATAATTGCGTAACTCGAAGAGTAAGGGATGCCTCTTCTTATATAGGGTTTTGGGAGTCCATGGATCCCAATCCATGGATAACACACAATAAATGGATGAGATTGATTTGTGTTTCTTTCAATGGCTAAGATGTCATTGTAAAAAACACAACATCAAATGATTTAATTAAATTAATTTACATTGATAAATCAACATAACTAATTTCAATTTAAATCATTTTGACTAGAGAAGAGATAATGATGAGACCAAACTACCTTTAAGAAGGGGGGATGCATACTCTTCTCGAGTGGATTGGTCAATCTCGTCTAATTGTCATGAGATCTCATTTTCTCATGATATCTTCTTAATTTACAACAACTCTTGTTGTAATTTTTCAGAAAAATAACTCACAATTTTCTTGTGAAAAAATTTCAATCAAGCCATTGAAATTATGTGAATCTCATTCACAACCCAAAACAAAAATGTAATTATATTTTCAATTAATCATTCAATGTGAATCCAATTCACATTAACAATTAATCAACAAATATAAATCACAAAAGTCTCTCCCTCTAATATATTATAAATCGAATTTATAATATACATGGATAATTGGATAGTGCTATCCACATTATCCATATCCACAATAATTAAATATCATTTAATTACATTGGATAATCATTCTCATGCATGCAGATAATGTGAATCAAATTAACATTATTCATGGTAATTAAATCACATTTAGTTATCCATTTCTCAATGCTTAGATATAATTCAACTTTGGAATTATTTTTGAACTCTTTCAAGAATAATGCGCTTTCTCCGCAGATACTTGGAGATAAGGACAGAGCGATTGTATTGTTCCACGTATAGTGACTTGGATATTGAGATCACTTCTCAAATCCAGATCTCATGGATCTCTCATAGATGCTTGATTTAATAAAGTCCGCAAATTTAATCTTCTCGTTGCATCTAAATCTCATTCACATTAATGTCCACCACTTGGACCATGATCAGATTACTTATCTACTGAGAGGAGTCACTAAAATCCAGACTTGTTTCATCACTCCCTTGGAATAGAAGCATCATGATTATACAATCGTTTATGATCACATCACCCTTAGGTATTCCTAATACCTGCACATCCTGCATACTGGAAGACCTATGATGAACCCAAAGATATAGATCAATTTTACACTGTCATCTTCAGGATTTCATCATCAAGTTTCTCAATCTTGGTTAGTGGGATTTGGTATTGATCATATTCTTTCCAAAAGCATATATCATACCTTCAAATTCTTGCCATGTTTCCAAAGCACGATGACCATGCATGGAATTTGATCGGTCCCAATACCTCATGAGTGAGCTCATGTCTTTCGGTTCAGAAGTGAACCCATACGATCCCTTTGAGCGATCGTATTACTCATATGCCCTTACATGCACACCAGCTCGTCGGTGTATAGACCTTGGTTAGGTCATCAACCTATTGGTCTGTCAAATGTACATACTCAAACATATAGTAACACATCTGTCTCTGGTTAGAAGATGCATGCCTATATCATGACAACATACGACATAGGTCTTCGCTTATATCGATCTCGTTAAGTCAACTAATCCGACACCTCCGAATCTCTATTCCCATATAGAGGACCCGCATCAAGAGGTTGGTCAGATATCAACCAAATTATAAAGGATTGCCATCTCCTACTAAGGCTGGAGATCATCTCTTAACAATCATTTGACGGTGCTTGATGAGTCCTCAATCTAACTTTTTATATATTCATCCAAGCACCAGCCTCTATGGTTCAATAATTGAATTTACAGTTGTATTATCATTAAGATGTCCATGGTACATAAGCCTAATTGTACCAAGGGACCTATTATGAAAATAAGTTATTCTTTATTTCAGATGGGGGAATGATATTTACATTAACATTTATTGCATAATGGCTCACCGTGGGCTCGCATGTCCAACAATCGCCCACTAGCCCAAAGAGCCATTAATGGGCTAATCATTTAAACTCGCACTCATGTGACAGTCATGGGCTATTCATAAAAATAGCTAGGTAAGTTGATCAGTCACTCTATTCCCAAGAGACTACGCCAAGTCCTTTTATGACACTTGCATATCCCCGGTGATGATGCTCGCATCCAATGCGAATGTTGCATCTTATGCAACCAATA
Organism: Ottelia alismoides; assembly: GCA_037367405.1. Lineage (NCBI taxonomy): Eukaryota > Viridiplantae > Streptophyta > Magnoliopsida > Alismatales > Hydrocharitaceae > Ottelia > Ottelia alismoides. Next base: position 71,981 of record JAZKJV010010609.1, on the reverse strand, counting down.
CTCAATTTTGTTAGTTACAGTGTCCTTGACACTACAGCTCAATAATTATTATAACCAGTATGTAATTTTCATTATTCTTATAAGAATACCCTTATTCCTGGAGATCTCTATCTCCTAAGGTATCTGCAGTTAAGACCTTTTAGATCTCTATCTATAAAGTCTTAATTTCTTGAAGATAAGACTTTGAGATAAGTATATCTAAAGTCTTGTCATCTATGAAGATATTGTTATTACTACAATAAAGTATTTTATTTCCATAGTAGGATTGGTAACAGTTTACTACTCCCACTGCTTGGCAAACGTCTGGCTTTTGTACACATACGACATACACATAGCTTCTCATAACTGATGCACAAGGGCAAACTGTTCTAGCATTCACTTCCTCAACTCTTTGAGGTGCTATCCCTTTAGATAGATCAGTACCATATCTTAAGGAAAAGAAGCCTTTATTGGAATTTTCCAAAAAAATGGAATATTCCAAGGTGTACCACTAATGTGACGGTTCCAATGCCCTCTTTCTCTTTGCTTCTGAACACTTTCAGAACTAAGATCTTAAGAGGTATCCTTGAGATCATATCTCAAGGTATGGAATAACCAGTCTATAAAACACTTATTATCATCCTTATATCATTCCAACTGATTAGGATATTATCTAGATTTAGCACGATGAACACAATGGCACTCCCACTAAGCTTCACACAGTTCTATCTGAAATCATAACATTGATGATTTCATCAAGTCCAATGTTCCAACTACAAGAAGCTTATTTGAGTCCATATATGGAATTCCTTCTGCTTGCACACCTTGCTTTCCTCAACTATGAAGCCCTGGGGCTACTTCATATAAATATCCTCGGAGAGGTATTCATAGAGGAATGCAATCTTGACTCACATCTTGAAGATGTCATAGTCAACCTGTGTAGCTATAGTTAGCAATATTCTGATGGGTTTAAGCATGGTCATTGAAGAGCAAGTCTCATCGCAAGCAATGTCTTCTCTTCGGTGTGTAACTCATGGATACGAACCGTGCTTTGAAGGTCTCTATGTTCTCATCAGGTTCCCTCTTTCACTTGAAGATCCATTTATACCTTAACGGATCTTACCCACATAGGTGGATCTTTGAGGGTCCATATACAACACTTGTATATGAAGTCTACTTTAGACTTAATTGCTAACATCCATCTTTTAATGACATGATCTTCAGAAGCTTCATAACATGAAGTTTGATCATTGTTAGACTCTGATACATGGAATCCATCCTCAAGCTCATTTGAAGAGGTATTAGTGTTTCATCTTTAATTATCCTTTTAGTTTTTGATTTTAGGAGCATCATTATCTTCTCAAGATTAAAGTTCCTTCATTTCATTTTCATCTTGATTCTCAGGGGAGTCATCTTCCAAGAATCATATCCTTAGAGATGAGATCTTTTAAGAATCTGAAGGACATAAAGTAGGTATCTAATACCATCCTTTATGAAGTGACACTCTCTTGTGCTAGATTCCATCTTACTTGCGACCATGACAAAGTTATGGACTAAGCAACCTTTAATTCTCAAATGCCCAACACTAGGCTAGGTTCCAAACCATAGCTTATTAGGATGCAGATTTAGATATGTCTGGAATCTCATTAATGATATATATAGTAGTCATATATACCTTGGAAACTAAGAGGTAATTATGCTAATATTCATCATTGACCAGATCATGTCACGCATGATCTAATTGTATCTCCCTACAACTCCATTGAGTTTAGATATATTATGAGGATTGAGATTGGAATTATATTCCTTTCTCTATAAGGTATTATTTGAATTCATCTAATAGGTATAATCTACCTTGATTAGATAAAATTTATTTCATCTTCCTTCAAACTTTGGTTCTAAACCAAAAATATGAAATCTTTGAACATTTCAAAGCTTTCTTAGGCGAAGGGAAGAAATCTCATATCACAATAATCATCGAATGATATCACATATCATTAATATTCGTTATGGTACAGATGATTCACATACATCAATATGTATGAGATCCTGAATACCTTGGCATCTAACACCATTTCCAGAGAAGGGTGCATTGGACATTTTTACTTTGAATATAATATTCACATGTATGTAAGATTTGAAATTTCAGATATTCTAAAGTTTCATCCCTTACTTGTCTATTGATCCCATCAATAGACATATGTCCAAGGCTTGATGCTAGATCATTGCCAAATGATCTTCATACTCCTATTGATCTTTTAAGGTTCAATTTTCAGTATTAGAAATTTTTATTGAACCATTCATTAATTTTCTAATTTAGTAGAGTCCTCCAAATATTAGATTACTGTCTGAAATATATCCATCATAACTCTTTATGATAAGTCTATTCCAGAATTCATGTTTATTCCCAACATTTAGAAATTAACAATAAGTGTATTCTAATATATGGGTCATAGAGACATTCTCTATGACTAAGGGCTCTCCCACTGAAAAATATGAAGTATATTTATCCAATAGAGATTGTTTCAACAATTGCATCAATATCCATGTGGATGACTATTAAACCTTAAAATCAAAATTTCTAGTCTTCTAAAATATGTGCAACCAATTGCAAGTGTTATTTGAAGATTGAGATACAATTATTAGACTTTTAATCTTATCCAATAAGAAAGTCAATTTCAATGATTATATATAGATGTAGATTATTCCGATGAACTATCTGAGTCATTCTCTAAGAATTCTAGATAGTCTTGATAGTCATACTATCAAGACATCAGCTTGTTGCAGTATTGGCATTCATCCAACTCTTTGGATGCCATATGTGTGGAAACCATAGAAGTACAGTTAACTCTTTGACTTTCCTTCTAACTTGGGTCTGACCCATGCTTCCATTGCTCTCCTTTGATCTATAGATAACCATTTCTTAAGACAAAAGTTTCTCTTATGTTGAATTAAAAAAATCAATATAAGAGTATTTCAACGTGTATACATGCTTCATTCAATTCATACAATATGAATATTATGAAGCTTCATGAATGACTAGATTATATATAGTAGAATGATGACACTTATCATATCTACATACATCTTAACTCTTAAATACTTAGGTTTAGGTAAACATTTGAATACATCATCTCTTAAAGAGCCACCATTCTGCATGATGCAGTGAACCATGTCATTTATGATTAAATGTCAAGAGCACATATGTATGCCAGAACATCTTCTTAGATTTTATAAGGATTGTTTGACAATTACGATAATCATCGACATGTCACTTCCAAAGTGCATTCGATGAGAGATCAAGTCTACAGAGATATACAAACCATAAGGTTGCAGACCTATTGTCTATTTAATTGGTATTCCTCATTATTATGAGGAAACTTTCACATTGCAACCAAATACATTATGTGTCCAACTGTAAGTACAATATCTTGATCATGGATCCAATCCATGATATTTTACTGGTTATTATTGAGTATATTACTGAGTGGATTTAATTAAGGATTATCTTAAATAAGAAATTTGCATAAATATATATATATATACATATTTTACTTTGATTTAGGAATTTTATATCAAAGTTTCTTGTCTTGTCAACACTAAAAGTTCATTCCCTTAATCACTTTCAATGTAAGAGATATACTTCCCATTATATCTCCGGAATGATCTGAGATCTCCTTTCTTATCTTTCTCTCATACCAATAATATGAGAACTTGCAACTCGGATAAAAAGAAGCGGGAAGTCATTCCACCTTGCAAGTCCAACTTGCATCTCCCAATTCGGTCCTTAACATTGGGCCACACCACCCCTAAAAAGATGTTGACCAGTCATTAATTGAATCAACCGTCAACATGAATACAACTCACTATGTTTAATCCAATGTGGCCCCAATAATATGAGGACTCCATATTGGGGTCACTACACATACGTCCTTACTCTTTCGAGAAGCAAAGAGCCCGATCTATATGGCTTGTATGCAGGAGCTCTCACTTCGGACATGCATCTCTGACATACAATCTCTGGTGACGGAATCCTTTGCCTTGACGGGAGACCATGTATGTCACTTATGTGATCCTCCATATCATGTTTAAATTTTAGTTAATCATTATGAATCATATTCATTATGATTAATTCTTCCAAGGGAAATAACAACTCTTTTCATGATAGAGTATTTTAATTTTAATTGGATTCCAATTAATCTAATCATATAAATTAATGATCCAACTAGTATCCAACAAACATTCTTTATTATTACTTGAAATATGGTATTATCTCAAAAATACATAGTATTTTGAATTTTAATAATTAGAAAAAATACATCATGATCTCTCAAGCATTATCCATTCCCTACCCGTTGTCATGACCAATACAAATAGGAGTGGGATAGACCGCACACGGTGCAACCTGCTACCCCAACTCTCCCCGACTAGATACCATATCCACCTCGGAAAAAAATAATGCCAAGTCAATCACTTTGTACTTGAGATGATAATCGATTTTTCAACCGAAGTTATACCATATAGTAATAATCAGAACAGTTTTGATTATAAGGAAAGTTGCTAAACATATTCCAAGCCTATTCAAGTAGCATGTTTGTTGAAGTGTATCAAGTAACCAACCTAATCATTTATTGGTTGAGGCAATGTCATTTAAGGGAACAATTATCACCAAATATTTCCCAAATATTATCCATAATTATTCCAGGAAATTAACCATTAATTTCACAAGTTTCTTAAATGACAATCACAAGGTTCATGATTAGGATTGTAATTTTCAGCATTGACCCTTATTTACTAAAATTAGCATATATCATTCATTTTAAATCTAAATTATGCAAAATCAGTTTCTAAAATTTGCTAATTTGATTTAAAACAGAACCTAGGATTAGCATGCATTCCAGGTGTTTTAAAATAGTAATTTACTCTTTAATTACATCATTATTTGTCATCCCCGAAACAATGGATATATGTTCATTAAAAAGATTATAACTAGAGTTATCTGATTCCAAATCACGCAAACTCAAATCACATGGTTTCTTTAATTAGTGGGGGCAATATTATATAAGTGATAGTTTGGTGTTTAAACATTTCAAATAGGGTCGAAATTTATCACAAAACAGGGCTGCGAAAATTGAAATACGATACAAATTTTCACGAACCCTAACGATCCCAAATCTTCTTAGGTTAATGGATCGTATCCAAAACCTACATCCTGGATCTGATACAATTTGAAGGATATGAGGGTATCCTCAAGCGCACCGCGAAAGCGTGTGGATCGTATCGAATACGATCAAGAGTGTCTAGTCGCACTAGTTAATAGTTGCAGCAGAATTTTAAAAAATTTAAATGATGAAACCACATGATCCAAGAACATTTCTTGGATCGGTTCATCTAACCACATAAAAGATATAGGAATACCTCTTGGAACGTGATTGTGATCGAGCCTCTAAGGGAAGAGACCTCCTGTCTCAAGTCGGATCCGTCAGAGGAGACACTTGCGAGTGCGGGGATGAGTCGCGTGCTTCTCGCAATCCAAGTTGTTGATCCAAGCAACAGATCTCCTGATCTCGTCTCACAAGATTGTATGCCTTCTTCACGAGCGAGATGCACCAATGAAGATGGAAATCCAAGAGTCATCGAAGCGGGAGCACAACGACAAGGCGACAACGAAGGTGTCCTTTACTAAATGAGAGGGGACGGCCACTCAAGGAGAGAACGTAGAGGGTTGGCGTGAGAAATAAGAGAGAGAGTCTTAATCGTGTAACTCGAAGAGCAAGGGATGCCTCTTCTTATATAGCGTTTTGGGAGTCCATGGATCCCAATTCATGGACAACACAGAATCAATGGATGAGATTGATTTGTATTTCTTTCAATGGCTAAGATGTCGTTGTAAAAAACACAACATCAAATGATTTATTTAAATTAATTTACATTGATAAATCAAGATAACTAATTTCAATGTAAATCACTTTGACTAGAGAAGAGATAATGAGGAGACCAAACAAATCCCCTAAGAAGGGGGGATGGCTACTCTTCTTGAGTGGATTGGTCAATCTCGTCTAATTATCATGAGATCTCATTTTCTCATGATATCTCCTTAATTTACAACAACTCTTGTTGTAAATATTTTTCACAAAAATAACTCACAATTATCTTGTGAAAAAAATCAATCAAGCCATTGAAATTATGTAAATCTCATTCACAACAAAAAATAAAATGTAATTATTTTTCAATTAATCATTCAATGTGAATCCAATTCACATTAACAATTAATCAACAAATATAAATCACAAAAGTCTCTCTCTAATTTATTATAAATCATATTTATATTATACGTGGATAATCAGATAGTACTATCCACATTATCCATATACACAATAATTAAATCTCATTTAATTCTATTGGATAATCATTCTCATGCATTTAGATAATGTGAATCAAATTCACATTATTCGTGATAATTAAATCAAATTTATTTATCCATTTCCCAATGCTTAGATATGATTCAACTTTGGAATTATTCTTGAACTCTTTCAAAAATAGTGTGCTTTCTCCGTAGATACTTGGAGATAAGGACAAGGCGATTGTATTGTTCCATACATAGTGACTTGGATATTGAGATCACATCTCAAATCCAGATCCCATGGACCTCTCATAGATGCTTGATTTAATCAAGGTCGCAAATCTAATCTTCTCATTGCATCTGAATCTCATTCAGATCAATGTCCAACACTTGGACCAAGATCAGATTACTTCTTTACTGAGAGGAGAAACTAAAATATAGACCTGTTTCATCACTCCCTAAAAATAGAAGCATCGTGATTATACAATCATTTATGATCACATCACCCTCAAGTATTCCTAATACCTGCACATATTGCATACTGGAAGACCTATGATGAACTCAAAGATATAGATCAATTTAACAATGTCATCTTCAGGATTTCGTCATCAAGTTTCTCAAACTTGGTCATTGGGATTTTGTATTGATCATATGCTTTCCAAAAGCATATATCATACCTTCAAATTCTTGTCATGGTTCCAAAGCACGATGACCATGCATGGAATTTGATAGGTCCCAATACCTCATGAGTGAGTGATGAATTCCTGTTCTCACTCTTTATTCTTTTCATTTAGCTATTTATCTTAGCAAAGCATCATGTAAATAGGTGTAAATACAATAAGTTAGAATTATGCATGCATTTGTTAATATTACATATTTAACATGTATTTGTGCAAAAATAAAAGAATAAAGGAAAAGAAAATATAAGGAGGTATTTAGAATAAATACAGAGTGACCTAAACCCCTAAGAGAAGGTCAAGCCTTGACCTTATCGCCAAACAAAATAAGTGGAGAAATATGACCTACTCTATATTTACATATTACATACATACATAAATAATTATTTTTGACAAAATCAAAATAAAATAGTATTTTTACCTCCTTATATATGTTTCTAAAAATAAAATAAAATTTAATAAAAATCAAATAAAAATCAAATAAAATCTTCTCTCACTTGTGCACAACACTTGTATGTATGCCTCACTCCCTATTTGTTATATACATGTAAATAAATAATAAAAATGAAATAAATATATTTTGAACTCCTAAAATTATGTTGAAAATAAATAAAATACAAAATTGGGATGTTTATGTAATAAAAAAGAAATTATTGAGCAAAATACATAGATATATTATACATGTATATAACATTATATACTATATATACACTATTTTATTTTTAATAAAAATAATTAAAAATCACATAAAAACAGTTTGAAAATTAATAAATATTTTTCATTTTATACACTTTTTATTATAAAGCTATTTACTATTTTTTATTGAATTTGTAAGTATTATGTAAATTCTTTTTTTCTGATTGGTCCAGGAGGGTTTGTTGACCCCGGTCAATGCCCTCTCCTAGCTCGGGTCGGGTCGAAAACCTGTCGTCGGAGTCTTTTCTACGATTTTTCCCGCATGAATCTGAGCTCCTCTCACCTTGATTCTTGGAACTTGATTCATCGGACTTCCGTGATCCTCGCGGATTCCTTGGATGATCTGAATCGCTCTCGGGTCTCACGCTTTTTGTCTATCCTTCTAGACCATGGAGCTCCCTATATAGCATCTCTTTCGCCTTCCAAGAGCCCTAGCTCGTGCCCCTCTCCTCATTGTAGCCCTTGACACCTCAGGTTGAGTGACAACTTCTCGAGGGGCGTCTCGGATTGGAGTTTGGTGGAGCATCCACGGTGCTCCGCCTCGTGGACGGCGAGCACCATCGCGACAAGCCTCCCGGCCTTCCATAGCTTGATCAAGGCCATAACCTCGCTTTCCACCTTCGCCTGAAGCTCCAGAGTTCATCTAGAACCTCAGGTATCGACCACTCCTCTTCCTTTCGTCCATTCGATTCGTCCTTCCCATTTAGCTCCGCCGCCAGTTAATGTGCTTCGATAACCCGGTCGGAGCCCCGATATCGCTACCCATCCACTCAGATCGATGAGCCACATCACCCTCCACCTTGCACCGCATCCTGATCACCCTTAGGCCCGTCCCTTAGGACGAGATTAAGGATCAATTCTCCTCCTACCATCTTCACTGGAGATCAACTTCCATTCCCCCACGCTTCTCCCTTTTTTGAAAAGCAATAAACCTCACCGGAGCTACGTCTCCAATAGTCTCACCCTCTACAGGTCACTTCGCGCGTAGAAGACCATTTCTAGTTCCCTCACTGCTCGGGCGGAGCAGCTCCAGGCAGCCATACACCTCCACGACCATCCGATCGTTCGTCGGTGCATCGGAGTTGACCACCATACGCGAAACACCGTCACGTCACTCCAGCCCTCCTTGGTGAGGTAATCTTCCTGGTGGATCTCCTCCTGTTGCTGATCTAAGTTCGTCCGGAGGCTGTTCTTTCTCCATCTTAATCCAGCGTCAGATCGGCCTTCACTTACCAGATCGAATCCCAACTGCCGACCGTGCAGCCTTTTCAGCTACCCGATCTGACGCATCCGACCACACGTAGGGGACATTTTCTGCACCTTCAGATCTGTCCCAGCAACGATCAGAGCCATACGCCCAAGACGCCTCCCGCGTGCGCCACGTGTCCCCTGCTAAGGGTATTTTGCATTTTTTACCCCATAGTTTTATGTTTTTTGAGTTAGTCCTGAGAATAAAGTTGTAGTTTAAATATTTTACAGTTCGGACCTCCTAGTTTCTGTATTTGCATTTTAGTCGAGTTGAGTTGTAGTCACGTGTCGTCCCACGTGTTTCCTTGGTATTTTTGTACTTTTTATCCTGAACTTTATGCATGATATGTTTTGATGGAATAATTTATGGTATTTGCAATTACACCCCTGTGAAGCTCATTCACATGTTGCGTGCATGCCTTCTAGGCATTTTGCAGATTAAGCCCTGAGTTTTTAATGACGGTTACCGATTGGCCTATAACTTTGAATAATTGCAAGTAGGTCCCCGTGAGCTGTGCATGTTATTTTCAATCAAATAATTATTAAATCAACTCCAAAAATTCCATAAAAATTACCATTAGCTCCTGCTAGAGTATAATATTTATGGTAATTTTTGTGACTCGATTTAATTTTATTTTATATTTTCTCAAACTAAAAAACCCCTAAAAAGTGTCCTGTCTATTTTCTAAAATACCAAAAAATATAAAAATAGCCTCAAAAATTCTATAAAAACCGGTGTGTTTGTTTTAGTATGTTTTCATTACAATATAACTTTTGTTTCATTATCTTTTATAAAAGCCCTAAAAATCTAAAAAGATTAAAAATCTTATAAAAAATTCAAAAAAATAAAAAAAAAGAGATTTCAGTTTCTGTAGGTAGATATTTTTATTTGCTTAGGCATAAAATTGCTATCTAGGACATTAGGACACTTTAAGAATTTTTAACTTGTATTTTTGTCCTGGTTGTGCACTGTTTGCCCTATTTTAATTTCTTTTATTTTTAGAAAATCATATAAAAATCTTAAAAATACCATAAAATTACCAAAAACACTTACATATTTGAAGAATATAAAAATATTTTTGTTTCTAATTTTGGAGCATTTTGAGTCTTATAAAAATTGTTAAAGATTGATTTTTTTATCTTTTTATTAGTTTCCTTATTAGAAAATATAAAAAAAATGCAAATTAAAAACCACAAAAATATGCCTTTTATTTTCTAATTACCGATTACTTCATACATTTCCGTGCTCCTTGTGTTCGACCTTGGTCGCTATACTAGGTTAAATAAATAGCAGATACCGCTACATTGGATTTTGTGCTTGTGATTGTCTTAATTGTGGTCTTGATTTTTCTTGATTGACTGAGCCTTGCGATTCAGGTCGTAATGACCCTTAGATATTACTTAACCCGAGTTGCCTTGGTGCGTCATCATAATGGTGCAGTTGCCGGGGAGCATGGCTTAGTAGTCGATTTTTATTTTTATTTTTATTTTTATCATTTTCACCTCTACTTGTTATAACAGCTTTCTGACACGTTTCTGTTTCACTTTTTGTGTGAGGAACTGCCTGTGGACGCTTTGGAGGATACCCGTACTCGAGGAGGAGGAGCAGGAGCAGAATTAGTTGTAGCTGATAGAGTAGCAGTAGATTAGTTTATTTTTCAGACTTGTTATTATTGTAATAACACAGGGACACTCAGACTTGCTTGGACACTTGGCTTATATTGGGGTCTGTTTCGTTGAGCATCGGTGTGCTCGGGGGACCTCACCGTAGTTTTTCATCGGTTTTGATTTTCTCACCTTTTCTTTTCTTGGATTCTCGAAGAATTTGGCCCCTAGATCTAGGAATTTCTCTGATTGCAATGTAATTGTTTAAGGCCCAATCCCTAATATCTTGCATGCACCTATAGTTCATAATTGGACCTTATTAATAAATCATAATAAAGTTAATTTGGTTGCTTGAGAGGTCACGTGTCGCTAGAGGCCGTATATAATTCATGCAGGATCTGTTGTGGCAGATATCAATCGGCATTAGAGATCGGACCCCGACCTCTCTCTCTGACCAGTTAACTACAGTTCTTCGCGATTAGAAATTGCTCGTTTAAGGCCATTTTCTCCAAGCATCATTTAGATTAGTTTTAATTATATCTTTAAATTTATGCATGGATCACCCTATATGTAAAGTGCTGACGACATGTAGGCATCTCTTACTTTGCATGCATCATAGTGTTTGATCGCGCATCGGCTTTTTCGACTTCTCCCCCAATTTTTGGAATTTAAATAACCAGGAGATTGAAACATTCGTTAAGCATTTGTTTGCTTATTGAAAAATATCATAAAAAATGATAATCATAAAATTGAGACTGCTAAACAAACTTGATCTTAAAAGACACCTCATTTAAAAATCTGTCTTGGGAGATTCATCCTCCTCATTGTTTGGTTTGCTTGCGCAAGAGAGTGACCCGCACACTAGGCTGGATCAACACATAAATCTTCATCAGACAACTCCCTTCAGGACTAGTCGTTCTCCAATGAGGATCTCTCCGGTAACCGTTAAAGCGAACAGTGACATCCTTAGTAGATCGGGTAGCCGATAAACAGTCCACAACTCGTACTGGTTGAGAAAGATCTAGTTTTGGAGTTAGGCAAGTCTTTTGAGGTCATCGGGTTCCTACCAGCTCGCTTAATCGCCCTGCTAGACTGAATTATCACCTAAATAAAATTGATAAGAGAAAAGATCGAACCTTCATGGTCATTAGCTCCGCGTTGCGTAGGTGAATTGGGGGTTTGATTGCTGATCTTGTTTGTTTTCAGATCCCATCTGCCTTTTCTCCCAGATCACGATGATGGGCCGTAGGTCCCTTAGGCAGCCTTTGGCTACACCGCTTTCGAGCACTCTGCCCCACTCATCTAGGCAGGTTCAAGAGAGCCTAGACTCGCTCTCCAAACTCGAGTTCGATTCCACCATGTTCCCCCTAGATCACCCTTCTTCTAGTCTCAAGGTGCTAGAGCAGAGACCATTATAGATATTCATTCATTTGGCAGCACCTGAGTTCGGGTCTTTTGCCTTTGCAGAGACCCAAGAGATGGCCAGCAGCGAGGAGCGCACCGATGGGTAGCCCTAGAGTACCACATATGTTCTAGATCACGGCACCATCAACAACACACTATTAGCCTCCCTGGAGATGATGCAGAGACAGATTAGAGACCAGGGAGCCTTCATGGCAGAGGTATGCCGAGAGATGGCACAGATGCAAGCCGACTGAGGAGAGCCGAACAGAGCAGGCGGTGGAAAGATACCAGAGTTTGGAGGAGGAGATGAAGGACATCTAGAGGAGCCACAGGAGCCAGTCCAACCAGCTAGGCCGATGAGAGAGTTGCACATCCCTGAGGCAACTCTTACACATCGTTGGATTCAGCTTCTGACGATTCTAGGAGATTTCAAGCTCCCCCCTCAGACTATCCAGTTGTTGCCCAAGTTCCATGGGATTGCCACCGAGGAGCCGCATCTCCACTTATAGGAATTCGAGATGATCTGCAGCACTGTTCACGACAGATACGTGGATGAGGACACCATCAAGATGATGGTATTTCCTTTCTCCCTGGTAGACAGAGCAACCTATTAGCTGAAACATTTAGGGAGATATGTCACTTCATGGGAGTAGCTCAGGATCGAATACTTGAATAAGTACTATCCACTCAGCCGGACAAATGCAACGCGAGCTTTGATCAACAATTTCTCCATGATCCCCAACGAGCAATTCCATGAGGTGTGGGATCGTTTTCGTGAGCTCATTGACCAGTGTCCACACCATGACATCTCCAAGCCCAACTTAGTACAGAGTTTCTTTTGTGGGCTGACACCGGAGTTGTAGGGGTTAGTAAATGCTTCTTGTGGGGGCTCCTATTTTGCCAAAGACGAAGACCAGGTATGGGCCATCTATGAGGAAATGGCCAAGAACTAAATAGTTATGTTCCAGATCCATCTCTACACTCGGGGGAAGCCCTCACCCCATGCTGTGTCCTATCAAAGGATAGCACGAGTCGATGCAGGTCCATCCACTCTTCAGCAGCCGCAACATAGGCAGAGTCGTCGGCCATTGATATGGGCATCATCAGCGAGAAGCAGGACTGTATCAAGATCATCGAGAAGAAGCAGTGCTAGATCATGACTCATATAGATCAGTTGGCACAGACTTTGAGTGACTTGAAGACCCAGATCATGTGTCTACAGGAGGCACAGACGTCTTCTCAGCCCTGTCTCTGGTCACAGGTTAAACTAGCAGCAGCGGCTCGTCCTAATATTCTGCCCAGTACATACAGGTTCACCCCATACAGGCGGAGCCGTTCCAGCAGCTGCAACACTGGTACCTTCAGCCATCACCATCTCAGGACACTCAGATGGTGGTGTATCAATAGAATCAGCCACTGGCAGTTCTTCCTCCATCCCCCTACAAGCAAGAGCCGTTGATGGAAGTCAACGGGATTTGGTATGACCGACAGCAGCCCCAGATCTATCGAGATCATCCCGGATTCAGGTGGTCGATGGGAGGTGCCTCATCCCAGCAGCAGCCTCCAGCTCAGGGTGGACAGTTCAGCCAACAGTCGCAGCAGCAACCCCAGTTCTCCCACCAGCCACAACAACAACATTACCAGTCGGGTCCTCATCCCTACTAGCAGGGACAGCAGTGGACGCAGCACCAGCAATAGCCTCAGCAGTATTCTCAGCCTCCCCCTCACCAGTTCCAGCAGCAGCCTCCCTTTCAACGAGGCAACTTGTCCTGTTCTCATGGGCCAACCTATAAGAACCCTGCTCTTGATGATCTAGCTCGCCTACTTTCAGACTAGCAGGCTAAATTCAGGTGAGAGAAGGATGACTTCTGCCAGGATATGAGGGAGATCATCAAAGGAAAGGTCATCATACCTGCTCAGATTGAGCCCAACCTGAATAATCTAAAAAGAAAATCTAAGCAAGTACAATTCACAGAGACTACCACTCCTAGTGATTTATTGGGAGACATTGTTTCATATACATTTGATGTTGATTTTGTTACACTTAGGAGCGGTAGGATGCCAGCCGGCGGCGCCTCGTTTGAGCGACGAACCCACGAGCATGCGGGAGTACCGGAAGAGGAGGGTAGCGGTGCTGATTCCACTAAGGATGACGATGATGACTGTGGTGCTGACGCCACCGAGGACGGTGTTCCAGCTGACAGTACTGAGGTCGTCGCTTCTTCAGATGCAGAGGGTGGTACTGATGCCACCAGATTCCATGACACTGAGCCAGAGTGCGGTGTTGATGTCGCAATACCTGATGTCGTGGGTGGTACTGAGGCCACCCCTTCTATTCCAGTAGTATTTTCTCCCATTTCCTTACCCCGGGACTATATGAAAAACACCAAAAAATTAATAAAGGAAAGGTTTCTTCATCTTCGAGTCCATATGTGATGCTTGATGATACTTGTATGGATTCCATTCCCTCTCAGCAATAGGAACCTCTCCCTAGACCTCTATCTGAGGAGGGTCCAACCATCCCCTTCCCTCAAACACTCTGCTTGGCTAAGGGGAATAAAAGAGAAAATCCAAAAAAAAAAACAATAGCTAGAGTTCAGCCAACAGATGATTGATAGATTCTATATCCAGTGGACTCTACAGGAGGCACTAGAGCACATCCCTCTCTTCCAGAAGAACTTGGGAGAGAAGACCGCTATCCGTAGGAAGAAGAGGAACCATCAGGCAGAGATCCATGTGTTGACCCGGGCCACATGCTTCACCATCCAGAACCGTCTGCCAGCCAAGAGTCCAGATGCAGGATCTCCCTATGTCATATGCCATATTCATGAGCAGAGGTTCGACCGTACTCTATTAGATAGAAACTCTTCTATCAACCTCATTCTGGCAGCCTTACTCGACCGATTAGAGTTTGGCCCTCTTCGACAGAGCAGGGCAGTCCCGTAGTTTGCTGATAGATCTGTCAAGAGGCCGAAGGGGTTGCTAAAGGATGTGGTCGTCACAATTCAGGGCCTGAAATTCCTTGTAGAATTCGTTGTGTTGGACATGGAGATCCCTGAATCCGTGACTGATACCCCCGTCATTCTAGGATGCTCATTCTTGGCCACAGCCAAGGCGGTGTCCGACCATGATAGCGGGAAGGTGTACTTTCGGGTCGAAGGCAAGAGTATACAAACATAGAATCAATGAGACCAGAGCGCGAGATTCAGCTTGCTCAGAGCAGTGTAGTGACACAGAGCAGACGACAGAGGCAGAGCGAGACGTCCACCAGGAGTGCGACTTTGTGATCACTGATGATGAAGGCGCTTGGTCTGATACCGTTTCACAAGCCCTTCTCTCACCTTCAGATGTCATAGATTTGCAGTTTCCAATAGAGGAGAGTTCAGAGAGCACACTCCTGGATGAAGACATTCTTGAGGCTGACGACCACGTTCAGGATAGCTAAGCAGATTTTGTATCATGTGATTCTGATTATGATCCCTCGGATTCAGACATAGATTGGTCAGAGTTTGATGATTTATTACCTTGTCTGATTTCCACATAGCCAACAGCTAGGGTGCAGACCGTGCCAACACCGAGTCCAGATACACCAGCAGGGCAGCCTTCACTAGTTTTGTATGATCAGCGAGAGTTCTCTTATTCAGATCAGGTTGCATTCACTCAGACCTTTCAAAAGCCAGATTTGCTAGCTCCCAGTCGCCCAAAACTGAAGCCGTCGTCGTAGTCGTTGAAGTATAGATTCCTTGCGTGTGAGCATGAGATGTACCCAGTCATTATCTCAGCAGATTTGACTAGAGAACAAGAATCTCGTTTGATAGAGGTTCTTGAAAAGAACTGCAAGGCAATATGATGGAGCGTAGCTGTTCTCCAGGGGATAAGTCTGGCCATGTACTCTCACCATATCTATCTAGAAGAGGATGCAAAGCCGTCGCATGCATTCCAGTGACGGCTGAACCCGAATCTTCAAGAGGTGATCATGAAGGAAATATCAAAATGGTGGAGCACCGATTTTATCTACCCCATCTTTAACTCCAAGTGGATTAGTCCATTACATGTGGTGCCCAAGAAGACGGGCATCGCTACAGTTGTGAGTGAGTCTGGAGAGGAGATAGCTACCCCGGTACCCACTTCTTGGAGGGTCTGTGTGGACTACAGACGATTGAATCAGGCCACCAAGAAGGATCATTTCTCGTTGCCTTTTATTGATCATATTATAGAGAGGCTAGATGGGAAGAGTCATTACTACTTTTTTTATGGGTACTTCGGCTACAATTAGGTGGTCATAGCGTCTGAAGATCAGGACAAGATGACATTCACCTATTTGTTTGAGACTTATGCTTTAAGACGGATGCCCTTTGGTCTATGTAATGCCCCGACGACATTCCAGAGGTGCATATTGTCCATTTTCTCAGACATGGTGGGTGACTGTTTGGAGGTCATCATGTATGACTTCTCGGTCTACGGCGATGGGTTTGATGCTTGTCTTGACTGCCTAGACTGTGCTCTTCAGTGATGCATTGAGGTCCACCTTATTCTATCTTGGGAGAAGATTCAGTTCATGGTGACTCAGGGGATGGTGCTTGGTCATATCATCTCCAACAGGGGCATAGAGGTTGATCCAGCCAAGGTGGATATCATCAGGAAACTCAATCCATCGTCCAACATGCGACAGTTACGGTCTTTTCGGGAGCATGTTGGTTTCTACCAACGGTTCATTCATGACTTCAGCAGGATTTCCCGACCGTTGACTGATTTGGTAACGAAGGACACTGAGTTCATTGTAGATGATAAGTGTCTTGTATCGTTTGAGATTCTCAAAAGCTTAGTTGTCGAGGCTCATGTCCTTCAGCCGCCTGATTGGTATTTCCCATTCGAGATCATGATGGATGCCTCCGATTTTAACGTAGGGGCCGTGCTGGGACAGAGGAGGGATGGAGTGTCATTTGTCATTCACTACATTAGCCGTACATTGGATGCCGCGCAGCGGAACTATACTATCATGGAAAAAGAGATGCTAGTCGTATTTTTCGCCTTGGACAAATTTAGATCGTATATCCTTAGATCCAAAGTGACTATCTTTACCGATCATACCACCATCAGGTACCTCATGGCAAGAAAGGATGCCAAAGCGAGACTGACTAGATGGATCCTTCTACTCCAGGAGTTTGATATTGAGATTAAGGATAAACCTGGAGTCAAGAATGTGGTGGCAGATCATCTCTCCCTATTAGAGAATCTTGAGGAATCTGAGCAGACTGATCCCATTATAGAGACCTTCCCAGATGGGGCGATCCTTGCTATCGCCCCGCTCCCATGGTACGCCGATATTGTGAATTATCTTGTTGCCAAGAAAGTTTCACAAGGTTGGCCTAGGCAGCGACTTGAGACTTTCCTGGCAAAGGCCAAGTCCTACCATTAGGAGGATCCTATCCTTTATCATGAAGGAGGGGATAGCGTCTGGCGTCGATGCATTCCTAAAGAGGAGCACTACAGCGTCCTCACATACTGCCACAAGCTTGAGGCAAGAGGACATCATTCTGGGAGGAGAACATCACAGAAAGTACTCCAATTCGGACTATGGTGGCCTACCCTCTTCAAGGATTCTGATGAATTCGTAAAGAGGTGTACTGACTGTCAGAGGATGGGCACTTATGGACAGCGTGATATAATGCCAATGCAACACATTCACTTTTGTGAGGTTTTTGATGCATGGGGCATCGATTTCATGGGTCCATTCCCTAAAAGTCAGGTATTTGAGTACATTCTGTTGGTTGTCGATTATGTGAGTCATTGGGTTGAGGCCATACCCGTCCGAACCGCAGATGCTAAGACTATTTACAGATTTTTGGGAAGAATATCATTTCACAATTCGGGGTGCCTAGAGTATTGATATCTGATGGGGGGTCTCACTTTATCAACGGCAAGGTAAAGGCCCTTGCTAACGAGTTCAGTATATACCATCGAGTTGCTACTCCATATCATCCTCAGACCAATGGTCTTGTTGAAGTATCGAATAGGGAGATCAAGACGATATTGCAGAAGGTAGTCCACCCAGACCGAAAGGATTGGTCATAATTTTTGGACTCGGTTTTGTGGGCATATCAGACTTCCTTCAAGACTCCTTTGGGTACGTCTCCCTTTCATCTTGTTTATGGCAAGCCCTACCATTTACTTGTTGAGATTAAGCACGAGTTACTTTGGGTTGTCACTGATATATTATTGGATCCAGAGAGTATAGGAGATCAAAGGAAGGCAGAATTGGCAGCCCTGGAGGAGCTTAGAGACACAACCTTCTCAAGCAGCCTACAGTATAAGAAGCGAGTAAAGATATGGCATGATTCTCATATCAGCCATAAGCAGTTTGAGCCAGATCAGAGAGTATGGTTGTTTGATGCCAGGCTTAGATTATTTCCAGGGAAATTGCAGAGTAAGTAGAAAGGACCATACCTGGTCCGAAAGGTGCATGACAACGATAGTAATCTGAGTCCACCTTTCGTGTTAACGGTCAGCGCCTCAAACCATATCTAGATCATGAGCCGATGATCGTTGACATCGCACCGATTCATTTTCCATGAGATGTGGTCTTTGACTCACATCAGTTGCATCTCGTGCCTGATTATCACTGTCTTCTACCTTATATAGATCCAGATGTCCAAATGATATCATTCTTTAGTCTAAAACCCCATCTGCATCTTGTGATTATGCTATACTTAGGGTGTGTTTTACCCTAAGTTAGGGGGTGTCAGATTTTTTATTATTTGTTGATTCTTTATACCTATGTTTTGATGCCTATACTTAGGGATATTTTACCATAAGTATAGGGGAGGTAGATCGTGTACATTCTCTCACTCGATTTTCTCATTGTGTACACTCTGCCATACTTAGGATCAATTTATCCTAAGTATAGGGGGAACCACCGAGCCCTCTTCATTCTATTATTTGATTCGTCATTGTAGTATAGCATTCCTTTTTACATCCCTATACTAAGCATGAGTTATGTCTTCTTCATCACTCTTTGTTCACTCTGAGGACATCATTCGAGCTAAGTATAGGGGGTGTCGTATGTATTACACATATACTTTAGCCATCACTCGTACTTTGTGTGAGTGTGTTAATAAATAAAAAGGCTAAAATCCTTTATCTAAAAATCGCAAAAATTTTAAAATTTTTCTTGTACATAAAATCCTTTCTTGCACATACATAGCTATTTCTAAAAGTTATTTTTGTATAAATGTTTGTAAAAATATTTTGTTTGTAAAAAGCTTGTAAATACTTTTGTATCAAAATGTATATAGTACATTTTTTTGTAAAATGTTTGAAAAATAAAAGTTTACAAAATATTTGTGTAAATGTTTGTAAATAGTTTGCAAAACTTCTGCATTCATTCATGCATTCAAATATTTTCAAAAATTTTGCACATTTTCAAAAACTTAGCATAAAAATATTTTTGTATATACTTGTATATTCTTCTGAATCATAGTTGGCATTTAAACTAGCCTAGAACTAAATTGGAAAATGGAGCTTGATTAAGACCTTAATCCACTTAATTTTAAGTGGAACCTTATAGGATTTAGGGTTAAGACTTTTTAGGTCCATTAATGACTTAATTCTTTGAGTCCACTAGGCTATGATCACATGTCATCTTGATGAGCCTAAGTAGAACATTTAACAACGCACACATGACTCTCATAGACAATGGCTTTACTTGCTCCAGCACCTTACACATAGCTCTCTACGGATGAGGAGGTGAGGAGGCAGTTTCCTTTGGCTTGGGGTAGCATACGAGGGTAGTACGTCTAGGCAGAACCTCTCATCTTCCTTTAGGGAAGGAAATATGCCTCAACTTGGTCTGGCAATTTTTAGGTCTAAAGACAGGAGTTGTGGGTTGCAATAATGCTTCAAAAGATGGACAGTCTACTGGATCAAGAGGAAAAAGTCCTTGTGTACATATGTTGCACCATGTAGATATGGTGTACATATGATCATAAAAAAATGTGCAAAAAAAAAGAAAAACTCCAAAAAAGTGGCAGGACTGATAGAAAATAAAATACTTGCTGGAGTGTATATAGCCAAATAAAGCAAAGCTTATGTTACCCATTCTCATCTCATGAAGCTTGCAGCTGGAGACTTAGCTACACTGGTTGGGCTCCCAGGGATATGTGGCTACACTGGACATGGTCCATTCTCTTCTTTTATCCTCTTCTTGAGCCGACTGAAGTTGAACTTAGAAGGGAATACCCCGCTCCTCGAGGAAAGAGCTGCCAGACTAGGGCATTAGAGTTACCTTGTTGAGGGAGGTTGTTGCCTTGTCATTTCTGAGGTGGGGAGCTACATATCACTTACACAGTACAAGAAAAGATTCATGGTCATTAGAGTTTGTGTATGTAGACTTGTTCTGATCTGGATTATCGAGGAGTCCTAACCATAGATTGGTGGAACTTGGAGGCTGTTGAGTCTTAAACCTAGGTCCAAATAAGGTTCCGACAAACTAATAATCCAAAGGTCTGACTAAGCACCATACTTCATTTTAATGAAGACAAGTTTAATAATCAACCTTGATTCTCCTTCTTTTTCTTTTATTTTCCTTTTCAATCTTTTTCAAATAAGTGTTTGCTAAGGGACTAGCAAAGGTAAAGTATAGGGGGATGATGAACCTTGATTCTCACTCTTTATTCTTTTATTTTAGCTATTTATCATGGCAAAGCATCATGTAAAAAGGTGTAAATCCAATAAGTTAGCATTATGCATGCATTTGTTAATATTACATATTTAGCATGTGTTTGTGCAAAAATAAAAGAATAAAGGAAAAGAAAAAGGAAGTAGGTATTTAGAATAAATACAGAGTGACCCGAACTCCAAAGAGAAGGTCAAGCCTTGACCTGATCGCCAAACAAAATAAGTAGAGAGAGATAGGGCCTACTCTATATTGTACATATTACCTATATGCATAAATAATTATTTTTGACAAACTCAAAATAACATAGTCTTTTTACCTCATTGTATATGTTCCTAAGAATAAAATAAAATAAAATAAAAATCAAATAAAATCTTCTCTCACTTGTACACAACACTTGTATACGTGCCTCCCTCTCTGTTAATTATGTACTTGTAAATAAAAAATAAAAAAATAAAAATTATTTTGAACTCCTAAAATTATGTTGAAAATAAATAAATTACAAAATTGGGATGTTTGTGTAAAAATAATAAAACAAAAATTATTGAACAAAATACATAGGTATATTATACATGTATATAACACTATATACTATATATAAACTATTTTATTTCTCATAAAAATAATTAAAAATCAAAGAAAAATAGTTTGAAAAATAATAAATATTTTTCATTTTATACACTTTTTATTGTAAAGCCATTTACTATTTTTTATTTAATTTGTAAGTATTATGTATATTCCTATTTCCTGATTGGTCTAGGAGGGTTTGTTGAACCCAGTCAACGCCCCCTCCTAGCTCGGGTCGGGTCGAAAACCCATCCCCGGAGTCTTTTCTCCGATTTCTCCCGCCCGAATCCGAGCTCATCTCACCTCGATTCTGGGACCCTTGATTCCTCGGACCTCCGTGATCCTCACGAATTCCTTGGATGATCCGAATCGCTCTCGAGTCTCGCACTTTTCACCGATCCTTCTAGACCCTGGAGCTCCCTATATAGCATCTCTTCTGCCTTCTAGTAGCTCTTGCTCGTGCCTTGCTTCTCATACCAGCCCTTGACACCTCAGGTTGAGTGACAGCTTCCCGAGGGGCCTCTCGGATTGGAGTTTGGTGGAGCATCCACGGTGCTCAGCCTCGTGGCTAGCGTGTGCCGCCATGACAAGCCTCCCGGCCTTCCACAGCTTGGTCGAGGCCATAACCTTGCTTGCCACCTGAAGCTCTAGAGTTCATCTAGAACCTCAGCTATCGACCACACTACTTCCTTTCATCCATTCGATTTGTCCTTCCCATTTAGCTCCGCCGCCAGTTCATGTGCTCCGATCAGCCGGTCAGAGCCCTGATATCACAACCCATCCGTTCAGATCAGCACGCCATATCGCCCTCCACCTCGCACCGCATCTTGATCACCCTTAGGCACATCCCTTAGGTCGAGAATAAGGCTCAGATCTCCTCCTACCATCTTCTTCGGGAATGAACTTCCATTCCCTTGCGCTTCTCCCTTCTTTAACAAGCAATAAACCTCGTCGGAGCTACATCTCCGAGCGTCTCACCCTCTGCAGGTCCATTCGCGTGTAGAAGACCATTTCTGGTTCCCTCAGTGCTCGGGCGGAGCAGCTCCAAGCAGCCATACACCTCTACGACCATCTGATCGTTCGCCAGCGCATCGGAGTTCGCCACCAGACGCGGAACACTGTCACGTCACTCAGGCCCTCCTTGGAGAGGTCATCTGCCCGATGGATCTCCTCCCGTTGCTGATCGAAGTTCGTCTGGAGGTTGTTCTTCCTCCCTCTTAATCCACTGTCAGATCAGCCTTCACTTACCAGATCGAATCTCAACCGCCGACCGTGCAGACTTTTCAGCCAACTGATCTGACGCATCCGAACGCACGTAGGGAACATTCTCTGCACCGTCCTCCTACTAAAGTGTAATAATTATGGTATTTTTTATGACTCGATTTAATTTTCTTTGATATTTTCTAAAAATAAAAAACCCATAAAAAGTGTCCTGTATATTTTCTAAAATACCAAAAAAGTTATAATTGTAGCTCAAAAATTTTATAAAAATTTCTACGTGTTTGTTTTAGTGCGTTTTCGTTACAGTATAATTTTTGTTACATTATCTTTTATAAAAACCCTAAAAATCTCAAAAGACTAAAAGATCTTAAAAATCCTCAAAAAATCAAAAAAAAATGAGAATTCAGTTTCTGTAGGTAGATAATTTTATTTTCTTGGGCATAAAATTGCTATCCAGGACATTAGGACACTTTAAGAATTTTTAACTTGTATTTTTGTCCTAGTTGTGCACTGTTTGCCCTATTTTCATTTCTTTCATTTTTAGAAAATTGTATAAAAATCTTAAAAATACCAGAAAATTACCAAAAACACTTGCATATTTGAAGAATATAAAAATACTTTTTTTCTAATTTTGGAGTAATTTTTAGTCTTAATAAAAATTGTTAAAGATTGATTTTCTTTATCTTTTTATTTGTTTTCTTATTAGAAAATATAAAAAAATGTAAATTTAAAACCACAAAAATATGCCTTTTATTTTCTGATTACTGACTATTTCATTCATTTCCGTGCTCCTTGTGTTCGACCCTGATCGCTATACCAGGTTAAATAAATAGCAGAGACCGCTACATTGGATTTTGTGCTTGTGATTATCTTAATTGTGGTCTTGATTTTTCTTGATTGACTGGGCCTTGCGATTCAGGTCGCAACGATCCTTAGATATTACTTAACCCGAGTTGCCTTGGCTTGTCATCAATGAGCTCATGTCTTCTGGTTCAGAAGTGAACCCGTATGATCCCTTTGAGAGATCGTATTACTCATAGTCCCTAACATGCACACCAGCTCGCCGGTGTTTAGACCTTGGTTAGGTTATCAACCTATTGGTCTGCCAAATGTACATACTCAAACATATAGTAACACATCTATCTCTGGTCAGATGATGCATGCTTATATCATGGTTGCATACGAAATAGGTCTTTGGTTATCTCTATCTCATTAAGTCAACTAATCTGACAACTCCGAATCTCTATTCCCATACAGAGGACCTGCATCAAGAGGTCGGTCAGATATCAGCCAAATGAGAAAGAATTTCCATCTCCTACTTAGGCTTGAGATCATCTCTTAACAATCATTTGACGGTGCTTGATGATTCCTCAATCTAACTCTTTAGATATTCATCCAAGCACCAACCTCTATGATTCAATAATTGAATCAACAGTTGTATGATCATTAAGATGGCCATGGTACATAACCCTAAGTGTACTAAGGGACCTATTATGCAATAAAGTTATTCTTCATTTCAGATCAGGGAATGATATTTGCAATAACATTTATTGCATAATCACCCGTTGTGGGCTCGCATGTCCAAAAATTCATATAGGCACGGATATGAGATTAGGTAGAGTGCAAAAAGTCATAAATCCCATGTGATTAAAATTAATATTTTCATGTTACAAAATGGTAACTCCTTCTGATTGTAATTAGAATAACTCATTGTCCTACTGAGGATTGTGTATCCACATTGAGGTAGACCACCCAACATATCTCTTCCTAGCCGACGATATCGGAACTACTCTAAACCTGTGAATGAAGAACATCTCTCAAACTTCATGAGCGATAGACTTTGTCATCATATCATCATCGTATTTGTGGATCTTATCAAATAATTTATTTCTTTAATTTTAACATATCCCCTATAAAATGATATCTGACTTCAATGTATTTTGACTTTGCATGAATAGTATATTTCTTACTAAGGTTAATCATGCTCTAACTGTCCTCATAAAGGATATACTTGTCTTGACCAAAACTAAATTCATGTGTAAACTTCTTTCGTGCACAAAATTTTTTTACTTTCTCCTATAATAGCAATGAATTATACTCTTTAGTATACAGTGTCACACACTTCTGCAACCAAGATTTCCATGAAACACCACACTTGCATATGTCATCAAGTAGACGGATATAAATCGTATTCCATTAACATCACATGTCATATTAGAGTATGGGTAATCCAAAAGAAACGATATCTCTACTCAAAATAAATACGTAATGCTAGTGCCACACATATATCTTAAGATCCATTAGACTACATTACAATTCCCTTTTCGTGGAGTTGAGATAAACGTATTGAAAAATCAAACAAAATGAGCAATATCATCTCTATAACATAAAAGGGCGTACATTAGACTTCCTTTGATGATGCATAGAGAATCAACTCTATATCCATCTATTTTCTTATGTCCTTAAACTATACTTGGTGGTTAACTTGAAGTGTGCTCCAAGAAGGGTGTTAAGGGCTTGATCTTATCCATGTTGAATGTTTGAAGTACTTCCTCAGCGTACTTCTATTGCGATAATCATAATTTCTTGAACATTGGATTGTGAGAATCTTGGTATATCCAAATTCTAATTTGTAAATCTAATGTCCTTCGTAGATATTATAAAAATAAATCTGTAACTTTTAGTTTTTCATGTACATCCCTATCTGGACCTCTTTACGGGCCTCTTTGCAGTTTCAGTAACTTTGTATGAAATTATCCATTTTATTCTTGCAAAAATAGCATATTTTCCCTCTCTAGTTTTATTTATTAATTAATTTAGTTTAGTTAGATTAAAATTATAATATCGCCCTTATGTTTCTAGATATTTACATAAGGACCACTAGAATCTTATTTTTAGATTTAAAATATAAAAATCAAATATTTGAAAAAAACCCTAAAATACTATGAAGTGTTTGGAATAAATTAGTACAGGTTTCAACTCATTTCAAAGTCTTTTATAATAGAACAAAAAATAAAACCTTCCCATGGTCATCGGGAGTTAAATTTGTACCAAAATAAAAGTCATTCGAAAATTTGTGCAAAATTTGCTAGTTCCATTTGAATCAATCATCTACCTACCATATACCTTTTCGTGCATTGCCAAGGGTTGTAGTTTTATGATTATATTTCAATTGTGGAAATTACATATGTGTACAATGACACTAAAAATTAGCTTTTAAAAGTACAAAAATCTTACCAGTGTCTCCTGAATCTTTCGATGTATTAGTCCTCAACAAATACTACATCTCGATTTCTTACTAGATTCTTCTCTAAAGGTCTTATAACATGTAGTCAAATTAATCACGCCCATGTTTCACAAAGATGTGTTCTCTAGCATTTGATTCTAACTTGGATCTGAAATTTATTAGAACATGCCCAAAAAGTTTTGATTAAATTCACATTACTACTAAAAGGAAACATATTTTTCATATTAAGGATATGTCCATCCGAAGTCGTCTATGGAGACAAGTTGACCGCATGAGCAATAATGTTCGAAGCTTCACCTCAAAAGAAACTAGATAGTTTTACCTAAAAAATAAGCACATGATTCACTTCATAAGAGTGGCATTAATCCTTTGAGAATGACATTCAATCGTGGAGATTTCTGTGGAGTCTTCTGATGTGTAATACCATGGCCCATGCAATACATGTCAAAATATCCCACATACTCCATGCAATTAAGCTTCCTTCTTGTCTTCCTTTCTATAAGTGCATGAATTTCCTTAAATACATTAATGACATGATCCTTCCTCTTTAAGACATAGATCATAGATTTCCAAAAAAACATCAAATAAGTTGAGAAATAAGAGTGCACCTCTGAGAGAGATAACCTTAGAGGACCACAAAAATCTATGTGAACTAATGTTGATACTTGTACTTTCCCGGATGGTGCGGTAGTTTTGAATGTAACTCTCGACTGCTTTCTAAACAAGTAACGGTTAGTGATGAATCTCTGATTGATCATCATAATACTCTCTTTTTATCCTTGAAGAATAAGAACTTCATTGCAAATCTTCATTAATTATGTATCTTTATCAATAATCCTCCTCTCTGCAATTAACCCTAATTACTAACCCTAATTATTGTATATTTATCACTAACATTTTATTTATTTTCTCTCTTATAAAAAATCCCAAAAAACATATAATATTGTAGACATTTGTCTTGATCTTTAAAAACAAATTAAAAATACAAAAAAATATCAAACCTATTAAAAAAAGTGTTTTTAATTCATTAAAAATGCTACCAAAAATATTTCATTATATAAATGATCTCTTCTAGATTTTTGGTCAACACGAAACTTGTAGATCTCATCGAGATCAACAACTTTCATATTTAACTTTTTGTTAATTTGACCCCCTTGTAATTATTTTTTATTTCTAAATTAATCTGGTTGGGCCACGTTGTGCCCTCTGGTCCGCCCACGTGGTCGCACCTCCTCACGCCACCTGCCTCCGCCATACACCCTTGGATCCCTTCTCCCTGCCTCCGTCTCATATGTTTGCTCTCACTTCACTCCCTACCACTTGATCAGATCCTATGATCTGATCTAATATGCACCCTTCAATCCTCCTCTCGTCTACAAGATCTCCATCCATCCAATGACCAAGTTGCCTCCACGTCACTCAATCCACCTCCATTGTTGGATGAAACCCCCTGTTCTATACCAACCACATGCTAGTGCTTCAATCTCTACTGCTAGATTTGATCTCTATATCTGAATTGCATCGCTCCCTCACGCATACCTCCTAATCGTTGGATCACAAGATTCAACAGTGCAGACCTCTTCTTCCACCTCTAGTGCCTCCACGCTTGACCATTTTGACCTCGCCCCTTCCTATTTCGTCGCCTTCTGCTCTCACCGTCTCTGTCCCCTAATGGCCTCCCCATGCAGTCATTACTCCTATGATCCTCGCTCGCCCATCAATACCTTCGTGCCTTGATCACAACCCTCTTGCTAGTCATTGCAAATTATGCAACTCACTACTTGAAACGGCCAGTGACCAACCTATAACTCCTCCTCCCTTGAGCCAATTCCACTTCATCTACTAATCCCAGGGCAGTGGCCCAGCTTCCCCCGCACCTCTAGTGACAACGGAGGGGCGGATCATCGAGGCAATGATGATCGTTCGCCCGTAGTGGGACCCTTCACCCCTCCGACCAAGATATGGTTGCCATTGCATGCCAAGGAGCTCGTTGGTGTAGCTGACCAGCTCGAGCGACGATCAGAGTGCCTTCAGGCGCTTAGCCCAAGCTCCGCTCTGCCAGCCACTTGCTCTGACCAGGTATCCTTCTTCCCTTCTTTCTCTCTATTTTTATTTTATTTGTATCGCTGCCTACATGGAACCTTTCCATCTCCTGACCATCCTACAACTTCCTCAATACCACCAACATCTTCGCCCATGACCCGTTCACCGTTTCCCCTTCTCCATGACCGTGATCACCTCTACTCCCCTTCTTCTCTAGTTTATTGGAAATGGAGCCCAGAACCCCCACTCCTCTGCCCGATGAGGAGTGGAGGACCTGGGCTCCATCTTCGACGAACTAGAGAAGAAGGGGAGTGGAGGTGATCGGGATCCTGTATACTTCTATTTCCTAGACGGGTACTCGGGTTACAACCAAGTTGCCATCACCCTAGAGGACCAGAAAAAGGCAATATTTACATGTCCCTTCAGCACGTACGCATTCAATCACGTGTCTTTTGGGCTCTGTAATGCCCTCAACATTTTCAACGGTGCATGGTTGTAATTTTTGCCAAAATGGTTGGGGATTACCTAGAAGTATTTATGGATGAAGTCTCGGTCCATGGTGATTCACTCGATGATTGTCTAGCACACCTGGACCGAGTCCTCGAGAAGTGTAGGGAAGTGAATTTGGTGCTCTCTTGGGAGAAAAGTCATTTCATGGTAAAAGAGGGCATCATGTTGGGGCACGTCATCTCCAAGAAGGGAATGGAAGTTGACCCTGCCAAGGTGGATGTGATCAAGAAACTCGAGCCACTATCAACATGAAACAAGTGCGATCTTTTCTAGGACATGTCGGATTTTAGATGAGATTTATTAAGGATTTTTCAAAAATTTCATGACCGCTAACTGAGCTCTTGGGAAAAGACACCAAGTTTTTTGTTAATCATAAGTGTCTTGAGGCCTTCGAGATACTCAAGAAAAAGATCACTGAGACTCCCGTCCTACAATCCCCCGACAAAGATCATTGAGGCCTTCGAGATCATGACCAACATTTCAGACTTTGTAGTAGGGGTTGTGCTAAGACAAAGGAAAGATGGAATCACGTATGATATTCACTATGCAAGCAAAGTTTTGTATCTAGATCAAAAAAGGGAGGATCTATTCCTTTTGTTTGAAGGACCAAATTGTTTATGGAGGAGATGAATCCTTAGGAGGAATACCAAAGTGCCCTCGCTCCATGCCACACCTTGGAGACAGGAGGACACCAATCCAGGAAGAGGACCGCTGAGAAGATACTACACTGTGGATTTTACTGGCCGACCTTGTTTAAGGATGCCTACAACTTTGTTGGGTCGTGCCTAGTCTATTAGAGAATGGGAAGGACCATTGGTCCGAAAGATGCCATGCTTATGCAATCAGTGATCATTTGTGATGTATTCGATGCATGGGCATTGACTTTATGGTCCCATTCCCTAACAACCATGTATTTGAATATATTCTTCTTACGGTGGACTATTTATCAAGGTGGGTGGAGGCTATCCCTACTCGAGCCGCAAACAATAGAACCGTCTGTAAATTTCTGAAAGATCATATTATTTTGAGGTTCAAGATCATCAAGATTCTAATATCTGGCGGGGGTAGACATTTTGTCAATCAGAGGTGAAGAAGTTGACCAAGGACTACGACATTGAGCCCGTGTCGCTAGCCCCTTACCACCCATAATCTATTGGCATGGCAAAGGTGTCAATCAGGAGGTCAAAGAAATTTTACGGAAGCTAGTCCGCCCTGATAGGAAGAACTGGTCCCAACTCGTGGACCAAGTACTATGGGCATACAGGACGATTTATAAGACCCCATTGGGCACCTCCTCGTTTAGAATGGTATTCGGAAAACCATGCCTTTTACCCGCGGGATTAGTGCATAAATCAGAATGGGCAATCAAAAAAGATTAATTGCAACTGTCACCAAGGAAAGAAGAACAGAGATATGGAAATGAGATTTCGAAAATCAGAAACCATATATATGAGATCAACACAATCTATAAGGACAAAGTAAAGAAATGGCATGACAAACACATTAGAAAGAACTTCGTCCCAGGACAGAAAGTATGGTTATTTAATGCAAAGTTGAAGATTTTTCAAGGCAAGCTGAAATCGAAACGGATGGGACCTTTCATCGTTAGGGAAGTATACAATAATGGTAATGTCACAACTTCTGAGACAGCAATTAGAACACAAACTTCCCCAGTTAATGGGCAGCTGCTTAAGCACTTCATCGAATCACATGAGTAGTTGGTATAGATAGAGCATATCTCCTTCACTCGAGGCACAGAATCAGACGAAAGACACCCTTGGACCACATTAGACCTTAATAAATGAAGCCATCCTCTTCAATGCAGCTAGAAGATTTAGCCGATCACTTGTATACATGATGAATCTCGTATTCATCATGCTAAAAGTCGCTAATAAAACCCCTAGCTTAATCAAACCATTAAAATTCACCAATAATTACTCCTTTTTATATTGTATTATATTGTGTATAATTAACCCATAATTAATTGTATTTAATTACTATTATTTACCTTGTAATTATTTTCTCATCAAAAATCCCTAAAAATTAGGTGAATCAATTGTCTATAATTTTCTAACCCTTAAAATAACTAAATAATACAAAAACAACTCAAAACCAAAAAGCAGGTGTTTTTAGCTCCTTAAAAATACCTCTAAAAATACTTTTTGTATAAATGACATCTTTTGGCTTTTCGTCCAACATGAAACTTGTATATCTCATTGAAACGAACAACTTTCATGTTTTGACTTTTTCCTAGTTTTTGCTTCTAACTAATTCTTTTTTATTTTTCTTTGATTTTATATTTTTGAATTTTCTGGGGCAGCCACGTGGTGCTCATTGGAGCCGCCACGTGGCCACTCCTCCTTTCACCACCTGCCTCCCTCCTGGTCGTTGGATTTCCCCCAAATGCCTCCATCTTGGCCGCCCATCTCTGCTTCGCCCGCAATTGTCTGATCTTAGCTATGATCAGATCAAGGCCGCCCCCTAGCGCCTTAACCATAGTCGCTTGATTCACCTCCTATCCTACGGCTCTCCGCGTGCCGCGTCACCCCTTTCCCATATCCGTTCGATCGTGCTTTATCCTACTCCTCTCATTCACCCACATCGCCTCTTTTTCTCGAACCGTTGGATCTTCCCCATCTCCCCATCATAGCTGCTCGTTAGCACCTAAGCTTCAGCCGTTCGATCAGATCCTCGGATCTGATCGTAGCCCTCCGCCCGCACCATCATCCTGGCTGTTGGATCTCTTGATCCAACGGCTGGGACTTTGTTTCCTACCTCCAGTTCTGTCTGTTACACCTCGTCTACACCTCGTCCCCTTTCCATTTTAGCTCCACCACCACCAACCCGCTCTGCTCCCTAACGGATGCCCCGCATATCCCATGCCTCTGTCATCTTCGCGCAACCCCCACTTAATGCCGCCATCACTTCCAACCTTCACTATCTCTGTTCAAACCCTTCGCTCCTCACTCGTAACCGCCACCCTCCTCTGCTTATTTAACCGAAGCTCCGCCCCTTGACACCTTTATCCACCACTCCACGAGCTATGACCTAGCTTCTTCCACCCTCCGATGATAGCGGAGGGTGGTAATATCGAGGCAACGATGACCTTATGCCTCCGGTGAGATCTGTGGCCTCCGGCCACGTCGCAGCTGCCATTGTGCGCCGCTGATCTCTGTGCATCGGTCTGGTACGGTGGGCGACGACCCCGAGCTCTAATGGAGCTCGACCACAGGCCACCTTCCTCCGCCGATCGCCTGGCTCCGGCCAGGTAATCATTTATTTGTTTCTTCTTAATTTCCCTTAATTTTCCCGACTCCCTCACTCACCGCCACCCTCACCTGACCACCTCACGACCTCCGTCCTACCACCAGCACCTTCGCCCACTACTCCGCTCACTCTCTTCCTTTCTCCATAGCCCCTACCACCCCGCTCCAACTTCCCTCCGACATGCCGGAGTCGAAGACCAGGTCTTCAATCTCCCTCTGCATGAGACCTCGCTTCACTCACCTTGCACACTCGCATGCCTCGGCTACTCTCACCTAACATTTGCAGGCCCAAGACCCGTCATTGGTCGGAGAAACGCCTGAGGCATCTTCTGCAGCTTCTCCTCCAACAAGGGTTCACCGCCAGCAGCTTCCAGTCAATCTCGCGCCATCGCCTTGGCTCCAGGATCTCCGCCAGCCTACAAGCATTCTTCCCCGACCTTCAGGCGATGATCTGGAGCATGGTGGAGCTCTGTATAGGCCGCCGGAGCACAGCCTAGTCCAGCAGCCAGCGGCGGAAGAAGAAGACACAGGTGTCGTCCGATCATTCGGATCGGACGGGCCAGATGAAGACACGTGGCGCCCTGAGCCTCTTTTCCAACCTCGAGACGAACCTCCAATATCCGCCACGCGTCCCGAGCTAAAGATGCCTCCCGAGCCTAGGCCCCTCATGTGCACCCCACGTGTGGGCTTGGGTAATTTGCATGAAAGACCCTAGAAGTTTTGCTATTTACACTTTGGTCCCCAAGTACGTGCTTCACGTGTGTCTGGGTATTTTACAAGGAGACCCTTACAACTTCTGAAATTTATAAAAAGGTCCCTACGTGTATGAAGAAATTGCAATGAGGCCTAGGCAGTTTTTGGAAATTACATTTTGGTCCCTCCAGGGGCCCATTTATAATATTTGTCTTTTATTTCTTGCATTTTTATTACAATTATGCCGCTACATTATTTTCTTCATAACTTGAGCATCGTAGGTCCAAATTGAATGATTTTAGTGTCGTTTTGATCCTTGTTTCTTCATCTATATCATGGCATGTTTAATTTTCTCATCTGTCATGAAGTGATTTTTTTATGTTAGATGATGAACTTGCTCTACTTGTCCTTGTCCTAAATTGATGAGTGTCCTTATTATTGTGCTTAAAATGACTCTAATTTCAATTCATATTCTGTTGCTCAATTTAGTGATCCTTTAAGGGCATTTTTGTAATATTTATTTTGTAAGCATTCATGTTGCCTTATTGCTCATGCATCATCTCATAATTGCATAAAAATCAACTAAAAATTGTGTACATCACCTTATTGCATTGTGATCTGCATTTTACCTTGAGCATCTGCATGTAGACTTGTAATTAAGAAATGATTCACACATGACCTTAATTGATCGAAATTCAATAAATAGACAGTGTAGCTCGTGTCCCTGTGTTTGACCTTGGTAGTCTTGCCAAGTAAAAATATTCCACAACATTCAAAGGATTGTGGTTTTTGCTGAACCAAATTTGCCTCCTATACTACGACATTCTATGATTACTAAAGAGGCAAATTTGACAATCATCAAATGACGTCGTTGGCGGGGACACGACTCACCTTTATTTATTTAATTAATTTTGATTTATTTTTATGTTGAATTTCTTCAAGGTTCACAGGTCTTCCTTTCATGCATTATTTTTGCACCAATTCTGTTGATTTAATTCCTATCTATTTTTCTAACATTTCTCTTTTGTAGCAGGGCCCATGAAGATCGAGGATGCTTGATCTCCATGGAGGCGTGGAGTTGGGAGCTCCCGTTGAAGAGGTTGCAAAAGAATTGATGGAGAAATTTTAGGATCTTTTATCAATATGCCTGCATCTACATGTTGTAAAAAAAATGTTGCAAATGCATGATTTTAACAGTCCTCATTAGAGGGCTTGCATTCTGTAAAAGAAGAGTAGATCACTAGATGATCTACCCCCCCCCCCCCCCCCGCACACACACTTGCACATATACAACTCACCCCCCCCCCTCACTCCTCTCTGTATATTTTACAATCTCTCTCTCTCTCTGTGTGTGTGTGTATTTCACATCCTCCCCATCTGCCTCCTAGAAATTTGTAAAAATACAATCCTCCCCCTCACCCTTTTGTATCTTAATTAATCCTCCAAACACAGACCCCCCCCCCCCCCCGCACGCAGATACTTTACTTGGGCTATTTATAGCCTAAGTATAGGGGGGACCCACCTATTCATCCATCCCTCACATTGACTTCTTGTACTTAGGTCAATGTTTTACCTTAAGTATAGGGGGACCCTCCTCCTCATTTCTGTTATGTCACTCTATAATAAACCGAGCCATGGATTCATATCACTTGTGCTATGAGAACATAGCAAAAATTAAGTATAGGGGGTATACCGTTTATTATTTACTTTAGCCATAGCTCGTATTTCTAAAAACTTTTTGAAAATTCTTTTTCGGGCTTGGTTTTAGTATTTCCTGTGAACTGACTTTTTCTAAAACCCTATAAAAATGTTTTCTTAAAAATTGAGGGATTAATTTGTGTAAATAACCCTTTTTCAAAAAAAACTCCATAAAATTTTGAAAAATTAAAAACTCTTCTTTGAATCGAACTTTGATTACTAGGCTTAGTAGACACTTTCAGTGAGGGAACTTCGGTCTCCCTTAGCAGAGTGGGTGGTTTACAGGACACTGTATATGGCTCCGTCCTCAAGTAACACGGGTCTGTCTAACGTCCCGTACTTACATTCATACTGGCTGAGAGAAGATACTTTTATTCATTTGAGCCTGGGCTAGTCATTGACTCTCCAAAGAATTAAAAAATGGAAAATTAAAATCCATAAAAATCTGCAAAAACAAAAATTACACAAAAAATCACTAACTATGAAATTGATGTATTCATGACACACTCACATCCACTCAAGGCTTAAGGATTTTGAGGACACTGGATTTCTGTGATCTTGAGAGTCTGAGTTAGCATGCCTAAGTCATTAGGGTTTTGAACTTAATAATCCACACTTCCCTAGTTTGGATGATTTGAGCGCTATACTGCACTCTTCATCTCTACCTTCAAAAGAATATGATTAGCACAATCACTTTCACAACTGCATGATTGATGAGATGAGTTGGGATATCACTTGAGCAACTAGGACTAGAGATTTAAGTTTATAACTGATCTAATGATATTTGAGGATGGGATAAAGTTAATGAAGGCTTCAGAAAATCTGAGTATCAACAAAACCCTATCCAGTATGTGAACAAGATTCACATGTTATCTCTTTGATATCTACCTATGTGCAAGGCTGTGATGAAACTTAATGAAAACTGTTGATCAGTGTGCGCCAACCTTTGGTAAAATCAGTGGAGATAGCCAACAAAGAAAAGAAAAAGAAATGTCAAAGAAAAGCTCTATCACCCAAAGTCAAATTACAAATGAACTTCCACCAATGGCAAGCGCTCCCAAACATTTTCAAAGTGTCCACTTGGACC
The DNA here is from genome assembly GCA_037367405.1 of Ottelia alismoides. Classification (NCBI taxonomy): domain Eukaryota; kingdom Viridiplantae; phylum Streptophyta; class Magnoliopsida; order Alismatales; family Hydrocharitaceae; genus Ottelia; species Ottelia alismoides. Next base: position 37,023 of record JAZKJV010010609.1, on the reverse strand, counting down.
AAGCGCTGATTAGGACCAAGGAGTCGGGCTGACACCGAAAATGGGCTATGCATCGTAAGCGATACAAGTCTGGGTATCGAAGGTATCTTAGATACTCAAAATAGACACTCCTCGGTGTACTCCCAGAAAAACAGGTGCAGACGACTCCAAATTCTCTTGATGAACACATTGATAAACAATCTAAAAATATACTTGCATTGAGTAAAAAGGCACTTGAGAGGCCCCTTGTTCCAATGTGAGGGAGAGAAAAATAGACACAATCCTTTGCCCTTGACTGAAGCAAGAATAGACTTATTCCCTAATATTGAGGATGAGGTGCAGAGGAGAGTCTTTGGGATTAGAACTTCGCGTGATGCCTCGGCTCGACTCTCATGAAATGCAGTACACTTAATTTCATATCCTTATATTATATATACAAAAAGAGAGTCTGATAATTAGAAAAGTTGGATTCCTTATACTAGAGATTGGATAAGCCCAGAATTTTAGGATCACTAAAATTAAGGGTTGTCAAAAGGTTGAGCCTTGAAATCTTCACTCGTGCTGTTAGGAATTAATCTGACTCCTTTATTCTTTAGATGCTCGAGGACGAGCATGGTTTAAGTATAGGGGTATGATGAATCTCGTATTCATGATGCTAAAAGTCGCTAATTAAACCCCTGGCTTAATCAAACCAATAAAATTCACCAATAATTCCTAGTTTTTATATTGTATTATATTATGTATAATTAACCCATAATTAATTACATTTAATTACTATTATTTACCATGTAATTATTTTCTCATCAAAAACCCCTAAAAATTAGGTGAATCAATTGTCTATAATTTTCTAACCCTTAAAAGAACTAAAAAATACAGAAAACAACTCAAAACCAAAAACATGTGTTTTTAACCACTTAAAAATACCCCCAAAAATACTTTTTTTATAAATGACCTCTTTTGTCTTTTCGTCCAACATAAAACTTGTAGATCTCATTGACACGAACAACTTTCATGTTTTGACTTTTTCCTAATTTTTCCTCTAACTAATTCTTTTTTATTTTTCTTTGATTTTATATTTTTGAATTTTCTGGAGCAGCCACGTGGCGCTCTCTGGAGCCGCCACGTGGCCTCTCCTCCTTTCGCCACGCGGCTCCCTCCTGGTCGTGGGATTTCCCCTAAATGCCTCCATCTTGGCTGCCCATCTCTGCTTCGCCCGCATCGTCTGATCACAGCTCTGATCAGATCAGAGCCGCCCCCTAGCACCTTAACCACAACCGCCCGATTCACCTCCTATCCTACGGCTCTCCGCGTGCCATGTCGCCCCTTTCCCATAGCCGCTCGATCGCGACTCATCCTACTCCTCTCATTCACCAACGTCGCCTCTTTTTCTCCCACCAATGGATCTCCCCCATCTCCCCATCATAGCCGCTCGTTAGCACCTAAGCTTCAGTCGTTCGACCAGATCCTCGAATCTGATCGTAGCCCTCTGCCTGCGCCATCATCCTGGCAGTTGGATATCTTGATCCAACGGCTAGAACTTTGTCTCGTACCTCCAACTCCATCCGTTACACTTCATCAACACCTCGTCCCCGTTCCATTTTATCTCCGCCACCACCAACCTGCTCTGCTCCCTAACGGCTGCCCCGCATACCCCATACCTCTGTCATCTTTGCACAGCCCCCACTTAATGCCTCCATCACTCCCAGCCTTCACTATCTCTGTTTAAACCCTCCGCTCCTCACTCGTAACCGCTACCCTCCTCCGCCTATTTAACCGAAGCTCCGCCTCTCGACACCTTTATCCACCACTCCACTGGCTATGGCCTAGCTTCTTACACCCTCCGGTGTCAACGGAGGGTGGTAATCTTGAGGCGACGATGGCCGTATGCCTCCGGTGAGATCCGTGAACTACAACCACGTCGCGACTGCCATTATGCACTGCTTCGCTCTGTGCAACGGCCGGGCACGGTGGGTGACGACCCCAAGCTCCAATGGAGTCAACCACAGGCCACTTCCTCCACTGATCGCCTAGCTTCGGCCAGGTAATCATTTATTTGTTTCTTCTTAATTTCCCTTAATTTTCCCGACTCCCTCACTGCCGCCACCCTCACCTGACCACCTCACGACCTCTGCCCTACCACCAGCACCTTCGCCCACTACTCCGCTCACTCTCCTCCTTTCTCCATAGCCCCGACCACCCCGCTCCAACTTCCCTATGGCCCGCCGGAGTCAAAGACCAGGTCTTCCATCTCCCTCCGCACGAGATAGTGCTTCACTCACCTTGCACACTTGCACGCCTCGGCTCCTTGCACCTAACGTTTGTAGGCCCAAGACCCGTCATTGGTCGGAGAAACGTTGGAGGCATCTTCTGTAGCTTCTCCTCCGGTGAGGGTTCACCGCCAGCAGCTTCCAGTCACTCCCGCTCCATCGCCTTGGCTCTAAAATCTCCGCCATCCTACCAGCGTTCTTCCCCGACCTTCATGCGACGATCTGGAGCACGGTGGAGCTCTGTATAGGCCACCGGAGAACAGCCTAGTCCGGCAGCTAGCGGCGGAAGAAGAAGACACAGGTGTCGTCCGATCATTTGGATCGGACGGGCCAGATGAAGACACGTGGTGCCTCGAGCCTCTTCTCCGAACCTCGAGATGAACCTCTAATATCAGCCATGTGTCCCGAGCCAGAGACGCCTCCCGAGCCTAGGCCCCTCACGTGCATCACACATGAGTGCTTGGGTTATTTACATGAAAGTCCTCGGAATTTTTGCTTTTACACTTTGGTCCCTATGCACGTGCCTCACGTGTGTTCCTGGCTATTTTACTGGGAGACCCTTGTAACTTCTGAAATTTATAAAAAGGCCCCTATGCATATGGAGAAATTATAATGAGGCCTAGGCAGTTTTTGGAAATTACATTTAGGTCCCTCCAGCGACCCATTTATAATATTTATCTTTTATTTCTTACATTTTTTACAATTATGCCCCTGCATTGTTTGCTTACTAACTTGAGCATCGTAGGTCCAAATTGCATGATTTTAGTGTCGTTGTGATCCTTGTTTCTTCATATATATATATATATATATATATATATATATATATATATCATGGCATGTTTAATTTTCTCATCTGCCACCATTTTAAATGAAGTGATTTTTTTATGTTAGATGATGAACTTGCTCTACTTGTCCTTATCCTGAATTGATTAGTGTCCTTATTATTGTGCTCAAAATGACTCTAATTTCAGTTCATATTATGTGGCTCAATTTAGTGATCCCTTTAGGGCATTTTTGTAATCTTTTATTTTGCAAGCATTCATGTTGCCTTATTGCTCATGCATCATCTTATAATTGCATAAAAATGAACTAAAAATTGCATGCATCCCCTTATTGCATTGTGATCTGCATTTTACCTCGAGCATCTTCATGGAGACCTATATTTGATAAATGATTAACACATGATCTTAATTAATCGAAATTCAATAAATAGACAGTGTAGCTCATGTCCCTGTGTTCGACCTTGGTAGACTTGCCAAGTAAAAATATTCCACAACATTCAAAGGATTGCGGTTTTTGCTGAACCAAATTTGCCTCATATACTTCTTTGATTATTAAAGAGGCAAATTTGACGATCATCAATACCCCACTTCTATTCTTTCCTTCTCACCCTCGATCGTTTCATTTCTTGCACTTTTGCTAGGCTTAGCCCTCAAAGGTTTAAGTATAGTGGGACAAGTTAACTTCTATTTCTTTACAGTCAGCTATGCTTGGCACGAGCTGTATATCTGTTTCACTTTGTGCCATGATGACATAGCACAAGTTAAGTATAGGGGGATGTTTGTATATATTCTATTTACTTTATCCATAGCTCGTATTTTAATTATTTTCATCGAAAATCGGGTATGCATACAATTTGTTTATATTAGGTATACTATACTTAATTATTTTTGTAAAATATACTTATTTCCTTAAAAAAACTCATAAGAATTTGAAAATTTAACAACTTTTCTTGAATAGTGATTCTGACTACTGAGCTCAAAAATGAGTAGCCATTTCTCAGTGAGGGAACTATGAACTCCCTTAATAGAGTGGGTGGTTAAAAAGTAATACAAATGCCACCATCTTGAAGCAACACGGGTAGCCGTTTAACGGTCTGTACTTACACCCATACTGACTGGTAATGGATGCAACTATTCATATGAGCTTGGGCCAGTCATTATCTCTCTTGAGTTTAAAAAAATCTCACAAAAATTGCAAAACTCAAAAATGACAAAAATTTATTTACTCTGGAGTTGGTGTATTCCTGACACATTCATTATCACTCAAGGCTTGAATATTTGAGGACACTTGATTTTTAAGATCTTAAGAGACTGAGTTAACCAGCCTTAGTCATTAGGGTTTGAAATTTAATAATCCACACTTCCCTAGTTTGCAAGAATTGAGCGCTATATTGCACTCTTCATCTCTACCTTCTAAAGAATATGATTTGCACATCACTTCCACGACTGAAAGATTGACGATATGAGTTGGGTTATTACATGAGGGACTTCAAATGGTGATTTGAGTCTAGACCTGATTTTTAATGATACTCGAGGATGTGATAAAGTCAATGAAGGCTTCAAGAAATCTGAGTATCAACAAAGCTTAACCAGTATGCGAACAAGTTCACATGCTATCTTTTGATATTTACCTATGTACAAGGGTGTGACGAAATTAAATAATTGTTGATCAGTTTGCACCAACTCTTGGTAAAAGCAGTGGAACTAGCCAACCTATGAAACAAATTTAGAGAGAAGTTCTCTCATACAACTATAAGGAAAAGCTCCTTCATTACAAATACAAATTGAAAGAGCTTCCTCCAAAGGCGAGTGCTCACAAATATTTCAAAGTATCCACTTGGACCAAAGCTATTAGGATCAAGGAGTCAGGCTAGCACCCAAAAAGGGATATGCATCGTATAGTGATACAAGTCTGGGTGTAAGGTGTCTTAGATAACCAAAAGAGACACACTCCAGTGTACTCGTGGGAAAACAAGTGCAAATGACTCCGAGCTCTCTTGATGGACACATTGATCAACAAACAAAAATATACATTTGTTGGGTAATAAGGCACTTGAGAGGACCCTTGTTCCAATGTGAGGGACAGAAGAAAATACACAATCCTATACCCCCCATCATATGTCCTTCCATCTACACTTTTCAAGTATAACAAACTAATGAGATGGTGGATTGAATGGAAGAACCGACTTCTTCCCTAGTGTTGAGATTAGGTGTAGAGGAGAGTCTCCTGAATTAGAAACTTGGGTGACATCTCAACTCAACTGTCATAAATGCAATACACAAAATGACATATCCTTATATTATATGTACAAGTAGAGAGTATGATAATTAGAGAAGTTGGATTCCTTTTGACAAGAGCATGGTTGAGCTAAGAGTTATAGGATCACTTAAATTAAGGGTCTTTGATGAATTGAGCCTTGAAAATTCATATGCACTGTCAAGAACTAATCCGACTCCTTCACTCTTTAGATGCTCAAGAACGAGCATAGTTTAAGTATAGGGGTGTGATGAACCTTTGATTGATCATCACTATACTCTCTTTTTATCCATGAAGAATAACAACTTCATTGCAAATCTTCATTAATTCTGCATCTTTATCAATAATCCTCCTCCCTGTAATTAACCATAGTTACTAACCCTAATTATTGTATATTTATCACTAACATTTTCTTTATTTTCTCTCTTATTAAAAATCCCAAAAAATAGATAATATTATAGATATTTGTCTTGATCTATAAAAATAAATCAAAAATACATAAAACTCTCAAACTTATAAGAACAAGTGTTTTTAATTCCTTTAAAATGATACGAAAAATATTTATTTGTATAAATGACCTCTTCTAACTTTTCAGTCAACGTGAAACTTGTAGATCTCATCAAGATCTACAACTTTCATGTTTTGACTATTTGTTAATTCGACCTCCATCTAATTCTTTTTTATTTTTCTTTTATTTTTATATTTCTGAATTAATCTAGTTAGGTCGTGACGCCCACTAGGCTGTCCATGTAGACGCACCTCCTTACGCCACCCGGCTCCGCCCTATACCCTTGGATCCCTTCTCCATGCCTCCATCTCATCGGTTCGCTCTTGCCTCGCTCCCTACCACTTGATCAGATCTTGTGATCTGATCTCATCCACCCTTCTGCCCTCCTCTCGACCACAAGATCTCCATCCCTCCAATGACCAAGCAACCTCCACATCACTCAAATTACCTCCACCATTGGATGAAACCCCCAGCTCCATCCCAACCACACGATTGTGCCTCAATCTCTACCGCCAGATCAGATCTTTAGATCTGATATGCGTCACTCCCTCGTACATACCTCCTAATAGTTGGATCACATGATCCAACGATCAAGATGTCTTCTTCTACATCCAACACCTCCACGCCCGACCGTTTCGACCTCACCCCTTCCTATTTCACTGCCTTCATCTTTCACCCTCTCCGTTACCTAATGGCCTCCACACGCTGCCATTACTCCCACGATCCTCGCTCTCTCATCAATACCTTCATCCCTTGATCACAACCCTCTCGCCAGTCATTGCAAATCACGCAACCCACTACCTGAAACAACCGGTGACCTACCTATAAATCCTCCTCCCCTGAACCAATTCCTCTTCGTCCACTAATCCCTGGACAATGGCCTAGCTACCTCTGCACCTCCTGTGACAGCGGAGGGGCAGATTGTCAAGGCAATGATGATTGTTCACCCTCAATGAGAACCTTGGCCCCTCTGGCTAAGATACATATAGCATTGCATGCTGACGAGCTTGTTGGTGTAGTTGACCAGCTCGAGCGACGACCGGAGCGTCTTTAGGCACTCAGTCCAAGATTCGCTCCGCCAACCACCTGCTTCGATCACGTACCCTTTTTTCTCTGTGTTTCTCTTTTATTTTTATCGCCACATACATGGCACCTCACCGTCGCCTAATCATCCTACAACTTCCGCAATACCACCAGCATCTTCTCCCATGACCCGCTCACCGTCTCCCCTTCTCCATGTCCCTGATCACCTCCATTCCACTTCTTCTCCAGTTCACCAGAGACGGAGCCCATGCCCCCCACTCCTCTAACCGTGAGGACCTCCACTTCACTAATTAGCACTCACACATTGTTGCTTCAGTTATAGCTAACATCTATATATGTAATTTCTTCAATGGTTGGAGCCAGCACTTTTGCTTCGATCTCCTCTACCTCCTCAGGCAAGTCTCTGCGTCAGCTCACAACAGTCCTCTCCATTGCCACCTCAACACACCAACATCTCCGCTAGTGAACCAGGAAGCTTCCCTTAGCTTCAGATTGCTTGTAGGAGCATGGGGAGAAAGAGGACCCTCGCTGGAGATCTGTAATCGCCATCACTATAGTGGTCGTGATCGAAGAGCAGATGTCATTGGATGGCTATCCCTAGGTGGCCATCCAACAGCCTAGATGAAGCCACGTCGCACCACCATAGCAGCTAGGCTCAGAGGAGCGGAGTCATCCCTGAAACTCCTCGGGTCACCCATGTAGCCCGAGGCTCTTCATCATCCGAGCCTAGTCCCGAGCTTCAGTTTGCGTGCCTCACATGTGAGGGGTTGGGCAAATTGCATCATCTACCTTGAACTTTCCAAGATTTGCATCAAAGTCCAGGTACACGTACCCACGTTTGTGCTTGGAAATTTTGTAGATACACCTCATTGGTTTGGAAAAAATGTTGATATGCCCTCGTACGCAAGGAAAAATATCAGGGGAGCCCCTCCTGCCTTTGCAAATTGCAAATAGGTCCCTCAAGGGCATGTTTCTAATTATTTATCTATTTTATTTTTCATGTTTTCCTTACATTTATGCCCTTCCACTCTTTATTTAATATCTTGGGCATACGAACTCCAATTTAGTTGATTTCAGTTTCATTAAGTTCTAATTTTATTCTCTTCACAATGTAATATTTTATTTACTGATTTGACACTTAAATACACATGTTATATTTTGAGATCTATTGTGTTGATTGCTCTTCATTCCTTGACGCTCTTAATCCATTTTATTGCTCGATCTGTCTCTGAAATTAACCTTTATTTGATTGCTCAAAAGTTTGATTAATTGAGAGGCATTTTTGTACATATTGTATTCGTTTGCATATCATTGCATGGCACCTCATTGTGGTCACATAAAATAAAAAAATGCATGCATCATATTGTTTTATCTCTGCATAAATCTTTGCATTATTCATTCTCTAAATATTATTTGTGCATTCATTCTGGATATGAAGACCGAGACCTGATAATATAGTCGCTTTTAATTGATAATTTTTTTATAAATAGATGAGGAGGATCATGTCTCTGTGTTCGACCTTGGCGCATTTACCAAGTAAAATTTTCCACAACATTCAAAGATTGTGGTTTCTGATTGATCAATTTTCATTTACTCTACTGCAACTTTCAATTTTTAAAGAAGTGAAAAATGCGCTCATCAAATGACGTCGTTGTTCGGGACATGGCTCATCCATTTTTTTATTTTATTGTATTATTTTTTAGTCAATTATTTTTGAAACTTTTGGTCTTCACATTGTGTCTATTATTTGCATCATGTCTACTAATTATTTTCTAGATATTTTATTATATTTTTCTTTTGTGGTAGGGCCCATGGAGATGGAGGATGCTCTATCAACACAAAGGTATGGAGTTGGGAGCTTCCGCTGCGAGGAGCCATAGAAGAAATGAAGGAGAATTCAAGGATTTTAATTAGCAAGCCATTTCATTGTCATTTTTGTATGTATCATCGCATTTCTAGTGGTACTCGTTCAAGGGCTCACATGTGTATAAAAAATGAACATTGAGTGTGGTTTGTGAAGTCCCAACTCAGTTTGGGTGAGGCTCCACTTGAGTGTCGACCTAGGGCTAGGCACACTGCTCTCCAAGCTCTTTTATTTTCCTATCACTTGTGCTTGCTTCGTAGGTTAGGACACACTTAATTCATGAGACACGTGTAGATTGCTTCACTTGTCCAAATTAATTGAATTCTTTCCCGCTAATAGAAGCGTGTTTAGGGTACGGTTTCTTCGACAAGCATGCAATTAATGATAAATTCAATTTTAGTCTTGCATATGCATGCAGAATGTTGTAAGCATTGTAAGTTCTTCTCTCAATCATGCATCATGGAGAACACATTGATCTTTTTCGATATTCCCATGATTTATCGCTTAGGATATTAATGGAATCGAGATTGGCCACTAGACGATGCTTGTTTGACATGTATTCACATAACTTCAGTGATAACCTAAAGTTAAAACTTGGATTGTAAAGCAAGTCAATGAAATAAATTAGTATAAAATTCACTCTTGGTTTATGGGAGAGCAACCCCCACCATTATACGTAGTATGTTTATGATTTTTGAGAAGTTAGGATGCGTCCCCAGGACAATGCTCGAAACCTAGCTCTAAAACATGTGTAATGAACTTCAACTTTGAATGATCGCCAATAAAAATAATAAGATAAATGAACAACCTTTGTTGATCTTCAAGTATGAGTTGGTGAAATGAGGTTGATGCTTGCTTGGTTGAGCTGGATTGTCTTTTCTACCCAATCCTCATGTAACCCTAGGGGCTAGTTTGGTTATTGGGTTGGGGTGGGATGGGATAACCTCTTGTGAATTGTAGTTATTTGGATGGTTATGAGAGTTGGTAGAGGGTTGGAATAAGGAATCTGATGTGATGTCACATTGATTTGTGATGGAATTTCAACCTAAGGTTGTAGGGCAGTTTATCGGGTTATCCCGAGGTAACCCGGGGTACACCAAAACCAAACAAAACCTAGATAGTCTACCCCCCCCCCCCCTCCATCTGCATATCTCTTTATATCCACCCCCTCCCTTTAACTCTAACTAATCTCTGGTTCCCCAGCCTGAAATCCACATCCAAATACTTAGGCTACTCGTCAGCCTAAGTATAGGTGAACCTTGTATAATCACTAATCACTCACCACAGGTCCCTCCATCCTGATTACATATCTAATACTTAGGCCATTTTCAGTGTACGTATAGGTGGGACCTGAGTCATTCGTTCTTCCCTCTTGTTGCCTTGTTATAATTATGTTATTTTTAACCTAAGTATAGGGGGGCATCTAAGTTAATTCTGCTATATCACCTTGTATTTGATCTGAGTTATGGCTTCAAATCACTTTGTGTTATGAGGGCATAACAAAAGTTAGGTATAGGGGGTATACCATTTATATTGTATATATACTTTATCCATATCTTGTATTTTGAAATGTTTGAAACTTTTTCGGGGCTAGGGTATAAGTATCTCTTGAAATGATTTTTGTAAAAATGTTTGTAAATGTGTTAGAAAATTTTCTAAATGTGTTACACTATTTTGAAAAATATTTGACATTGGTTTGAAAAATGGTGTTTTATTCATTTTTAAAATTGTTTGAAAAAGTTATGAAAATCTATATATATTATGTGACGTGGATTGAAAAATCTTTTTGAGCATCATTTCAAAAATGAGTGACTAACTTCTTGTTTTATAAATACAATTAACCTTTTTCAAAAAAACTCATAAAAAACTGAAAAATTATAAGCATTTCTTGAGCAGTGATTCTGACTACTGAGCTTAGAAATGAGTAGCCATTTCTCAGTGAGGGAACTATGGTCTCCCTTAGCAGAGTGGGTGGTTAAAAGACAATGTGAATGGCACCGTCTTGAAGTACCATGGGTATCCGTTTAGCGAACTATACCTACACCCATACTGGTTGGAAATGGATGCAACTATTTATATGAGCTTATCCTAATCATTATCTCTCTTGAGTTTAAAAAAATCTCATAAACATTGCAAAACCAAAAATCACAAAAAATCACTAACTCTGGAGTTGGTGTATTCCTGACACATTCACTATCACTCAAGGCTTAAAGATTTGAGGAGACCATTTTTGAGATCTTGAGAGACTAAGTTAACCATCCATACTCATTAGGGTTTGAAACTTAATAATCCACACTTCTCTAGCTTGAAAGATTTGAGCGTTATATTTCACTCTTCATCTCTATTTTCTAAAGAATATGATCAACACATGCTTCCACAACTACATGATTGATGAGACGAGTTAAGTTAACACTTGAGGGATTGGGACTAGCGATTTGAGTCTAAACCTGATTTTTAATGATATTCGAGGATGGGATAAAGTCAATGAAGGATTCAAGAAACCTGAGTGTCAGCAAACCGTAGCCAGTATGCGAACAAGTTCACATGCTATCTTTTGATATTTACCTATGTGACAAGGTGTGATGAAATTAAATAATTGTTGATCAGTGTGTGCCAACTCTTGGTAAAAGTAGTGGAGCTAGCCAACCTATGAAACAAATTTCGAGAGAATTTCTCCCATTCAACTACAAGGAAAAGATCTCTCATTACAAATACAAATTCAAAGAGCTCCCACCAAAGGTGAGTGCTCCCAAACATTTCAAAGTGTCCACTTGGACCAAAGCTATTAGGACAAAGAAGTCAGGCTAGCATCCAAAAAGGTATCTGCATCGTATAGTGATACAAGTCTGGGTATTGAATGTATCTTGAACACTCTAAATAGACATACCCCCGGTGTACTCCTAGGAAAATAAGTGTAGATGACTTCGAGCTCTCTTGACGGACACATTTATCAAGAAACAAAAATATACATGTTTTGAGTAATAAGGCACTCGAGAGGACACTTGTTCTAATGTGAGGGGGAGTAGAAAATACACAATCCATTACCCTCCATCATCTATCCATTTATCTACACTTTTCAAATCTGACAAACTATAGAGATGGTGGACTAAACGCAAGAACCGACTTCTTCCCGAGTGTTGAGATTATGTCTAGAGGAGAATCTCTTGGACTAAAACCTTGGGTGACATCTCGACTCGACTGTCATAAATGCAGTACACTAAATATCATATCCTTATATTATATGTACAAACAGAGAGTCTGATAATTAGAGAATTTGGATTCCTTTTGACTAGATCATGGTTGAGCCCAGAATTTTAGGATCACTTAAATTAAGGGTCTTTGATGAATCGAGGCTTGAAAATTCACATGCACTATCAGGAATTAATTGACTCTTCATTCTTTAGATTTTTAAGGATGACCACAGTTTAAGTATAAGGGTGTGACGAATCTTCGATTGATCATCACTATACTCTCTTTTTATCCTCGAATAATAAGAACTTCACTGGAAATATTCATTAATTTCACATCTTTATCAATAATCCTCCTCCCTATAATTAACCCTAATTACTAACCCTAATTATTATATATTCATCACTAACATTTTCTTTATTTTCTCTCTTATTAAAAATCCCAAAAAATAGATAAAATTGTAGATATTTGTCTTGATCTTTAAAAAGAAATTAAAAATACAAGAAAAAACTCAAACCTATAAAACAAGTGTTTTTAATTCCCTAAAAATGCTATGAAAAGTATTTCTTTGTATAAATAACCTCTTCTGACTTTTTGGTCAAAACGAAACTTGTGTATGTCATCGGGATCTACAACTTTCATGTTTTGACATATTATTAATTCGACCCCCTTCTAATTCTTTTTTATTTTTCTTTTATTTTTCTATTTCTGAATTAATCTAGTTGGGTCACGTGGCACCCTCTAGACCGTCCACATGGCCGCACTTCCTCATGCCACCAAGCTCTGCCCTATACCCTTAAATCCCTTTTCTCCACTTCCATCTCATACGTACGCTCTCGCCTCGCTTCCTACCACTTGATCATATCCTGTGATCTGATCTCATCTGCACCCTTCTGCCCTCCTCTCAACCACAAGATCTCCATCCATCCAATGACCAAGCAACCTCCACGTCACTCGATCTACCTCTACCACTAGATGAAATGCCAGCTCCATCCCAACCACATGTTCGCACCTCAATCTCTACTGCTAGATCAGATCTCTATATCGGATTTGGGTCGCTCCCTCGCTCATACCACCTAATCGTTGGAACATATGATCCAACGGTCCAGACATCTTCTTCCACCTCCAGTGACTCCACGCCCGACCGTTTCAACCTCAACCCTTCCTATTTTGTTGCCTTCATCTCTCACCCTCTTCGCTCTCTAATGGCCTCCCCACCTAGCCATTACTCCCACGATCCTTGCTCACCCATCAATACATCCATCCTTCGATCATAATCCTCTCACCAGTTATTGCAAATTACACAACCTACTACCTGAAATGGTCGACCACCGACCTACAAATCCTCCTCACTCGAAGCAATTCCGCTTCTTTACCCAATTCCAGGGCAGTGGCCCAGCTTCCCCCGCACCTTCAGTGACATGGAGGGGTGGGTCGTCAAGGCAATGACGATCGTTCTCCACTGGTGAGATCCTTGGGCCCTCAGGCCAAAATACTGCTACCATTGCATGCCGATGAGCTCGTTGGTGAAGCTGACCAGCTTTAGCGATGACCGGATCCCCTTCAGGCGCTCAGCCAAGCTCCGCTCCAACAACCACCTGCTCCGACAAGGTACCCTTCTTCCCTTCTTTTTCTCTATTTTCTTTTATTTTTATCACTTCCTACATGGCTCAATCAAGAAAATGTAGACCACCAACGGAATCAATCAATAATAAAAACGAGGCAAGCGGTCTTGCTAGTTATTTAACCGGGTATAACCACTAGGGTCGAACACATGGAGCACGGAATGAAACATACGAAGTAGTCAGGTAATTCAATAAATAATAGAATTTTAGGTGGTTTTTAATTTTTTAAATTTTTATGATTTTCTATTAAGAAGAGAAATAAAGAAAAAGATAAATATTACACTCAAGCAATTATTTGAAGGTCTAAAAGTACTCAAAAATTCAAAACAAAAATATTTTTATGTTTTCAAAATATTCAGATATTTTTGGAAATTTTATGATGTTTTTCTGATTTTTATATAATTTTCTAAAAATAAAGTAAAGAGGAAAATTGCAAACAGTGTGCAGCCCAGACGAAAAGGCACTTTAATAATATCTAAATGCCTATAAAATCTGGGCAACAATTTTATGTGAAAATAAAAATAAAATCGGCCTACAGAAACTGAAAACACATTTTTCTAATTTTTAATGAGTTTTTATTATTTTTTATACAGTTTTTAGTCTTTTTCAATTTTTAGGTGTTTTGTAAAAGAGAATAAACAAAAATCACATAGAAATTAAAGCACGACAAAACAAACATACACTAATTTTTTGGAAATTTTTTAAAGTATTTTTATATTTTTAATTGATTTTCCAAAATATACATAGACACTTTTTAGGGTTTTTGAATTTTATAAAATACCAAATAAAATGAAAATGCGTCACAAAAAAATATCAAAAATACTACACAGCAACAAGAGCTACATGTAGAATTTTTGGAATTCTTGGAGTAGTTTTGATATTTATTTAATTAAAAACAACACACACATGTTATAGGGACCTAACTGCAATTATTTTAAGTTTAAGGACCAAACTATAACATGCATACAAAGCACAAGGTCAAATATGCAATTTAACCAATAAAATACACACATGCGCTAAATCAGCGTTCACAGGGGTATATATGCAAATTTGAAAAACATTCATTCAATCAATGACACAAGAAAACTTCAGGGTAGATAATGCAAATACACCACTATGCACGTGATCAAGCACGTGTCTCCAAACTGGAAGGACTAAACTACAAATATCTAAAACTACAAGGACTATTATGCAAAAAGGTTCAACTACAACTTTTATTTTAAGACCAAAACATAAAATAAAATAAACACAGGGGAAAAAGAGCAATATATCCTCGGTACACATAAGTGGTGCATGGGTGACCACATGTCGACCGCTGGTGGGGCGAGATCGTGTGGCTCTGCAGGCGTCAGGTGTCAGATCTGATGGTGTCTGCTGGTCGGGAACGTGGAAGGTACGGGGCTGTTAGATCTAACATCTAACGGTCTGACATGTTTGGTGGACGGACGGTCAGGATGAGAACTGGTGGCGAGGGTCGATCCAATGGCGTAGAAGATGTCAGGAAGAACATGTCCTGGATGAACTTTGCCGGAGCCAAGGATGAGATCCTCAGCCACGATGAAAGATCAACATGCACCAGCGAAGTCATGGGACATTTCCGCGTCAGGTGAACGGCTCGGATGGAAGCTCCAACAGTCTGATCGGTGTGACGGTGACAGACACCTGGAGCTGCTCCGGCGAGCTCTGGAGAGGGTGATTTGGAGGCTCTCAGTGCGCGACAGGACCTGCAACAAGTAGCTCTGACTCAGAGCTATACTCTGGTCTGGGATATTAGGACTGAAAAGCAAAGAAGCGGAGGGGAATGGGGCTCGATCTCCGGTAGACGCGGTAGTGGGAGATCTTGGACCTAATCTTGGCTAGATGGGCTAAGATTAGGGTGATCAGATTGCGAGAAGAGCTGAAGGGTGAGCAGATGGTTCGATCGAAGCGGCTGGGAATGGGTGACGGAGCCCTGACCGGATGGTCGGAGCTGGCGGAGCAACGGCGGAGAACAGTGGAATGATTCGATCAAATGAGGAGCTAGGAAAGACTAAGGGATTACCTGAAGGTCCAGATACGTTCCTGAGCTCCAAACGAAGGTGGACATCGGGGTTATGGCCTCGACCAATTGGCGAAAGGCGAGGGAGGCTTCTCGCGGCGGATCTCCGGCCACGAAGGGGAGCGTCGGCGTTACTGCACCAAATCGACCACCAGATGATTCTTCAGACGGTTGTCACCACGCTGAAGGTTTCTAAGGTATCAAGAGGGAGTGAGGTGTGAGCTACCTACCAGAGGAGGCGGATGAAAGACTTTATAGCAGTCCCAGGTGGCTGGGAAGATCAGGTAAGGGTGTGCGAACTGAGAAGGATCCGAGCTTCCCTAGGGATCCGGAGGACCATGGATCCATGGGGAAGACACAGACGAAGTTTTGGAGCAAACGGGCGTGCGATCCGAGCTAGGGAATTTTGAGAATAAGGTCCGGCAGAGAGATCAGGACGGGTCAAGCCCTGGAAGAGGGGGTTGTCCCGAGTCAACGTTCGACGTGGGCCAATCACAGGCAGGCTAGAATAAGGACAAAGCCCGCTACATGACGAAATAGCTAGGAAAATGAAAGATAAATAATTTAGAAATAGTAAATGAATTTAAATTAAAAATGAATAAAATGAAAATTGTTTGTTATTTTTCAAGGGATTTTTCTGTGATTTTTATTTATTTTTATGAAAAAAATTATTCTATATACAGTATATTGTATTATATACATGTATAATATACCTATATATTTTATACAATTATTTTTAATTTATTATTTTTACAAAAATACCCCAATTTTATATTTTATTTATTTACAACATAATTTTTGGAGTTTAAAATAATTTTTGTTTTATTTTTATTATTTATTTACAAGTATAAAATAAATAGGGAAGAAGATATATATACATGTATTATGTACAAGTGAGAGAGAGTTTTTATTTTTATGTTATTTTTATTTTTATTATTTTTATTTATTTTTAGAAATATATACAAGGAAGTAAACACATATTTTTATTTGGTAAAAATAATTTATTTACACACATGATACATATATACAAGCTAGAGTGACCCTATCTCTTTCTACTTATTTTATTTAGCGATCAGGCCAATGCTTGGCCCTCTCTTGGGGTTCGGATCACTCAGTAATTATTCTAAATACTTCCTTATTTTTCTTTTTATTCTTTATTCTTTTATTTTTGCACAAATACATGCTAATTATGTAATATTAACACATGCATGCATATTGCTAAGTTATTGTATTTACACCTATTTACATGACCAGTGTACCCTTGTATCCCTGGGAGCCCAACCGGTGTAGCTAAGTCTCCCTACTGCAAGCTTCATGAGATGAGAATGGGTAACATAAGCTTTTATTTATTTGGCTATATATACTCCGGTGGGTATTTTATTTTCTATCAGACCCACCCCTTTTTTGGAGTTTTTCTTTCTTTTGCACATTTTTTTTCGATGTGCATATGTACAACATATCTACATGGTGTAGCATATACATACATAAGGAGTTTTTCCTCTTGAGCCAGTAGACTATCCCTCTTTTGAAGCATTATTGCTACCCCTAACTCCTGTCTTTAGACCTCAATGCCTCAAGACCAAGTTGAGACGCACTTCCTTCACTAAAAGAAGATGAGAGGTTCCGCCTAGAAATACTACCCTCGTATGCTAACCCAAGCCAAATAAGACTACCTCCTCACCACCTCATCCGTAGAGAACTAAGGTGCTAGTGCAAGTAAAGCCATTGTCTGTGAGAGTCATGTGTGCGTTGTTAAGTGTTCTACTTAGGCTCATCAAGATGACATGTGATCATAGCCTAGTGGACTCAAAGAATTAAGTCACTACTGGACCTGAAAAGTCTTTAACCCTAAGCCCTATAAGGTTCCTCTTAGAATTAGGTGGATTAAGGACTTAACCAAGCTCCATTTTCCAATTTAATTCCAGGCTAGTTTAAAAGTCAATCTGTGATTCAGAAAAACTGTACAAGTATTACAAAAACCTTCTTATGCAAAGTTTGAAAATGTGCAAATTTTTTTAAAAATGTTTGAATGAATGAATGAATGCATGGATGCAGAAGTTTTGCAAACTATCTACACACATTTGCACAAGGGTTTTTGCAAACTTTTGTTTTTCAAACATTTTACAAAAATTTTATGCTATATACATAATTTTTATATCAAAATATTTACACAATTGTTTACACAAAACATATTTACAAGCATTTGTACAAAAATAATTTTTATAAATAGCTATGCACGTGCAAGAAAGAGTTTTACGTACAAGAAAATTTTTAATTTTTTACGATTTTTAGAATAAGGATTTTTAGCCATTTTATTTATTAGCACACTCACACAATGTACGAGTTATGGCTAAAGTATATATGAAATATATACGACACCCCCCTATACTTAATCTCAAACGATGTCCTCAGAGTAGATCAAGAGTGATGAAGAAGACATAACTTGTGCTTAGTATAGGGAAGTGAAAAGGAATGCTATACGACAACGTCGAATCAAAGAATAGAATGAAAGGATCTCGGTGTTTTCCCCTATACTTAGGATCAAGTAATCCTAAGTATAGCAAACTGTACATAAAGGGAATCCGAGTGGAAGAATGTACAGGGTCTACCTTCCCTATACTTAGGGTAAAATATCCCTAAGTATAGGCAGCAATATAGAGGTAAAAAGAATCAAAAGGGCAATCAAAAGTCTACATACCCCCCTATACTTAGGGTAAAGTACACCCTAAGTATAGCATAATCATAAAATGCAAATGGGATGTTGGACTGAAGAATGAGATGATATGGACATCTGGATCTAT
Source organism: Ottelia alismoides (assembly GCA_037367405.1). Lineage (NCBI taxonomy): Eukaryota > Viridiplantae > Streptophyta > Magnoliopsida > Alismatales > Hydrocharitaceae > Ottelia > Ottelia alismoides. Next base: position 18,669 of record JAZKJV010010609.1, on the reverse strand, counting down.
ATAAGGTGGAAGACAATAATAATCAGGCATGAGATGCCATAGATGTGAGTTAAAGACCACATCTCATGCAAAATGAATAGGGGCGACGTCAACGACCAGTGGCTCATGATCTAGATATGGTTTGAGCCATTACCCGTTAATATGAAAGGTAGCATCAAATGACATCTCAGATATGTCAATACTCCCATTGTCATGTACCTTTTGGACTAGGTATGGTCCCTTCCAGTTGCTCTGCAACTTCCCTGGAAATAATCTAAGCCTATCATCAAACAACCATACTCTCTGGTCTGGCTCAAACTACCTGTGGCTGATATGAGAATCATGCCACTCCTTTACTCTCTCCTTATATTGTAGCCTGCACGAAAAGGCTGAATCTCTAAGTTCCTCCAGGGCTGCCAATTCTGCCTTCCTCTGATCTCCTACACACATTGGATCTAATAATATGTCTGTGACAGCCCAAAGTGACTTATGCCTAATCTCAACAGGTAAATGGAAAGGCTTGCCATAAACGAGGTGAGAGGGAGATGTACTCAAAGGAGTCTTGAAGGAAGTCCGATATGCCCACAAGTCTGAGTCCAAGAGCTGTGACCAATCCTTTCGATCTGGGCGGACTACCTTCTACAATATCGTCTTGATCTCCCTGTTCGACACTTTAGCAAGACCATTCGTCTGAGGATGATATGGAGTGGCTACTTGATGTTCTATGATGAACTCGCTAGCAAGGGCCTTTACCTTGTCGTTCCCCTATCAGATATCAAAACTCTAGGTACCATGAACTGTGAAATGATATTCTTCCTCAAAAATCTGCAAATAGTCCTAGCATCTGCGGTTTGGGCGGAGTTGGCCTCAACCCAATGACTAACATAATCCACGGCCAACAGAATGTACTCAAATCCCTAACTCTTAGGGAATGGACCCATGAAATCGATGCTCCATGCGTCAAAAACCTCACAGAAGTAAATGGGCTACATCAGCGTCATATCACGCTGTCCACAAGTGCCCATCCTCTGACAATATGTACACCTCTTCACGAATTCATCAGAATCCTTGAAGAGGGTAGGACACCATAGGCCGGATTGGAGCACTTTCTGTGTCGTTCTCCTCCCATAGTGATGTCCTCCTGCCTTGAGCTTGTGGCAGTATGTGAGGACGCTAGGGTGCTCCTCCCAAGGAATGCACTGATGCCAGATGTTATCTCCTCCTTCATGATAAAGGATGGGATCCTCCCAATGGTAAAACTTGGCCTTCGCAAGGAAGTTCTCAAGTCGCTGCCTGGGCCAACCTTATGGAACTTTCTTGGCAACAAGATAGTTCACAATGTCATCGTACCATGGGAGCGAGGAGATAGCAAGGATCGCCTCATCTGGGAAGGTCTCATAAATGGGATCAGTCTACTCAGATTCCTCAAGATGCTCTAATCGGGAGAGATTATCTGCCACCACATTCTTGACTCCAGTCTTATCCTTAGTCTCAATGTCAAACTTCTGGAGTAGAAAGATCCATCTAGTCAGTCTCGCTTTGGCATCCTTCTTTACCATGAGGTACCTGATGGTGGTATGGTCGGTAAAGATAGTCACCTCTTATCCAATGATGTATGACCTGAACTTATCTAAGGCAAAAACTATGGCTAGCATCTCCTTCTCAGTGACGGTATAGTTCCGTTGTGCAGTGTCCAATATACGGCTAGCGTAGTGAATGGCAAATGGCACTCCATCCCTCCTCTGTCCCAGCACGGCCCCTACGGTAAAATCGGAGGCATCTGTCATGATCTCGAATGGGAGAGACCAATCAAGTGGTTGAAGGACAAGATCCTCAACAACTAGACTCTTGATAGTCTCAAATGACACAAGACACTTATCATCTACAATGAACTCAGTGTCTTTGGTCAGCAAATCAGCCAACGGTCGGGCAATCCTATTGAAATCATGAATGAATCGTCGGTAGAAATCGAAGTGCCCCAGAAAAGACCGTAACTGTCACAGGTTGGATGGTGGACTGAGTTTCCTGATGATATCCACCTTGTGGATGTGCTCCGGGGAGGAGCATTAAACGGTGACTGCTCCTCCTTCCTGGGCTGCATGCGGCGGCGTGATTAGAGTTCCGGAGTCAAAGCTCCTCCTCCGTCGCTCGTTTTTGGATGAAGTAGACCTTCCCAGAGCTCCCGTGAATTCAGTCGAGGTAGCTGGGAGCTCAAGGAAGGTGTTGGACTCTCTTGCTCAAACCATCGGTGCTCTACTGAAGGCGGCGATGGCGATGAAGTCTGCCCCGATGAAAGGTGGAGCTCAGGAGGGGAACGATGGAGGTCGAATAGGGGTATAAAATCCTAATTAATTACGCAAACTCAAGAAAAAATTGCAGGAAAAGTAGCGGAGACTTACTTGAGGTTGGGCGGAGTGGGGGCCTGGGCTGGGCATCGGGGAGGATGCCCGGGGTCTTCGCACGTGCTGGGCGGCCATCCCAACGAGCTCGAGCGGGGCTTGAGCCACCGCATCGCTGCCATGGAGGTCGGCAGGTCTCACCGGGGGCACTGGTCGTCGCTCCTCGATCCAGCCACCTCCCCCTGTCACTGGGAGGTGGCGGAGGGCTGGGCCATGCCCCGCGTAAAGGTGAAAATCGGTGACTGGGGTGGAGGAGGCGTATTTAAAGAGTGGTTGACGGCAGTTGTTGAGCTGAAGTAGCAGATTGCGGAGGAGATATGGAGCGAGTGGGAGGACGACGAGGTTAGAGTGATGGCTCGTGAGGATCGTGGAAGATGGAGGAATGTGGTGAGGCGGTTAGCGAGGGAATAGGTAGTCGGAGGAGATGGACAGAAATGGAAGGGCGGAAGGGTTCTACGAGGTGGAGATCGTGGGGAGAGAGGGGCGTCGTGAGGTTGACAATGAAGCTCAGCTGTTGGATCTGGAGATCCAACGGCTAACGATTAGGCGTGAAAGAACGGATGTGATGAGATCTTGAGAGACATGATCGAAGGGCGAGTGATGCGCCACGTGTCGCTTTGAAGGTGAAGCGCCAAAGGACGGTCGTGATTGACTCCGGCGATTGATCGAGTGGTGAACAATCAGCATAACCGTGGACGGTAAAGATCGAGGCTCGCTTGAGATGATCAAGCAGAGGAGACGCGGCCACGTGGCGAAAGGAAAGCACGTCGCTAGCGGATGGTGGTGATTAGGTCAGGAGTTTGATCAGACGGCCAGGCTTAAATGAAGGATGGGTGGTGGTGAGTAATCACTCCAAGCTAAATCGAATGGCCACCAAAAAACCACATGGCGAACTATGAGAAAGGCACCGATGGAGGGTATAGATGAAATCCTGGAAGTGATCTGACGGTAGAGGATTAAGAGCGGGCATGGAGGTACGTTGGCCAACTGATTAAGAAGGGATCCAACGGCTGGAGATAGGGGCGGAAGAGACAAAGAGGCCGGACCACGTGGCTCAACCAGAGAGGGCCACGTGGCCCAATCAGATTATTCCGAGACAGAATTTGATTTTTAAAGGGTTAAAATGGCCGAATTTGAGAAAACTCAAAACATGAAAGTTGTAGATCTCGATGAGATCTACAAGTTTTATGTTGACCGAAAATGGAGATGAGGTCATTTGAATGTACAAAATATTTTTGAGAGTATTTTTAAGGCTAAAAATACCACGAATTTTGCTTTTGCCATTTTTTGTGATTTTTAATTTATTCAAGACTCTAATAATTACAGGACATTATCTGGTTTTTATTGGCACGAATTTAAGCAGGGGGGTTAATAATGGGAAATTAAGATGATGAAATCGGGTTTCATCAGCCGGGTCAACCTCCATGCCCCTGTTGGAGATGATATGACCAAGCACCATCCCTTGAGTCATCATGAAGTGACTCTTCTCCCAGGATAATATGCATCGCTGAAGGACACGATCTAGGCAGTCAAGACAAGCATCAAACCCATCGTCGTAGACTGAAAAGTCATTCATGAAGACCTCCAAGCACTCACCCACCATGTCCGAGAAGATGGACAGCATGCACCTTTGGAATGTCGTCGGGGCGTTACATAGACCAAAGGGCATCCATCTGAAAGCATATGTCCCAAATGGACAGGTGAATGTAGTCTTGTCCTGGTCTTCGGGCGCAATGGCCACCTGATAGTAACCGGAGTACCCATCAAGGAAGCAGTAGTAACTCTTCCCAGCTAGCCTCTCTATAATCTGATCAATAAAAGGCAGCGAGAAATGATCCTTCTTGGTGGCCTGGTTCAGTCATCTGTAGTCCACACAGACCCTCCAAGAAGTGGGTACCCGGGTAACTATCTCCTCTCCAGACTCACTCACAACTGTAGTGATGCCCGCCTTCTTGGGCACCACATGTAATGGACTGACCGACTTGGAGTCGGAGATGGGGTAGATAAAATCGACACTCCACCATTTTGAGTTTTCCTTCATGACAACCTCTTGAAGGTTCGGGTTCAGTCGTCGCTGGAACTCACACGATGGCTTGCCGTCCTCTTCAAGATAGATATGGTGGGAGCACATGGCCGAACTTATCCCTTGGAGATCAGCTACACTCCATCCTATCGCCTTGCGGTTCTTTTCAAGAACCTCCATCAAACGAGATTCTTGCTCTTCGCTCAAATCTGTTGAGATAATGACTGGGTGCATCTCATGTTCGCCCGCAAGGAATCTATACTGCAGCGACTACGGCAAGGGCTTCAGCTCCAGCAAAACTGGGAGCTGGCAAATCTGGTCTCTAAAAGGTCTGAGTGAAGGCAACCAAATCTGCATGGGAGAACTCTCGCTGATCATGAAAATCTGGTGAAGAATGCTCTGATGGTGTATCTATACTCTGTATCGTATTAGTCTCCACCCTAGCTGCTGGCTCTGTAGTAATCAGACATGCTATCAACTCATCGAACTCGGCCCAATCTATGTTTGACTCCGAGGGATCTGAATCTGAATCACCAGAAATATCAACTGCCCCACTATCCTGAACGTGGTCTGCAACCTCGAATGTGTCCTCTGCCAACAGTGTGCTCTATAAGCTCTCCTCTGTTGGAATATGTGGATCTGTGGCATCTGAAGGTGAGAGGATGGCTCGTGAAACGAGATCTAACCAAGCGACTTCATCATCTCTAATCACAAAATCGCACTCCTGGTGGACGTCTCGCTCTGCCTCTATCATATGCTCTGAATCATTGAGCTGCTCCGAGCAGGCTGAATCTTGCGCTCTAGTCTCATCGATCGTCTCTATTTGTATACTCTCTCCCTCGACACGAAAGTATACCTTCCTGCTATCATGATCGGACACTGCCTTGGCTGTGGCCAAGAACGGACATCCTAGAATGATGGGGGTATCAGTCACAGATTCAGGGATCTCCATGTCCAACACAACGAAGTCCACGGGGAATTTCAGGCCCTTAATTGTGACGACCACATCCTTCAACAACCCCTTCAACCTCTTGACAGATCTATAAGCAAACTGAAGGACTGTCCTGCTCTGTCGAAGAGGGCCAAACTCGAATCAATCGAGTAAGGCTGCCGGAAGTAGGTTGGTGGAAGAATCGCTGTCTAATAGAGCCCGATCGAACCTCTGCTCATGGATATGACATCGGACTAGGGAGCTCCTACATCTGGTCTCTTGGTTGGCAGACGGTTCTGAATGGTGAAGTAGGTGGCCCTAGTGAGCACATGGATCTCTGCATGGTGGTTCTTCTTCTTCCTGCGAATGGTAGTCTTCTCTCTAAGGTTCCTCTGGAAGAGAGGGATGTGCTCAAGGGCCTCCTGTAGAGTCACCTGAATCTAGAATATGTCTATCATATGTTGGCTGAACTCTAACTGCTGAGATTTTTTTGGATTTTCTTTTTTATTCTCCTTATCCAAGCGGAGTGCTTGAGGGAAGGGTGTTAGAAAATAGGAACCGGAAGCGAAAACATGGATAAACATATAGAAACTATGAACAACGCGATTTTACGTGGAACCCTACTCCATGAGGAGTGGGATGAAACTACGAGAGAAGCCCTCAAAGGGGCAGATATTCTATTGAACTTTCTCTCAATGGATACAGGAGGTCTGGGGCTCCTTATATAGCCTCTCCAGAGCCTCCAAGTCCTGCCGTTGGACAATGTGGGACTAAACACTGGATGGGGTAAATGGATCTCCTCCAAGATCCATTTACCCTGCTACAACACAATAGGCGCATACAACTTATACTCCAACACTCCCCCTCAAGCTGGAGCATGCAATGCTCATCTTGGACAAAATGAAAGAAACTCAACTCAACGCTACAGGACACTACGGACAATATCAACCCAACGCGTACATTGCTGCAGTCGAGGACGTTGCTTCTCATGCCGTGCATGTGAGGAGGACGAATGGGATGGAGTGTGAGTCAACTGAAGACTCAGAATTTGACCATCGAGTCTGAACTGCGCCTGAAGTCTCCTCGTCGGAGAACTAGGTCTCTCCCATCTGGCACAGAGAATGGTGCTCTACTCTGGAGTATCGATGATACCACATGAAAACCCTTGCCCTCAATGGCATAGGGAATGGTCCTCTGCTCTGGAGTCCCTATGGATCACATGAAAACTTTGGCCGAACAACAACAAGAATAATGATGGGGACCTCTGAAACTGAAGACCGCACACTCGTGCGTGTCTGAATTGCATACTCAGAACAACGATCGTCGAGTCTAAAATCGAACTGTAGAGTCTGGAATCTGAATGGTCTGGAAATCTGCATGTGAATCTGGAACATCTGAATATGGCTGGAAGAAGACTTGTGACTCTACATATACTCCCCCTTTCTCCCATACTTGTTGAAAAATGAAAATAGACAAAGTTGGGAGAAGACTAGATAGAATTGGGAGAAAACATGAACTTGCGGATTTCTCTTTTTTTTAAGCCGTCTAATTTTTTTGTTTAAACAGTTTCATTCATTTTTTACGGCTTTTCAAATCATAATATTTTTTTCAACTTTCGTACGGTTTTTTTTGTGTGTACGCGCCTCTTTTTCTTTTTCTTTTTTTTCTCTCTCTTTTTTTAACAAACAAACGTGACCCATTTGGGCCCAAAGAAACCGTAGCCTGTTTGGGCTTTACAAAGAATACAACTTCTTTTCCTCTCTCTCCTTTTTTTTCAAAAACAGGCCTTTTCTCTTTTTTTAATACAACCTGATTTTTTTTAATCGGGACCTCGGCCACATAGACCCGCAGCAATATTTTTTTTAAACACCCGTTAGGGTTCCCACTTGGGAACCCTCTTCACAACAATGCCGCCGTGTGATGGAGGATTGCGGGTTCACCAGGGGATCGGCTGGAGGAGGTCTCATGTGGGGAGAGAGCTTCGGGTGCCGCCTTCACCATGGAGGAGCGAGACTCGCCAATCGAGTGTCGCATGCCTGTAGCAAGGCGTGAGTAGTGGGCGCAAGGCGTGCGATCCTCTGCCTGGAGGTGTGCGCAAGGCGTCTTGCACGCAATGGAGGGGCGCGAGATCTGGAGGCATGCATGTGAGTAGGGCTCCGCCTTCAGGAGATGGCACGGAAGAGGCGCCTGTTGGGGGTTGCGCCGATGATGGAGGCTGCTAGGGCTCGCGCCTGGCTTGCGTGTGCCGTGCAGGGGTGCGCGAGGGGGCAGCGCCAGTGAACTGCAATACGCCTCTTTGCGGAGAATGAGGAGGCTCTGCCGTGTGGATAGAAGATGCGTGGAGGCCACCTGTGCCACCTGCGCGAGTGGTTCAATCAAGGGGTCGTCTCCATCGCGTGAAGATGCCGGACTTGGAGGTGTGGTGCATGGGAGGATGTCGCCTGGGATGTTGTGGCATCGCCGCCTGAATGCCGTGAAGCCCGATCTGGATATGGATGAGAGCACCATGAGCAGCACATGAATGATAGAATAGAACACCATGATCTATGGATCTGCGATGCCGCCATGGTCTGGGAACCCTTGTTGGACTGGATCTTGTGCAGCCAGATCTAAGAACAAACAAAACTAGGGTTTCCAACTAAACCCTAGAAAAACAAGCCAGAGAACAGACACACAACTCTCACATATTGAAAAAAAATTTTCTGAAAATCGAATCTCGAATGACAAAAAAACTTTAATAACGATTCCTCGAGAATCAAACCTGCTCGGATACCATGTTAGAAAATAGGAAGCGGAAGCGAAAACATGGATAAACATAAAGAAATTATGAACAACACGATTTTACATGGAACCCTACTCCATGAGGAGCGGGATGAAACCACAAGAGAAGCCCTCAAAGGGGTAGATATTCTATTGAACTTTCTCTCAATGGATACAGGAGGTTTGGGGCTCCTTATATAGCCTCTCCAGAGCCTCCAAGTCCCATCGTTGGACAAGGTGGGACTAAACACTTGATGGGGTAAATGGATCTCCTCTAGGATCCATTTACCCTGCTACAACACAATAGGCGCATACAACTTATACTCCAATAAAGGGGATGGTTGGGCCCTCCTTAGATGGAGAGCTAGGAATGGCTCCCTGCTGCTGAGACGAAATAGAATCCATACAAATATCTCCAGGCATCGCAGATGGACTCGCAAATAAAGAACCCATTCCTTTATTAGTTTTTTTTATTTTTCTAAATAGTATTAAGATACAGAAAAAGATGGAAATGCAACAGGAATAGAATGGGTGGCCTCAGTACCACCTGCGGCATCTGGACTCGTGACATCAGCATCGCTCTCTAGCTCAGCATCAACATGTATGGTGGCATCAGCACCACCTCCTGCATCTGGGAAAGCGACGGCCTCAGTTTCATCGGCTAGATCTAACTCCTTGGTGGTGTCAGTACCACCGTCACCATCATCATGAGCAGCATCAGCACCGCTCTCCTCCTCGTCTGACGCTCCTGAGTCATCATGGTGTCGTCGCTCAGACGAGGCACCGTCGGCTGGCATCCTACCGCTCCTAAGTGTAACAAAGTCAGCATCAAAAGTATATGCAATAATATCACCCAATGAGTCAGTAGGAGCGGTAACCTCTGTAAACTGTACCTGCTCAGAATTCCTATTCAGGTTGTTCGGATTCGGCGCGATCTGAGCGGGTATGGCGGCCTTCCCCTTCACGATCTCCCTCATCTCCTGACAGAACTCGTCCATCTCCTGCCTAAAAGTGGCATGTTGCTCGGAGATCAAGAGGGCTAAGTCATCAAGTGATGGGTTCTCATAAGCTGGCCCATGAGAATGGGACGGGTTGCCTCTCTGGAAGTGAGGCTGCTGCTGGGAAGGATGAGGGGGATACTGGTTAGAATACTGTCGAGGTTGCTGCTGCGGCCTCCACGGCTGCCCATGCTGATAGGGACGAGGACCCTGCTAGTAGTGCGGCTGTGGTTGTGGCTGTGGCTGTGGGAACTGGGGCTGCTGCTGCTGGTTGTACTGCCCACCCTGAATTGGAGGCTGTTGTTGGGAAGAGGCACCTCCAGTAGACCATCGGAAGTCGGGATGGTCTTGGCGGATCCCAGCTGAGGTCGGTCATACCAAATCCCGTTGACTTCTATCAACGGCTCCTGCTCGTAAGGGGGTGGGGAACTACCAGGGGCTGTGGTAGACCACCATCTGAGTGTCCGGAGATGGTGGTAGCTGGATGTAATGTTGTTGCGGCTGCTGGAATGGCTCCGCCTAAATGTGGTGCACCTGTTTGTAGTGGGCGGAGGGTTGGGTTGAGCTACTCCTACCGGGGTCAGCCCGTGGCCTGAGACGGGGCTGAGAAGTTGTCTGTGCCTCCTGGAGACACATGATCTGGGTCTTCAGGTTACTCAGCGTCTGTTCCATCTGATCTATCTGAGACATGCCCTAGCACTGCTTCTTCTCAATGACCTCGATGTGGTCCAGCTTCTCGCTGATGATGCCCATATCAGCGGCCGACGACTCTTCCTGTGCTACGGCTGCTGAAGGCGTGAAAGGACCTGCATCGACCAGTGTTATCCTATGATAGGACATGACCTGTGGTGTGGGCTTCCCCTGTGTATAAAGGCGGGTCTGGGACATGACTGTATAGTTCTCTGCCATCTCTTCGTAGATGTCCTAGACTTGATGCTCATCCTTGGAAAAATAGGAACCCCCACAGGATGCGTTCACTAGCCCCTGCAACTCCGGTGTCAGCCCGCAGAAGAAACTCTGAACAAGGTTGGGCTTGGATATATAGTGATGAGGACACCGGTTAATGAGCTCTTTGAATCTGTCCCATGCCTCATGAAAGTGCTCGTTGGGAAGCATGGAGAAATTGTTGATGAGGGCTCGCGCTGCATTCGTCCAACCGAGTGGATAGCAGTTATTCAAGTACTCATTCCAGAGTTGTTCCCAAGATGTCACGTATCTCCCTAAGTGCTTCAGCTAATAGGCTGCTCTATCGACGAGGGAGAGCGGAAAGGCCATCATCTTGATGGTATCCTCATACATGAGTCAATCGTGGATCGTGTTGCAGATCATCTCAAACTCCTGGAGATGGAGGTGCGGCTCGTTGGTGGCTAGCCCATGAAATCTAGGCAGTAATTGAATGGTCTGAGGAGGGAGCTTGAAGTCTCCCAGAATAGCCGACAACTGGATCCATTGGTGTGTCAGAGTCGCACCGGGATTGTGCAACTCTCTCATCCGGGCGTGCTGGTGTTGCTAGTTGTACTGGCTCATTTGGATCTCGTCCCCTGCATCCTCCGATCTCTGGAATCTCTCCTCCACTGTCTGGATTCTGCTCCTCTCTGTTTGCTCGCATCTACGCCATCTCCATGCGCATGTCGACCATGAAAGTCCCCTGGTCTCTGATCTGATGCTGCATGATCTCCAGGGAGGCTAACAGGGTGTTGTTGATGGCACCTTGATCAAGTATGTAAGTGTGAGTCTGGACGGGTCCATCAGTGCGCTCCTCGCTGCTAGCCATGTCTTGGGTCTCTACAAAGGCAAAAGATTCAAATTCAGGTACCTTTAAATGAACAAACATCTGCTGCGGTCTCTGCTCGGGCACCTCAGCACTGGTAAAAGGGTGGTCAAGGGGGAACAAGGAGGAATCAAACTCGGGTTCGGAGAGCGGGTCTGGGCTCTCGCGAACCAACCTAGATGAGTGGGGTGGAGTGCTCGAAAGCGGTGCAACCAAGGCTGCCTAAGGGACCTCTGGCCCATCATCGTGATGTGGAGAGTGAAGGCGGGTGAGATCTTAAAAACACACAAGATCAGGCAAAACAAACCCCCAATTCACCTACTCAATGCGGAGCAGATGACCGTAAAGGTTCGGTCTTTTTATCTTGTCGATTTTATTTAGGTGATAAATCAGTCTATCAGAGCGATTAAGCGAGCAAGTAGGAATCTAACGCTCTCAGGAGACTGTCTCGATCCCAAGGCTACATCTTTCCCATCCAGTACAAGTTGCGGACTGTTCATCGGCTACCCGATCAACTCGCTCTATTAAGGATATCGTGGCTTGCTTTATCGGAAATTGGAGCGATCCTCATTGGAGAATGACTAACCCGAAACCAGTAGTCTAAAAAGAGGGCGGATATGGCTCTAGACTAGTGTGTAGGTCACTCTCTCGCTCATCCAATTCAGACAATGAGGGGATTGCTCTCCCGAGACAAATTTTTTAGTGAGGTGTCTTTTAAGGTCAAGTGCGTTTAACAGTCCCAATTTTATGATTTTCCTTTTTTAGATATTTTTCAATACAAACAATGCCTAACGAGTTTTCTGATTCTCCTTGTTATTTTAAGTCCAAAAACAGGGTGGAGAAGTCGAAAAAGTCGATGCGCGGTCAAACACAATGATGCATGAAAAGTCAGAATTGCATACTTGATGCCAGCACTCTACATGCAGGGTGATCCATGCATAAATTAAAAGACAGAATTAAAACTACCTATATGATGCAAGAAGAAATTGACCTTAGACAGAAAATTTCTACTCGAGAAGAACAGTAGCTAATAGGTCAACAAGAGAGGTCGGAGTCTGGTCTCTGATGCCGATCGGTGTACGCCACAACGGATCCTACCAACATTGTATACGGCCTCTAGCAGCACGTGACCTCTTAGGTGACCAAATTAGCTTTTTCTTTGTGAGTTAATCAATTAAGTCTAATTAGCGATCTATAGGTCCAGGCAATATAATTAGGGCTGGGACCTTATTTAATTACATCACAATCAAAATAAAATCCTAAGTCTAGGGGCCAAAATCTTCAAGAATCAAAATAAAAGAAAATTCGAAGAAATCAAAACCGGCAACAAACCGCGGTGAGGTCCCCCGAGCACACCGGTGTTCGGCGAAACAGACCCCGATAATCTGCTAAGTCCAAGTGTCTGAGTCATGTATTATTACAATAATAATGGAAAAATAGAAATAAAGACTGCAAGTCCTCGGTCTTCTGCTCCTCCTCTCCTACACTCTCCTACGGCTCGATGCAGAAACAAGCCGCCTCCGCTTCGCTCAGGTGCCTTGGCGCTCCTAAGAAAACTACCCTCGCTCGTCATGCCCTCGCAAGAAAGAGAGAAAGAAACTGGTTAGATCACAGTTAAAAATAAAAAATTAAAAATTAATTAAAAAGAAAAAGAAAAATGAAGAAAAAGAAACAAAAAAAATAAAAAGTCAATAAAGAAAAAGAGAAAACAAATAAAAAGAAAAAGAAAATAAACAAAATCAAAACGGAAAATCGACTACTAAGTCGTGCTCCACGGCAACAGCACCATTCTGATGAGTGCTCCGCCGACTAGGGTTAAGTCTCAGAAAATCAGATCAAGGTTGTTGCGACCCCAACCGACGAGGCATGGCTCAATCAAGAAAATGTAGACCACCAACGGAATCAATCAACAATAAAAACGAGGCAAGCAATCTTTCTAGTTATTTAACTTGGTATAACCACCAAGGTCGAACACAAGGAGCACGAAATGAAACCTACAAAGTAGTCAGGTAATCCAAGAAATAAAGGAATTTTAGGTGGTTTTTTATTTTTTAAATTTGTTTATGATTTTCTATTAAGAAAAGAAATAACGAAAAAGATAAAGATCACACTTAAGAAATTATTTGAAGGTCTAAAAATACTCAAAATTCAAAACAAAAATATTTTTATATTTTCAAAATATTCAAATGTTTTTGGGAATTTTATGATATTTTTCTAATTTTTATATAATTTTCTAAAAATAAAATAAAGAGGAATATTGCAAATAGTGTACAGCCGAGATGAAAAGGCACTTTAAAAATATCTAAATGCATATAAAATCTGGACAGTAATTTTATGTGAAAATATAAAATAAAATCTACCTACAGAAACTGAAAACACATTTTCTTGATTTTTAGTTAATTTTTAATAATTTTTATGAAGTTTTTAGTCTTTTTCAATTTTAGGTGTTTTATAAAAGGGAATGAAACAAAAATCACAAAGAAATTAAAGCACGACAAAACAAACACACGTTATTTTTTTGGAATTTTTAAAAGTATTTTTATATTTTTAATTGATTTTCCAAAATAGTCAGAGACACTTTTAGGGTTTTTGAATATTAGAAAATACCAAATAAAATCAAAATGCGTCACAAAAAATACCAGTACCATGAGTTACGTGTAAATTTTTTGGAATTTTTGGAGTAGTTTTGATATTTATTTAATTAAAAACAACACACACAGGTTACAGGGACCTAACTGTAATTAATTTAAGTTTCAGGACCGAACTATAACATGTATACAAAGCACAAGGTTAAATCTGCAATTTAACCAATAAAATACGCACATGCGCCAAATCAGTGTTCACAGGGGTATATATGTAAATTTGAAAACATTCATTCAATTAATGACATGGGAAAAGTTCAGGGTAGATAATGCAAATACACCACTATGCACGTGATCAAGCACGTGTCTCCAAACTGGAAGAACTAAACTACAAATATCTAAAACTACAGGGACTATTATGCAAAAAGGTTCAACTGCAACTTTTATTTTACAGACCAAAACATAAACTAAAATAACGTAGGGGAAAAAGAGCAATATACCCTCAGTGCGTGTGAGTCACGCGTGGGTGACCACGTATCGGTCGCTGGTGGGCCGAGATCGTGCGGCTCTATAGGCGTCAGGTGACAGATCTGACGGTGTCGGCTGGTCGGGAACGTGGAAGGTACGGGGCCGTTAGATCTGACATCTAACGGTCTAACATGTCTGGTGGACGGACGGTAAGGATGAGAACTGGAGGCGAGGGTCGATCCAACGGCGCAGAAGACGTCAGGAAGAACAGTTCCTGGATGAATTTTGCTGGAGCCAAGGATGAGATCCTCGGCCCGGATGAAATATCAGCAGGCACCAGCGAAGTCGTGGGGCGTTTCCGCGTCAGGTGAACGGCTCGGATGGAAGTTCCAACGGTCTGATCGACGTGACGGTGATGGACACCTGGAGCTGCTCTGGCGAGCTCTAGATAGGGTGATTTGGAGGCTCTCAACGTGCGACAGGACTTGCAACAAGTAGCTCTGACTCGGAGCTATATTCTGGTCTGGGTTATTAGGACTGAAAAGTAAAGAAGCAGCGGGGAATGGGGCTTGATCTCCAGCGGACGCGGTAGAGGGAGATCTTGGACCTAATCCTGGCTAGATGGGCGAAGATTAGGGTGATCAGATTGCGGGAAGAGCTGAAGGGAGAGCGGATTGTTTGATCGAAGTGGCTGGGAATGGGTGACGGAGCCCCGACCGGATGGTCGAAGCTGGCGGAGCAATGGAGGAGAACAGTGGAAAGATTCGATCAAACGAGGAGCTAGGAAAGACTAAGGGATTACCTGAAGGTCCAGATACGTTCCTGAGCTCCAAGAGAAGGTGGAAGTCGGGGTTATGGCCTCGACCAAACGGCGGAAGGCGAGGGAGGCTTATCGTGGCGGATCTCCGGCCACGAAGGGGAGCATCGGCGTCACTGCACCAAATCGACCACCAGATGATTCTTCAGACGGCTGTCACCACGCTGAAGGTTTCTAGGATATCAAGAGGGAGTGAGGCGCAAGCTGCCTACCTGAGGAGGCGGATGAAAGACTTTATAGCAGTCTCAGTGGCTAGGAAGATCGGGCAAGGGTGCGCGAACTGACAAGGATCCGCGCTTCCCTAGGGATCCGCGAGGATCTTGGATCCATGGGGAAGACACGGGCGAAGTTTCGGAGAAAATGGGCGCACGATCCGAGCTAGGGAATTTCGAGAATAAGGTCCGACAGAGAAATCGTGTCGGGTCAAGCCCTGGTAGAGGGGGTTGACCCAAGTCAACATTCAGACGTGGACCAATCACATGCAGGCTAGAATAAGGACAAAGCCCGCTACAGGACAAAATAGCTAGGAAAATGAAAGATAAATAATTTCAAAATAGTAAATGAATTTAAATTAAAAATGAATAAAATGAAAAATGTTTGTTATTTTTCAAGGGATTTTTCTGTGATTTTTATTTATTTTTATGAAAAAAATTATTCTATATAGAGTATATTGTATTATATACATGTATAATATACCTATGTATTCTGTACAATTATTTTTAATTTATTATTTTTACAAAAATACCCTAATTTTATATTTTATTTATTTACAACATAATTTTTCGAAGTATAAAATAATTTTTGTTTTATTTTTTATTTATTTACAAGTATAAAATAAATAGGGAAGAAGATATATATATACATGTAATATGTACAAGTGAGAGAGAGTTTTTATTTTTATTTTATTTTATTTTTATTATTTTTATTTTATTTTTAGAAATATATAAAAGGAATAAAAACATTTTTTATTTTATTTTGGTAAAAATAATTTATTTACACACATGATACATATATACAAGCTAGAGTGGCCCTATCTCTTTCTACTTATTGTATTTGGCAATCAGGCCAATGCTTGGCCCTCTCTTGGGGTTCGGGTCACTTAGTATTTATTCTAAATACTTCCTTCTTTTTCTTTTTGTTCTTTATTCTTTTATTTTTGCACAAATATATATTAGTTATGTAATATTAACACATGCATGCATATTGCTAAGTTATTGTATTTGCACCTATTTACATGATCTTTGCCAAGATAATTAGCTAAAATAAAAGAATAAAGAGTGATGAATAGGGATTCATCAATCACCTCCACTCCCCTTCTTCTTCAGTTTGCCGGAGATGAAGCTCAGGTCCTCCACTCCTCTGCCCATGAGGACCTCGACTTCACTTATTAGCACTCGCACATTACTGCTTCGGTTATAGCTAACGTCTGCACGTGCGATTTCTTCAAAGGCTAGAGCTGGCACTTCTGCTCCGATCTCCTCTACCTCCTCAAGCGAGTCTCCACCATCTGCTCCCAAGAGTCTTCGCTATCACCACCTCAACTTACTAACGTCTCCGTCATTTAACCAGGAAGCTTCCCTTGGCTTCAGATCGCTCCTAGGAGCATGGTTGATAAAGAGGACCCTTGCCAAAGATCCATGATAGCTGCCACTCCAGCGATCGTGATCAAAGAGAAGATGTCACTGGATGTCAATCTCTTGGCGGCCATCCAATGGTCCAGATGAGGCCATGTCGCACCACCATAGCAGCGAGGCTCGGAGGAGTCGAGCCATCCCCGAAGCTCCTTGGTTCACCCAAGTGGCTTGAGGCACTTGCCCGTTTGATCCTAGTCCCGAGCCTCAGTTCGTGTACCTCACATGTGAGGGGTTGGAATAATTGTAGCATATGTCCTAAACTTTGCAAGATTTGCATCCAAGTCTAGGCACGTGTATCCCACGTACATGCCTGGAAATTTTTTAGATACATCTCGTCAATTTGTAATAACTGTAGATATGCCATCATGCATAAGGAAAAATATCGAGGGAGCCCCTCTGGATTTTGCAAAATGCAAATAGGCCCCTTAAGGCTGTTTCAATCTATTTATCTATTTTATTTCCATGTTTTCCTTTCATTTATGCCCTTTCATTCTTTATTTAATATCTTGAGTATACGAACTCGATTTAGTTTATTTCATTTTCATTACGTTGCTAATTTTAGTCTCTTCACAATGGCATATTTTATTTACTGATTTGACACTTAAATACACATGTTATATTTTGAGATCCATTGTATTGATTGCTCTTCATTCCTTGATGCTATTAATCCATTTTTTGCTCAATTTGTCTCTCAAATTAACCTTTATTTGATTGCTCAAGAGTTTGAATAATCGAGGGTCATTTATTACATCTTGTGTCTGCTTGCATATCATTGCATGGCATCTCATTTTGATCCCATAAAATCAAATAAAAAATGCATGTATTATATTATTTTATCTCTGCATAAATTTTTCATTATTCATTCTCTGCATATTATCTGTATGTTCAGTATGCATATGAAGACCTAGACCTAAGAATATAGTCGCTCAATTTTAATCGATATTTTTTTATAAGTAGACGAGGAGGCTCATGTCCCTACGTTTGAACTTGGTACGCTTACCAAGTAAAATTTTCTACAACATTCAAAGATTGTGGTCTTTGATCGATCGCTTTTCATCTCCTATACTACAACTATCGCTTTTTAAAGATGTGAAAAATAGGCTCATCAAATGGCTTCATTTTCGGGGACACCACTCATCCTTATTTTTCTTTTGGATTTTGTTGTATTTTTTTGAGTCAACTATTTTCAAAACTTTTGGTCTTCACATTGTGCTTTTTATTTACATCATTTCTGTTAATTATTTTTTTTGATATTACTCTGACATTTTTCTTTTGTGGCAGGGCCCCTAGAGATGAGGGATGCTCTATCAACATGGAGGCTTGGAGTTGGGAGCTCTTGCTGCGAGCAGCCACAGAAGAAACAAAGGAGAATTCAAGGATTTTAATTAGCAAGCTATTTCAGTGTCATTTTGTATGTATGGGTATCATCGCATTTTTGGCGGTCCTCGTTCAAGGGCTCGCGTATGTATCAAAAAATGAACATTGCATGTGGTGTGTGAGGTCTCACCCCAGTCCGGGTGAGTCTCCACTTGAGTGTCGACCTAGAGAAAGGCACACAACTCTTTGAGCTCTTTTATTTTCCTATCACTTATGCTTGCTTCGTAGGTTAGGACACACTTAATTCACGAAACACGCATACATTGCTTCACTTATCCAAATTAATTGAATTCTTTCCCACTAATAGAAACATGTTTAGGGTAAGGTTTCTTCGACTTGCATGCAATAAGTGATAAATTCAATTTCAATCTTGCATATGCATGGAGAATGCTGGAGGAATTGTAAGTTGTTCTCTCAATCATGCATCATGGTTTTCATGAACATATTGGTCTTTTTCGATATTCCCTTTATTTATCACTTAGAACATTAATGGAATCGTGACTGGCCACTAGTGATGCTTGTTTGACTTGTATTCACATAACTTCAGTGATAACCTAAAGCTAAAACTTGGACTGTAATGCAAGTCGATGAAATAGATTGGGATAAAATTCACTCTAGGTTTATGGGAGAGCAACCCCGCCATTGTACACATGATGTTTGTGATTGTTGAGAGGTGAGGATGTATCCCCAAGATAGTGCCCGAATCCTAGCCCTAAAACATGTGTAATGAACTTCAATTTTGAATAATCACCAATAAAAATGAAAAGATAAATGACCAACCTTTGTTGGTCTTCAAGTGTGAGTTGGTGAAATGAGAGTTAATATTTGCTGGTTGAGCATGATTGTCTTAAATACCCAACCCTCATGTAACCATTGATGATCTACACCCCCCCCCCCCCGCCATCTGCACATCTCTAGATATCCACCCCA